>JALJCO010003744.1:150000-300419 GCA_023101725.1 Atherinomorus stipes
GTGTTTTTTCACATTTAACAGAATGAATCAGGTTTGGATAACACTGAAGTCACAGCACCAGTATACAACAGCACCATTGCTGCAAATGTGACCAACCATTTGATCAAGTTAACATGATCGGTTATGAACACTACCACATGAATAACCTGCCTAAAGTGGGGCCTTTTATTTTAAATTTTCATTTTTTTTTTCAGTTGAAAGCTGAAAATATCAAATATTAAGAGAGACAGAGCTTTTCTATCTTTATATCTAAGATGCTCTGCCTCTGTGGAGTACTCCTTCTATACCCAGTCAGTTTACTGCCCTGTTGTGTTGTCAGTTAACATAGGTAGTTGTCAAATACTCCTCAGATCATTTTCTTTTAAAATTAATTTTCCAGCTTTTGTTGTTCCAGTTCCAACTAGATTTTTTGCTGTCATCAGATTAAAAACAAGCTAATATTTTCCACAAAATGATAAAAGTCTCAGTTTCAACATCTAACATGTTTTTTTTTGTGTTCAACACAAACCCCTTATGAGTTTGGAAATGAAACATAAACACCCTAAAAAGGAGAATTTTCCTCTGTTTTGTGTAGGACTGATGGTGAATGCAACCCCTCACTTTTGAATACAAGATGCTTCCTGTTTTATCTACTCGCTTCTTGCTAATGCATTGTACTGTAAGTGGCAGTACAAGCTGAGATGGGAAGATGAGAGATTAATCTAGCCTTGCTGTGCTGGCCCATAACGTATAAAGGTTGATTTACCCTCATCATGAAGACCAACAGTATAGTTTAAGGCAACCTGCATCAAACAACTTCAAATGCACCATTATTAGTTCACTGTGTCACAGTTTGATCAACCAGCCTGAAACCTTTTATTTATTGATTTTTAATATCCTCATGTTTGGATTGCAGACTATTTAATTGGAGTGTGGTCTCACAATGGTTGGCAACATTTTTACATACCAAATCAAAGACGGCTTCTGTTTTGCCCCATGGTCACTAAATGAGAGAATATTTGCAATAAAAAAGAAAAGGAAACCAAATCATACCAAAGTACATTTATTTTAAAGAGGATATCTCCAGTACGGTCTGACTGATTAAACTCCTACTATAAACTTCTTACTCTCAAATTGTGTGAAATTGCTTCCCCATATTTGTGTGTGATGTTTTTCCTCCAGCCTAAAAATAACTCCAGGCATTGCAGCAGTCACCCAGGATTGATCCACACTGCAGGTTCTGTCTTTTTCTGTGTCCTGTCTTGTGCAGGCTGCGATTCCTGCAGAGCAACCGCAGATTGTTGCTGCCCATCCACAGCGTTGTGTGCCTGGTTACGTTTGCACTCTCCCTGCCCGTGGCCATCAGCCTGTTCCCCCAGATGTCTCAGGTACAGTATGTTCTGTTGGATGAGCTGCAGCTCTAAAAGCCAGATGGCTCAGGGAGCAGCTGTGAAGTTATTCAAATTATATGTACCCCACTTGGCACACCCTGGCCCTCACCTCTAATTCTCAGTCTCTTTTTTTTTTTTTTTGCCTAATTAAAGCTAAACATATCGGTGTAGAGCTGGATATTTATCATGTTCTTTTCTTTTTCTTTTTTGTGACAGATTGAGGTGTCTTGCCTTGAGCCGGAAATCGCCATGGCAACTGATTGCAAGGTTGTAACCTACAACAAGGGTTTATGATAGATGAGGCGGTGTGTGTGAAATGAGAGGACAGAACTGAGGCTGCATTGTGAACATCTGACATTGAGAGCCCGCTGCAGGGATCTATGTGCTGCATTATTACCTCTGTAGAGACTGTAGGTCCCTGTCTACTTTCCCAATGTTACTAAACCTCTTTCTACTGTTCTCAAGATCATAGCAATTATTATGCCAGAGCTTTTTCAGTGCTTGAAAAAGCCACAGATTCTTTTCTTTACTACTGTTTTTGTATAAACCACTTTCTTTACTGTGAAATCAATTTTTAGTATTCATGAATACTAAACACTAAACATGAACACTTCAGATTTATCAGAATCTATTTTACAATGACAGAAGCTCATCATTGCTGTTCATATATCCATCCGTTACGTGTCATCTTCTTGGTGGTGGTGGTAATGCTGTGAAAGCAACACTTTCCAAATTTTCATGGGACAAACCTATTAGCAGAGAGCTACAGTACCTGCAGTATGTTTGATAAGCAAAAACAGAGAAATGTTATCATTCCTTTTTTGAAAAGCTGATTGATTTTAAGTCCAATATTTGGTCTGTTTGGAATTTCAGCTGCTAAACATACCACTATTGTTTCTAACAAGCTGTGACATTCAGTGCAGTGGAAATTATCTGAGATTTTTGGAAAGAAACAGTCGATTGTTAACCAAAACAGAGCTGTGTGGAAGCGTGGGGGTTGAAGCATCTTTGGGTCATTCTCCCTGAGTTTTACAGGTAACTTAACAGAGCTATGATCTTATCATTTGAAAAAAAAAAAGCAGTTTTCATGCTTTCTACAAACAGTGGCACTTTTTTCTCCTCTTAGAATGCCACCATTATTAAAATGCATCTGGAGGAGAAAGAGGGGGGGGGGCATAAAAGTTGTGACATAATATGTACATTAAGCTGTCACAAGTACTTACCCACACCTCACATAGACAGCAAAAATTACCGGCTGTAATCAAACAAGTAAATGTTGCAACTGTAACATAAATTGGGTCAAATGACTTGTGACAAAGTTTTCTTTGTTTGTTAAATACTTGTCAGCACAACTTCTCTGTCTATTGTTCAGCTAGCTAAGATGAACGGGGCTAAGGTGTGAGGAAAGTAGCTGAAGGAAAAGAGAAAGGATTCACAAACTGAGAAATGAAAGAAGCGATTTGTGGGAGCAAACTAGACTCAACAGCTCACAGACAGGGAAGTTGCCTGCTGCTCGTCACAAGCAAACAATGATAGCAAACAGGATTTATTCCCAGGTTCGCCACTCTTAATTAATCAGCTGCATTGTGAGAAATCCCTCTGGCAGCCCATTAACTTCTAAATGAGTGGCTCCCAGACCTGTTATGCCTCACTTGGCCTCATTAATTGATGTCTGCTTACAAGCCCGTGTCTCTGGTTATGTATCACATGACCAGTTTGGATTCAATTTTCTTTTCAGAGCGCTAAGGAAGTACATAGTCTTTAACTTGAGATAAAACAAGAGCAAGAAAAAAAAGCTGTTGTGATTCTTTTTTTTCTGTCATATTAATCCTTATTAGATAAATTTGTACATTCTGTATAAGGTGCTAACCCCTAGCTTGGGAACTACTCAACTCTGCTGCTGTTTGTATCAGAGGCCTGTTTTAGAGCTTGACGTACTCTAGATTTTTAACTGATATTTTTCATGAGAATGTTTCAAATGAACAAGCTGCTGAGGGGTGACCATGACATTTTTCAGTGAAAAGATGATCAGTTTTAAAATGTACTTGTTGGCGCTCTCTGGTGGACAAAGTACAAACAAACTTATAAAGACCATCTGGGCTGCTAAAGTATTTGCAGTTTAAAATCTGTCCACACGCACACACACAATAATATACCTGTGGGAAAAAAATGCTATAAATCTCAGTGTATAAACAGGTTTAGAAACATCATGGGACGACCGCCCGGAGTCACCTGACAGGGTTCAGAACTGATATAAATTACTGATGAGGATTCTGATTACTGTGGACCAATCTAACCGTGTGATACTCTGTACATGTCTGTGCAAGCATCCAGGGATTTGTGCACCTTTTAAAGCAGATTTCACTTCTGATTTTTTTTTAATCCATAAAATGTGAAATTGACTGTGAACTATGATTAGATACTAAATCTGTTTTTACCTTGTTTTCAGGACATTTTCCTGCACGACTGACTGTTGTTAAACTACTGCTGTAGACTAAATATAATAGATATTTTGTACAATATTTGAAACACAGCTATACCGCATATGATGATGGTTATGTAATCCTTTATACAGTACTTGTATTGCTACAATATAGTTAAATGTTTGCTCGTCAAACAATGTAAACATAATCTAAAAATATATTATTTTACAATATATGCATAATAAATGCTCTTTCACTGTTTGAAAATGGGTTTTTTTCTGATTCAGCTGCATAGTTTTGTTTAGATATTGTTTGAAACTGCTCTGCATAATTGAAAAAAAGTTCTGTAAGACTGTTGCTTATCTTTTATACGGCTGCTTACAGTATTCATTTAATGGAATTAGCTATGAGTTGTTTTACGAAACTGTTGGTATTTCATGCTTAATTTAAAATAGGAACACTAAATGTGTGTGTTTTTAGTTTTAGAAAGCTCATTGATTAAAAATAATTCATGAAATATGTATTAATTAAAGACCTCTGAACATTTGAGGATGCTTTAGAAAAGCCTTTTGGCAGAGCTTTTATTGTTTTTCAACCTGAAACACCATATTGTTTATGGTTACTTCTATTATAAAATAAAATCTTATTTAATCTTTTACTTTCATAAGCTTTTCTTCTCCTGCATCATGGCTTATCTGCATATTACAGTAAATCAAATAACTCCGAACCCCCCTTCAGAAACAGACGCAGTTCACGATCTGGCCAGCAGAGAGCGCTGCCGCCTCTTCTACAGATTAGGTATCAGGGTTGAAAGGGGAAAGGTCGTAAGAAACATGGCTGCCCCCCTGGATGACATGTTTTCCCTGTGCGTGGACCCCGGTGAAGTTGCCAGCCGCGTAGAAGTTAGATTTATAGACAACACAAAGGTGAGAGTCATTCGATTTGACCGACTGAACGGACTGAATCAAATCTTTGGTTTAATGTCGCTTCTACGCAGAGGCGTTTGTGGTCGCGTGCCGGCTGCGACATAAGAGGCTCACACTAACCTGCCGAGCCTGCTTCAGGACTGCAGGGTTCATCCTCTTCAACGCTGTATATTTGATCTCGGTTTGAATAAAACTTCGCTCAGAAATGTTAATTTATTCTTAAAACATTTGGAAAAGTGAGTAATTATTAGTAAAATGTTTCCTGCCATGTTCCTGTCAGTTATTTGGGACTTCATGTGATGAAGATATTTCTTCATAAACGAGTCAGTTTAAAGTGAAATCTTTTGCACGAGAGATACAGGAAAACATTTTTTCCCTAAAAAGACAGGAAGAGCAGGAGACGTATGTCCATTTCCCTAATATTTTTTTCGGCTGTCATAAGTATTTATCCAACCTAAACTGTTTCGGATTGAAAAGAAATCTCATTTGATAAAAAAAACAACAACAACAACAACAACAAACAAACAAAAAAGGCTGCAGATGTTTTGCCTCTTTCCCTTTTAATTATTATTATTATTATTATTATTATTATTATTATTATTATTATTATATTATTTTTATAAAGTTGCACATTTTCAAAGAAAAAAAAAACAGTTACTTGACTGGCACACTCAAGTAACTAATGTAAAAATGTTGTCCCTTGGCAGATCTCATTTTTTTTGTTCTTACTTCTAATTTGAATGTCTGAATTAGTTTTGGTTATTATTTTTAATTTTAAGTCTGGGGTGTTTTTTTTAATCACATTTTTCCATGTGACCCATTTGTGGCCTATTAATTTCTGTGATCATTTGTTGATGTTTGTACAGTGTCTTACTAAGGTCTAAGGGAGAAAATACAGTAAAACCACTTTTTTTCACATACAGAGAATTCTTCTGTAAAAGTAGTGTTTTGCTCCTCTCTTTTCAGGGTAAGGGTCTCTTTGCTAAAAGGGGCATCAAGAAGGGAGACCCCATTTTTATTGAGCGGCCGCTGGTCTCTGCGCAGTTCCTGTGGAATGCTTTGTATAAATATAAAGGTAAATTGTGGACAACGAGCTTTATATTGGTTGTGTTTAAATTTATAACCATGTTTGCATGGATGCAATTACCAGATTTTGTAATTGACTTTAAGTCACATTTTTGACTGAATAGTGACCGAGTAGTCATTGTTATGCACCTGTAGATGAACAGCATCAGAACGTGAACATAACTCATCAGGATTTTAGGCAGAGCTTTGTCTCAGTTTATTTTTGGCAAACTAAACAGACTGGGTCCAGTCTGTGCTGTAATGTTGCTTTCAAGCAACAATGTAAACTATCCAAAATCGTAATTTTACCTTTGCGCCAACTGTGGTACATTTAATAGCCTGTGAGTATTGCTTACGAGCTCTGGAGAGTGCAGAAGAGAATGCAAGGAGACTCAGCGGCAACCCCTCACTCAACCTTCCTCATCCTGAGCTCTGCCGTGTTCGTCCTGAGCTTCACCAAGCCTGCCCTCAGTGCCAGGTATGTCATTCACTGGTGTGCTGTGAGCTGTACTGGTCTTCAAGTGGGTGATGGCACCTCTTGTCTCTTTTAGTATGAATGGCAGTTTTTATGCTGCTTCTGTCACAATCATTTAGAGCAAAGGTAATCTGTTACCTGCTCTGTTATCGTTCTGCTAATAATAATGCAACATCATAAGAACTCAGTAATACTTTATAAATTAAATTGAGATTAAAGATGAAGCACAAAAAGCAATTTTTTTCTTTTTTTTTTAATAAAAAACCCCCAAAACAACAAAAACACATGATGTTACATCTAATCCAAACACACTTTTAGATTGACAACTTGCTAAATTCAAATGGACAATGTGAGGGAAAACCTGTCCAGTTTTTATATAAAGATGGTTTAAGAAATCAAAACTAGATCACTAAAATACATACATGTACTTTTGTAGTTGCCAGTGTCTATTTGGAAATCTGCATCTCTTATGCTGCTGATGTTAATTAAAACTCAAAAATTGTTGATTTAAAATAGTTTCTGTGCTGTTCTGAATGATGTTATTTGCTTCCTGTCGCCCTCTGCAGGTGATATACTGCAGCAGCGAATGTCGGCAAGCTGCATCTGATCAGTACCACCGGGTTTTGTGTCTGGGTCCCTCTCAGGAAGATCCAGACCACCCCATCAACAAGCTCAAAGATGCATGGAGGTGGTGGAGTATTTTGTACATAATTTAACCTTATCTTGTGTTGATTATTACTTACTTAAGAGCTTCTTTTTTTTTTAACTTTCAGAAGTATGCATTATCCCCCTGAGACCTCCAGTATCATGCTTATGGCCAGAATGGTAGCTCTAGTCAAACAGGTGAGTCTCTAAATATGTTGAAAACAGGTTAAAAACAGAAAATCTTTGAAGATGCCCAGATTAGTGAGGGAAATAATGTGATGGGAGTGTGATAGATAAGGCAGACCAAATTTAGGTTTCATTCTTGGTTTTTTTAATTGGTTTATATTGCTAAAATGATGCTAACATAAGAGCAGACAGAGCAAGTGATTTGGTTTGAATCTGTTATTCATCCCTCCCTATAAGCAGTAAAATATTTGGCACATGCAATTAGAGGAATACCACATTCTGTAAACGTAGTTCTCCTCGAGACACGATAAATAAATGACTTGAAAAACAACTAACTGATCCAGCATTATTGATATGGTCCAGGCCAAAGACAAAGCACACTGGCAGAAGCTGTTCTCTCACTTCTGCAGCCGGGCAGCGAATGAGGAGGAGGAAATCGCCCACAAGCTCCTGGGAGAGCAGTTCAGGGTAAGTTACCTACATGTTATTTCTGCTGAAGATGTGAAGTCACTCAAGTGAGAAATGTTTGAAGTCTGCCTGGTCAAAGTCGACACACAGTTCTTCACAGTACAGTAAGCAAATCAGTCCAGTGATATTATCTCCTTAGAGAGTTTCAACTCCTTTTGTGGCTTCTTATACTGACGATGTATATATCCTCTGTAAAAACAGACTGCTTATTTTTGTCATGCTATGTTTGCAGGGGCAACTGGCCTTGTTACACAGTCTTTTTAAAGCAGCACTTTATGATGATAATCTCAGTCGGGTGAGTACGTCTCAGATTAGCGTTTCTACTGTTTTCAGCCCAGCGATCAGCTCCTTTTAGTCAAAAACTGCACAGCTGGCAAAAAATTGGAAGTCAAAATGTCAAATTACAGCAGAGTTGAGCCAAATATTCTGACTCCTCTAAATATTCCACATGACTTACCAACCACCTTATTGGACATACTTTGCGCGTAATTAAATCCATGTCTCGTAGATTCAACAAGGTGGAAACATTTCTCTGAAATTTTGGACCATATTAACATGATGACGTCACACAGAACTGCCGGCTGCATGTCCACCATATCCATCACCACTCAGCAAAGGCTGTGGCATTCAAACAATTCTTTATTAGTAAGGGGCCAGAAGTGTGCCAAATAATATCTCCCACACCCTTTCACCTCCACAGCCAGCCTAAGCTGTCGATGTAAGGCTTCCTATGTTTCCCTTCAGAATAGGGCTTTTGAATATTGTTGACTCAAACCAACTAAAATCTCCAGCTCTTGTGAATTATAGGTTTGTTACCACATCACACGATGCTGTAGCTGTCAGACTCTTCACCTGCTACAGAGTAGATTAAATCAGCATGTATGCCTGTGTTGCAGTGGTTTGTTCCGGAGGGTTTCCGTTCCCTGTTTGCTTTGGTGGGAACGAATGGACAAGGCATCGGCACCAGGTAAACACCTGCCTCTGCTCCTCACTTTATCTACCAACAGTTCCAGCTCTGGATCTGTAATCTTAAAATCTCTCCTTTGTGGTTTTCATTTCTGAATTTATCTCCAGTTCCCTAAGTCAGTGGGTTCATGCCTGTGATGCGCTTGAGCTTCCCGCCCAGCAGAGGGAGCAATTGGATGCTTTTATTGACCAGCTGTACAAGGACATTGAAAAAGGTCACAGTTTTATCTCAGTCTTGCAGTATTTTCTGGAGTAAATTGTTTTTGTCTCAACTGAGCAGATTTGCAACAGTCATACTGTTTGGATGAGTGTTTATTATTGTCTATACTTGCAGTTTTCAGCAACGATAGTGTTGGCTTTGTTATGTAACCTGTGAGCAGATCCCAATGAAAGGTCAGAAATGCGCATAATTTGTGATTTTCTCTGCAGAAACGGGAGACTTTCTGAACTGTGAAGGCTCTGGACTCTTTCTGCTTCAAAGCTCATGTAAGCGCGCAAGGTGTCTTCTATGAGATTTGTCACTTCAGCACAAAGACATTGTTAAACAGGTCAAAAGGCTGTCTGACTTTCTGTTTTTGTTTGATTTTGGCGTGTGTGACCCTTGCAGGTAACCATAGCTGCATCCCAAATGCTGAGGCGTCTTTCCCGGACAACAATTGCCTGCTTCACCTCAGTGCCCTTAGTGACATCAACCCAGGAGAGGTCAGCTGACACCTCTGGGTCTGAAGTGATAACTTTTAGCCTGGGATAGACGAGACAGAAAATCCCTGTCTAGCTTTGCATACCCCCTTGTCAGACGGTATTAGAAGACTGAGACTCTCGGGATTGGAGTGGGTTTGTCAAGCTGTCAGAAAGATTGAGTAGCCTTGGATCTGCGTGGCACAGTAATGTCACAGCAGCCGTTCCTCTTTCACTGTAAAGCTCTTATTTGAATGCTGTTGAAATGGGATATTTTGCTGAAGAAAGATGGAAGAATATAACTTCCTGCATAATGGTGCATAGACGTGCAGAAAATGTATTTCTGCTCTCTAAAAAGTAGCAACACTAGGAGTATATTCCCTTGACTGAACTATATACGTTAAGGCTCAGTTGCTTCATAATCAACACCGAGTTCTCTCAGCCAGTTCAAAAATGTGTTTTCTTCAATTTTCAGGAGATCTGCATCAGTTATTTGGATTGCTGTCAGCGGGACAGAAGCAGGCACAGCAGGCACAAAATTCTGAGGTAAACATCTGTAATCCCTCTGTTAAATCGCTCGAACAGGGGTCACACTCTTATGAATTCCTTCTGGATCAATAGAGAGCCTGCCAGGCAATGAAGGGAGAAACAGTACGGGCCTGAAGGCTGCCCCTGAGCTCAGGCTGCTCATCGATCAGTATGATGTGAATTCATCTTTGCATTACATACCGAGTCTTTAAGTTTTGATGCATCCTGTACAATCTTCAGCCTGGAGCCTCATATCACAGCAGCTGATTCAAAGCATTAAGTGCACCGCGTGTATTAATTACAACATCAAACAGTCAATAGCTCCAGTGCACAGCGGCTGCTGAAAAGTATCCATTTATTAACAGTAGAGTGCAGATCGCTTGTTGTGAATTCAGCTGTTGTGTTGCAACAATGTGACAGAACTATTTTTTTTTTTTCCCAGGGAGAACTACCTTTTTATCTGCTCGTGTCCAAAGTGTGTGTCTCAGATTGATGAGTTAGATGTGACATCTGACGAGGAAGAGGAGGAAGACGGCGAGGCAGAAGGTGAAACGGAAGGGGACGAGATGGAAGATGAGATGACAGATGTTTGATGAAAGACTTGCCCTTATTGTTCTCAGTCATTTCCATTTCTGCTGCCATGAAGCCAATAAGAATAAAGAGCGTTTCAGCCTGTGATCTGCATTTACGGAGCATCCAAGTGTGCGGAGCATCGTGCAAATAGCAACACGATAAATCAAACACATGAAGCAAAAATACCATGCAATTTGTGTTTCAGGTAGTCTGCAGAGAAATCTATAGGGTTTCAGCTTCGTTATTCTCGTTTTTCAAAATCCATATTCTACCCCCTGAGACGACATCAACATTACTCTCAGTGGTATTGAGAGTAGGGATCGACTGATACAGATTTTCTAGGGCCGATACCGATATTTTCTCATCAGCCACTACCGATGGCCGATGCAACCTGCCGATATTTGGGGCCGATACTGCATTTGACTACCAAATTAATCTAATGAAGGATACAATGAAAAGTAATTTTACAATTCTTAAAGTAAAAAAAGAACAAAGCACCTCAAATAAATATATAAAACGAAATAGTGTGCTTGTAAACAAATATTAAATAGAAATGTAAAACTTGAAATAAAAAAAGTGTAAATTTTGCTGAGTAGGTGTGTCGCCAACACACCTGACGTATCGGCCGATGCGGATAGCAGCAAAAACTGCAAATATCGGCCTGAAATATCGGCCAGCCGATGTATCGGCCGATGCTTAATTGAGAAGATAATTGGTTTCTGTTGTGGAAACAATAACATGAATAGAGCATTACCAAAAGTCTGGATGAGATGTGATTATAGAGAAAAGTTTAGTGATAGAAAAAGTGAGTACATATCGCTTTTGCGTGGAGAGCGTCACACACACCTGCATCTTGGTCTGGCAAGCTCTCTGCTAGCAAGCAATATATACGCATTTTTCTGTTTAATAAACTTTTCTTCTTAATCTCAACTCATCCAGACTATGGGTAATGGTTAATTTACGTTATTTTTTCCATAACAGTTACTCAGTCCTTTTGCCTGTCTACAGTTTATTTCTGTTTGAATAATGCTCTGTTGTTTAATGAGCTCCCTTTCCCCCTTTTAAAGAAATAAAAAAAAGAAACAAATAAACCAGCCTGTTTACCCCCTGCTTGACGATGAGACAATCGAAACCTGCAAAATCAGAAACGATGGTCTTAAGCTTACATTTAAGGCCATTGTAGTTTAAGTCTTAGTAGTTTGGAGTCTTAATGTTGTCAGTCTGAATGTTTATTTTTTCTTATGTCAGTGGTATTTGTCTGTTTTTAGTACCACTTTTTTTTTTTCACTGTAGGTCTGATAAACTGCCTTCTCAACGTATTTGAACTCATTTTTCAGTTCGTTAAAACCACAATGTCCCCGGAGTCTTTTGGTTGTGTTTGACTTGGCAACAAAATCCACGATTATTGTTGATAAATACTTGCTGAAATGCAGTCAGTCGTATTAGAAGTGAAACATTTTGAACGAGAAAGATGGAGGTATTAAGTATTCACTCATGCAACAAGATGATGTCACTGACAGAGCGTCTGACAAATCTCAAATGTAGTTTCTCCAACTTGTCTTTATACTTGAAAATTTAGTTTGATAAGGTGTTGCGTTCACTGCCAGCTCAGATAATCCTGATGAAGTGATTATGTAACAGTTGTGACAGACATAATTCCATTTTCTTTAACTTGTCACCATAGTTCATTGTGTTTACTCATTAGCACTTTATTTGACTATAGAACCAAAACAAACCTGTTTGACCTCCAGTTTTACAATAGGCTCATGAGAAAGGTTATCGTGTCAAAGCAGAGTTAGTAAATAAGCAAAGGTCATTTGGTTCTCTGCTGTTTTTGCTCTTCTTTATTCCTGGACTATGCATACTGTGTAGCTGAGGCTTTTTATTTAATCATGATTCCATTATAATTACAGCCTTGTCATATGAGAGGCATCCAGCCTGTGAAATATAGTTGGGTTTCATGCTATGATCTATGGCTTTAAGTTAACCCTCATGTAATGTTTTATGGAGACCTTGAGTGGAAAATTGCTTTGTCAGTTACTGTTTGCCCTTTATTGGGAGCTGTATTTCATAGCTTTGTGTTCCACATGAGTGAAATGAGCTGCTGCCTCATATGAATCAGTATTGCAACAATGACTGCAATCACAAATCCCAGCATTTTCAGTCACCGTGGAAAGATTGGTAATGCTAAACAAGTCCACTTCTCTCACGTGGCAAACACTAACCGAAGCTGCATGTAAGATTTAAATATAACTGCAGCAAACTAGCAATTGTCATTTTTACTACTGTTTCATAAACCATTGAAATTGGATGTCTGTTCAGTCATTTATCTGGTTGAAACAGCTCCTGGCTTTGCCACACAAGATTGTACTAGTAAAATATTTGTTCAGTCCTTGCATATTAACCACAAATCCTAGTCAAACTGGTTTCTTCTCTAATACAACTGTTGTAAAAAATGTAATAAAAGAATAACAACAAAACAAATTTTGTATTATTTATCAGACACATTTAATTTAACTCTTGGGTCAGTGTCCTTCATGTACTGTATTAGATATTTTCAGTTCAGTTCAGCTTTATTTGTACAACGCCAGCTTACAACAAAGTCATCTCATGGCATTTTACAGACATAATGAATTCAAGCTAATTCATTGTAATCCAATGGAAACAAATCCACATTAGTCCAGTTTAACATAACTGTGTTCATGCAAGCCAATTTATAAAAAAAATTATTTCCTTGCAAAGGAAAACCAAAAGATTGCATCAAATCTTGTCTTTGATCCAATTTCCTGAGCTGAGCATGCATAGGACAGTGGGTGACTGTGTACAGGAGTTTTCTGTCTTTCTGCCGTCACCCACCACCCTGTGCATGCAGTAAGAAAAACCTCTGACAAAGCCCGGCTCAAGGAAGGCGGCCTAGACCGGTTGGGCTGGACAGGACAGGGTAGAGGGATCAACAAGCACAACTTTTTTAGCAAGGGCGACCTGATGAGAGAAGAGAAATACAAGTCAGTTACCTCAATACTGCCATATTTTTTATTTTTTACATGGAAAATAAAAAGCAGAAAGATTTTTTTTTTTTTTAAAAAGGGAGGAAGCCTGTGGTAGCATAAGTAAGAGATGGTTAGACCACCCTAACTATAAGACTAATTACAAAGGAAGGTTTTAAACCTATTATTAAAGGTAAAGAGGGCATCTTCCTCCTGACTGGAGGCTTGTTCCATAAGGGAGGGACCTGAGGGCCGAAGGTTCTGCCTCCCAGTAATGCGTTATCCAACTGCGTAACGACGGAGACCCCTCCAGCCTTCATAGTTCTCTGTCATGGTGCCGGATACACAGTGCAATTTCCCGCCCGATCAGTAGGGGTCGCTACGCAAGACTGGCCTACTCATATGATGCCAATGGTCGGTAACATCGGTGATGCCTGCTGTTGCTGCAGCTGAACAACATGTAAACAGAGATACTTTTGATGCAAAGATAAAGACGATGGGGAGATTTTGGTATTTCCTCACTTCGGCCAAACGTTCTTCGGTTGGACTCATATCTGCATCTTCGTAGGCTAGCTGGTTTAAAAATGGCGCTGCTCGTGTTTACGAAATAATAGACCAGTCACAGCCCTTGCCATCTCCGTCGTCCCTTGACGGAGTGGTGGACACTTCAAAAATATTTCCTGCAGCTGGAGACGTAGAGCACTTCATGGATAAGTATAAATTAGGCTTTAGAGACTCTCGGAGCCACAAGTAAACCTACAGTCTCAGAATGTAGCACTCTTTTTAGGGATGCACCAATCCGATCTTCAGATCGGGATCGGTTCCGATATAGAGAAAAAATCCTAGATCGGTAAATATCGGTAAGGGTAAACATAAGCCGATCCACGGCCCGATCCGTCGGTGCAGATCTATTCAGTGTATTTCTATGCTGCCCCTTTAAGTGACATCACGCGTTGCCGACGCAGCACGTGGAGGCTGTTTGTTTACAAGGCCAGAGTCGCAGCTGTTAGCTGCTAGCAGCTAGCAGGCGGCCGTGTGTTCTGTTGCTGCTCCAACAAGAGTCCTGCGGCGGTTTGGTTTCCACCTTTCACAGGTAAAAATCCCGCGAGTGCCGACAGGTCGCAGAGAAAGTAGGAAATACTGTTAAATCTTTCTGGACAGGACAAGTTTTATGACTAAGGGTATCCACCGGCATCCGGTGCAGTGTGGGAGAGGCTTAAAAAGGAAAAAAAAGCTCCATGTTAAAACTCTGATTAAGTGTTTGTTTATTCAGCTGCTTTTGTCACGGATCTTTCATTTTTATTTTCAAAGTACTACAAAATCATTTTTTTTAAAAAGATAAAATGTCAAGCTAGTGGAGATATTTCTTTTTCTCAATTTCAGCTCCTTTATTATTTCTTTTAAATTGGATTTTAAATTTCTAATTGCACCGACTGAACCATTTGAAAGAAGTTTTGTTCCTTTTTGTTTTAACATGTTTGACTGAGGAGTAGGGCTGTTGTTTCCCCTCAGTTTCAGCATTTCATTATTTTACATTTATTTAACTGCACAGACTGAATCAGAACGTTTTGTTATATATTTACATATGTGAGCAAGCTTGTGAAGATTGTTAGTTTATTTAAGATTGCTGTGTGTGTGCAGTTGTTAAATAAGTAATTCAGTACATTTATTAAAAAAACAATTTTTTTAAGCCAAGTCTGATGTTGCCTTGCACAAAAGAAAGATCCCAGTCTGTTTTCACGAGGTGTGCAATCAAACAATACCATGCTGTTTTGTTCCCCCATTTCTGTATCAGTATTGCATCGGTATCGGCAGATACTGAAACATCAAATATCGGATCGGATCGGAGCCCAAAAAAGGCGGATCGGTGCATCCCTAACTCTTTTTGGGAAAATATGGAATTATGAGATTTTTCATTATGTAATGGAGCTTGGTCATGGAGAGCTGCTCTAGCACATCCACCACGTCCAAGCTGATCCCACAAAAGTTCACTTGGTTTGAGGTCTGGACACACGGCAAATCATTCTGTTCTTTCCACTCCCAAATTCTAGAGATTACTCTGATGTTCCTTGCTCAGTGGGGGAGATTATCATCATTCTGGATATGGCTCCAAAGTATTTTTTTCCATATGTCTGTCAGTTAGGTGCCAATTACGTTTACATCTGTGACTGACACAAACCTGGCAGCACTATAAACTCAAAATAAAAATAAGAATGAAAACAAACAAGAAAATATTAAAGAGGATTTGGGCGCATTTCTTTGGAGGCGCTACCCACAAGTTTAGCTGTGTTACTCACTGCACATGATGATTCTTACAGGTTATGCATCATTTAAAGGGGAGTGGTCACAGAGGTGGTCTTGGGTCTGAAGGACTTTCTAGTTCTAGTCCCAAGTTTGCCAATAGGGTTGGGTCATTCTTGGCCCCTGCAAGGCCCTTAATCCCCCTTAACTGTTCCCTGAATGCTGGAATATGCAGCCTGCTGTTCCAAGTGAGCATGTCTGTATGTATGATATGTACTGGCTAAGATATATTTCATCTTATCAATCAGATTTTCCAATGATGTATAATACAACACCAATCAAAGGGGAGAAATAATCTGTGAAACAAAAATTTCCTTTTATTTTTTTGTTCATTTATATCCTTATTTTGGCTTTGATACTAGCAACACTAATAACTGTTGGCTCAAGGGCTTGTTTACTATTTTCACTTTTTTAACACTAAACATTAAGGTTTCTCAAAACAGTTTAGTCTGCCAAAACTATTGTGACATCTCATCATAGAGTATTTTCCCATTTCATTTCATTTAATTGTGGGATGAGGAGGACAAACTCCTGCAGGTTTGTAAAGCTGCCTTCAGACTTGCATTGCGGAACATGAGCGGTAAAGTCCATCCCCTCTTTAAACGCACTCGTCTTTTCAAACATGCCGCTTCCTTGCAGAGTTATCGCATCCCGGGCGCTTTCAGACAATCAGGAAATGTTGCGGAAAAGTCGGCACAGCCTCACTCTCCCTTCAACTCTGTCTGGAACATTTTCTTGTGTGTTCAGCCAAAACGACGTGCCGCAACATTTCCACTCTTGTGACACGGGGTCCAGCTGGTACATGTCCGCCGCATCTCCGAGGTAAAAGAACGGTAAGCATGTCTGAATGCAGGTGTTATAAAGAGTCCGCAATATTACTGCTTTCCGGTGCAAGTCTGAAAGGATCTTAAAGGAATAGTTCACCCTCAGATGTTTAACTTTTTTCCCTTACCAGATGGTGGAAGACTGGACCACTTTTAATATGTAAGTGCAGATGGAGTTAGGGCGACTTCGTTCCCAATGGGCGAGGTCGGAAAAGGCATAAAAGCACAAGAAATGTCATATCCTCCATACGCCGAATGTAATCAAGGTCCTGAGTGGGTGCGTCAGAATTTACTTGAAACTACGCCATTTAGTATATTTTAGAGTAAAAGGAGTATTGTTAGCCATGAAGCGCGCAGCAAGCACGAGCTACGGAAGCCTAGCGTTTGGCCCTCTGCCGATAGAAGCGTAGAAGAAGAAATCACGTTTACATGTGGAAAGGCGCAAGAGCCTAAAGAAACGGGACAAACACAGGAGGGGTGGATATTGATCTAAAAGTAAGAAAGAAAGAAAAAGAGAACGCACGATCTTGTCTGCGTGGCTCCTGGACGTAAAAATCTCCTTTTAGACTCTAAAAATATATTAAATGGCGTAGTTTCAAGTAAATTCTGGACGCTACCCACTCAGGACACTTGGATTATGGGGGGAGTATGGAGAATCTGACAATTTGTGGACTTTATGGACCTTTTGGCTCGGACCCTGGCGAACTCCATTGGGGGGAAACGAGAAGTCGCCTGAACTCCACTGCATTGACATATTAAAAAGGGTCAGAGCTTGCTCACGATAGGGTAAGTGGAAAATAAAGTTAAATATCTGAGGTGAACTATTCCATTAAGTGAAATCCTTTCCTAAGTTTTACTTGTAGGATTCCAGATGCTCAACAGTGTGGACTGCCCTTTAATGATTCTTCTTCTATAATGCACCAAATGTCTTATACTGTAGGTAGCAGGGTTTAAGTGTAAACTTATGTATTTGATTTGTTGCATTTGCACTATTTCCCTGCAAATATGGAATTTAGATCATTTTCAAGTCATTTTGTTATGTATATTTTCCACAGTATCTCAACCTTCCTTTTTCTTTTGGACATGAGATTGCAGTTATTAAAATTGCTTTGCTTGTTCTTCCACCAATATCCTGTCATGGAGAAAAAAATAATTAAATTACCAGAATCAGCGTTGATAAAATATCACTTCCAAAGTATGGGGTGTGTGTCCAAAACTTGATTTGATTTAGTCCTCTCTGTGCCACAGAGTTCGTGTCTCATCCTAAAAAAACAACCAGACACAAAGATTAGCCTCATTTTTATGGGGTTTGTTGATGGTTAAAGAAAATACTGAAAATCATGATATCAAATTACCCTTTAAGAAGTAAATTGGCTGTTACACTTCCCTCTAATCACAGTTTAACTGATAATTTTTCATGCCTACAGTTATTGGATAAAAGAAATGTGGAGGAGAAGTTTATTAACACATAAAAACACAATAACATACTTTCCGCCAGTGCTCTCAGTTTTCTGGCTGACATCACTCTATTAACCTCCTTATTTCACTCCAGTTTCCAGTCTTTGCTGCATTTGCATCAAATGATAATTCACCCAGGATGCACAAAATAAAGATGGGGAGAATAGAGCACATTATGTGTATGAGTAGAAGCACACCTGGGACCCAGCGTGGCAGAATGTTGGACCACTGGATGCATCCTCCAGTCAAAGCTCCCTCACCATCAGCCGTCATTCTGTGAAGCCATGCCACATTCGCAGCAGGAGCTCTGTAACCTTTGGAATGTGGCTGGAGCAGCAGCTCACTGCAGGCGTTAGGAGGTTTTGAGCTCTAGCAGCCATGCATGTCATGTACATCACAGAGCCTGGCCATTTTTAAGTGGGGAAGGCAGAGAGGTCAAAGAGTTTGCTCTGACAGAAGTGGGCCAGATAGAGACTTATTTGAGGACCAAAAGGGTGAGAAGTGAGACAAGTGTTTGAGGAGAGGCAAAGAGATGGGGAAGCTGTATGAAGGGCCATTATGTCTAAGCAAAGAAAGAGTCTTTCATTCGGACAAATCAAGTACAAAACACTTCAAGAGACTACAGCAATGCAAAAGTGACTTTTTACTGTCATTGTCATATTATGCTGATGAGGAAGAGAGCGAGCAAGAGCTCTTGAGAAGATGGCTTTTTTTTTTAAACAAATTAATACACTCAATCTTCTGCACAGGATGTTACCTATGATTTGTACAGCTGGGCAGCACATTGCTTTATCAAAGGTTTTGACATGTTTTAGATTGTTCAGGCTGTTTTTCTCTCAAATCTATAAAGAGGTAAATAAAATATGATTCAAAGCCAATAAGAAGTGGAATGATTTAAAATGATGATGTCAAGCTTCTTTCATCCAAATTCATTACCACCACCAAGGAGGTAATGTTTTCGGTAGCGTTGGTTTGTCTGTCTGTCTGTCTGTCAGCAATTTTACGGAAAAAGTACTGGATGGATTGACCTGAAATTTTCACCAGCCATGTGCCTCAGCCCAAGGACGAACCCATTAAGTTTTGGTGGTGATCTGGATTTCCTTCTGGATCCAGGACTTTTTGAAGGATTCTTTATCATTGTGAGAGCTGCTTGGCGGAGCTCTGCGTTCTCCCAGTGGTTTTCTAGTAAGTGATATTTCAGCCCTCACCAATGTTACATGTTGGCTGCCAGCTCGTTGTCGAAATTGCTTGTTGTTGGAGGAAAACTTCTGCCATCTAAAGATATTTCATTTGCTACTATTTGAAGTTGTGAAAAACAACAGATCTTCACTCTGTAGAAATTTGACCCAAAGACCCAGAATTTATGACAAATAAAATTTCATTCAAATGATTGCTAAGCACTCAAACTGAATGTTTTCTCCTTTTTTTTTGCACTGCAATTTATAAATAAAGTTTTGTAAGTTGATGTCTGTTTTTACTTAGTTTCCCTCCATCCCTTTGCTGCCTTCAAATGAGTATAAATTTTTAAAGTGTTAAAAATAACAAGTGCCAATTAAACCCTCTCGTCAAACATAATCTCTTGGGAATTTCCAGCTACCTGCTGTTGATTTATCTGTCAAGGTTAGAGGTGGACTGCTTTGTTTATGACTGCTTATGTGAAAGCTGTCGAACAGTTTCCCTTTGGATGCTTGAAGTAAGCAAACTATGAAATTAAAGTTTGTTTTTGCACTCACACAAAGCAAATCTTCTTGCAGGAGGCATCAGGTTTCCATATGGAAGCAATCTCCAGCCTGCATTAGTGCCGTCCACATCAGTTACTGCAACCCATACCATTGCTGCCTTGCAGGGACACTCCACAGCTGAATTGATTAATGACTGGTTCATGTGAAATCAGCCAACCTGAAGCGAGGTTATTGCACTTTAGCTCACCCTGCATTAAAATAAACACAGGAACAGAGTTTGGAGAACACAAACATGGCTGCTCAGTGACCTCCTGGTTTTGATCAGTGTTTGAAATTTCTGTGGTTCAGTTCTGCTGAGATATAACTGTTGGTTAAAATCTCACAGCAACAATTTGTAAGCAGCATCTCTGCCATGTAGCCATCTGGGATACTTTTGAAACATTGCGGGTAGCTCAGTAACCTCACATTCATCTTCAGAGAAACATTTTAAGCCTCATTGGCATCATATAAATCTTGCTGTGCGGCCAGAGACGGCAGAGACAACACGAGGAACTGAATCGTGAATCATCCAAATGGAGGTTTTAATAACACAAATGCTACAACAGGATAAAAGAAAACAAGGCTTTGACTATTAAGGTTTTTTTTTTTTCTTTTCTTCTTTTAAAAAAAAAAATATAGCTGAAGTGGTTAATGAGCAGTCTTGCAAGAAGGTGATTTTTTTTTGGGGGGGGGGTTGCTTTCAGTAACTTAATTTCTGGATTGACTGTTCTAAGACTAGTTTTTTCTGCACAGAGGAAAATTTGTAAAGATTGATTGATTGCTGAAACATCTCTGCTGACTCTGAAAATGCTGAGCTGTTTGTAGCAGTTGAGGTAGACTCTGTATTTTGTTTCAAACGTTTTCCAAACCACATCTTGACATTCTTAAAACTTGACATTCAGAGCTGTTGAGCCATGGTGGCGACTGTGGGAATAAAATATTGTGAATTTGGTAGAGACAACTATTGACCTCTTATCTAGCAGATGTAGAATTTTCCTTTGGCCTTTGAAATATTTCAGCTGCTATATGGCTGAAACAAAAACCTACCAGTTAACAGATTTATTCATTTTTAAGTTTATTTATACTGAAATATTTTGAAATTTATTAAATCGATAGCCCCTTGAGATGAAGCATATCATTTTAATGGGGGTCTGTAAAATAGTAATAGAACTGTTTTCAGAATCAACACATCAGTTTTTATTTTTCACAAAATCCCAAATATAAATGTAGCACAAGAGTAAAGACATTTATGTTTGGCAAATTATTTCTTTGCTATAACAATGCTTCATGACAAAAAAAAAAAAAAAAAAATCTTCTACTGTTGGAAAACCTCTTTATTTCCCTTTTAAATAGTGCCTCATTTGTAAGGAAAATGCCATTGTGGCAGCAGAGATGAGTATGTGGGTTTCAGCCTTGATAAATTTGCCAAGGGGTTCACCTGGTTAAGCAGCCGCTCTATGTACAGAGTGCAGCTGGCCCAGGTTTGATTCCTGGCCTCGGATCCTTTGCTGTACGTCACCCCTTACTCTCTTTGACCCCATTTACTGTCTGTCACTGTCAAAAAAATCCTAAAAGAGAAAAACTTGCCAAATCTTCTTTATCAGTGACAAATACCTTATATCCGTGCTGACAGCCATGTCTGCACTTCACTTTCAGGCCTGTTTGTTCTGGTGTCAGCAAAATATCAAAATATGCACCTGGATATGTGCAGGAACAATAAATTCATTATGTAACCAAATTCTGCCAACAGCATTTGGATACGGTTAATGGATAACTTTCTCTTCCCTCAGCTAACTGCTCTTGTCAGCTGGACTACAAAAGCGCGCATTGGGGATGTGGGGCCCCGAAAAGTGTGTTCAACAGATAACTAATGGAAAGCTAAATCTGGACTCACAATAGTACTTGTCCGTTTGTTCATTGTCCTTAAAGAATTGGTGAAAATCATGAGTTTTGCTGCAGAAAATGCCATATATAGTCCTGGCCAGGACTCCCTCGTAAAAGAGGTTTTTAATCTCAATTGGAATTTTTCCTGGATAAATAAAGGTTAAATAAAAAATATAGAGGCTGCCCGTCTCTTCCATTATATAGATGTATGCCGAAGTAGTCAAAGTGATACAGAAATTTTACCGGTGAGTAAATGCACATATAAACTCCTATAAATAAAGTCCAGGTTGAAAAAAAAGAGAGTTATTCTTTAAAGCAGTGTTTCTCAGTCCTGGTCCTCAAGGACCACTGCCCTGCATGTTTTATTTTTTTCCAACTCCAGCCAACCTGATGCAGATTGATAAATATTAAATTATAGGCTTCTGATAGCTACAGTACATAAGATGCCATGCTACCATGTCTCTATTTCAGCACAAAGGGGTATTCCTGGCATTCATTCTAACACCCCCAAAAGTTGCCCCTTGAAAGTTCAACACTTTGAGATCCCATGATATGAAAGGGCATTATAAATTCAATCATCATATTCAATCATCAATATTCAATTATCCAGTCCCTCCAGAAAGTTGTGATTCTGCAATTGTAACAATCAAAACAAACATAAAGGCCTGGAATATTTACAATCAAAATGTAGCAATCCCAAATTTCTCATATTACCAGGCAATCATGGTTTGTTGCTTGAATGATATCTCAGGTTGAACTTCTCTCGAAATTTGAAATGGCAACATTGCAACCATTTATGTCTTAACACAATTGTGTCTGCATTGTTTAAAATTCTCATTTTCTCTGCGTTGTTTATAATTCTCATTTCATTTACTGTATGTAAAGCACATTTAAAGTGTTTTTATGCATTAATTGTGCTCTACAAAAATGCTTTGCCTTTTATTGGCCATCACTAATTGTTTCTCTACGAGCTCTGAACAAATTGATCACTCAGTTGTTCACAGTTGCCTGGAGCCCCTCACAAAAAGTGCTTACTTCCAACTCTTACATTGGAAGAGCACTTTGCCCGAGATAAAAATCTACTTCTGTGGTTTGAGTGACAATGTAAAGATATATTTCCTATTGTCTTGCAATTAGTCATGGCACTGACGAAGGGTCTAAATACTATTTCACAGCCAGGGGTGGTAATAGAGGCAAAAGACTGGGTTCTCTTTGGTGATCTTGCACTGGATTGTATAAACCCTCTGCTATTCATTGGCAAGGACATGTTGGTGTTAGCACTGGCAAGATTAACAAATTGTGCTTTGGCTGGTGACCCACTGTATTTGAAATTCAACTGCTTTCTGACAGGAGATACTGATGTTAGGATTGGAGACTAACTCTTAGCATGCCCACTGGATTACTGGGAGTTTCTCGAACTATTTTGATTCGTGTCTGTTGGAGCATGTTTCGATTACATAGATGAAGAGTGAAACCGGGAAGGCGGAATGAACCATGAGATTGGTTGACTGTGGTTCTCAATCTGGTGTGCAATTTCGTTATATTAGCAGTGAAATGCAACAGAGGTCCCCTGTATTTTGAGCAGTCTCCATATCTATTGTATGATGTTCAGATTATTAAGTTCTCTACTTTGATATAATGCACCATTGAAAAATAGGAGGATTTCCCCTGTTTGTGAGTGTTTTGATCAGGCAAAGTTTTTACTTAGTCAATTTCTTGGAGTTATTAAGTCCTACTGTATGACTGTTGGAAAACTGTTTCTGATTCTTTTTTTTTTTTTTAAAGCAACAAATGTATTTCTCCCAAGTCACATAAACACATTATTCCCACACAACTTCATGCAAGTACATTCACCCTGATCACTTCAAACTTTTTCCCAATTTTCCTTGAACCACTATATTTTGAAGAGCTGTACAATAAAATAAAATACAAAGTTTTTCAAGAATGCCCATACATACTAATATCATGGTATGAAGATTTAAGTAAATTCAGTAGTACTGATAGTGATAGCTTAACCTGTTGGCGTCATAGAACAAATGAAACCCCAAGAACCTTTGCCCTTGAATGAACCCATTTGAAGGAAAGCTTTGATCTTAAAAAATCCAATTGGATGGGGTGGCTAGTGTCTAAAATAAGAAGGAAAAGGGGTTCGGAAGCAGCCTATGGTCTCTCCTGCAAAGCAGCAACTTTTTTTCCCCAATCAGCATCTCACCAAGAAAAGCTGAAAAACTGGGATTTTGAAAACAGAAGTGTGTTAACTGAAACATATTTTGCATAAGGCATGACGTTCTGGTGGGTAACTGGTATTCCAGACAAACACCAGTTTCATCATGCATGGCTAGTGTTGATCAGTCTTTGTTTAACAGTTTATTGTTAATCAATGATTTTGCTCAAGAGTTCACTTGAGGCTTTTTAGTCAAATCCTTTGGCTCATAGACGATCACAGAGTAACTTCAGATTCAAGCCCAAATTACACAAAAATAACTTATTGAGTTGATCTCATTTGGTCTCTCCTCGGTTAAAAATCCCATTTTCCCCCCGTTTCATGCACTTACATTGTTTTCACCAATAGGGCTCATCAGGCAACAAAAATAAGTGAAGATGTTAGCTAAGATTCTTACGTTCAAGGTAGATTAAAGAGTATATCCAATGTGTTTTTCCATCCCCCTGAAACTTTTTTACAACTCGACAACTGACAACATCCTACCATGTACAATGACATAGGTCATTACAATTTTATCCTCAGTCACTGCCGTAGGATTTTTACCTCTGCCACTCCTTGGAGTAAAGGAAATCACTGGAATTTATATTACACCACTTTTATTTATTATTTATCCAGTAAATGCATTTTGCACAAGAACATAACATTACTAAGTCTATTCATCTCCATGCTACCTTTCTGCACTTTACCAGTGTTGTACACTGTGCCATTGCACTCGAGTATATTCTGAAAACTGTTTGCTGTTGTCTGCTCATACTATATGTTGTATTTGAGTGTTATTTGTACTGTATGTCTAATTGTGTCTTATGTTGCTGTAGTTGTGTGTTAATTTTGATATTTTTATTGTTTTAAACACTGCACATTGGAGGTTTTAGAGAAACCAAATTTCAATCTTCCATGTAATATATCACTACATAGTTTAATTGACAATTAAGCTGACTAGGGATGTAACAATTACTGGTAAAATGATTAACCATGATAAAATTCCCAACGATTAGTAATACCGTTTCAAATTTAAATTATTATTAAAACTGTGACTGATTACTGCACTTTGAAAAACTCCCAGTGTTGCTGCTCATTGGCTGGAAAGGCAGCAGCAGTTGGAGTTTGCAATGTTTAATTTATGTAAACATGGAGGAAGGCAACAAAGGCACCAAGGTGGATACTGCTCTTGAGATTTTTCCCCCTTTAAAAAGGACAAAGTAGACATTTAGACCCATTCTGGATATTCTTCAAGATGCTGGGGGGTATTTGATACAGTGATGAAAATGATAACCACCATCATTTTGGTCACAATAACAATCATTATATCCCTAAAGCTGACTTGATTTGACTTGAATTTGTCAGCGATATAACTGAAGTGCTGAACAGATTTGGATGGTGTTCATCCAGTTATTATACATTTGCCATAAACTTCTGGAGTTGCGCATGTAGTGGTTTTCCATGTATTTAAATGCCACGTGTTATTTGCATTTTTGCATTTTCTGCACGTGCTATTTAACAAAAAACTGGAGGTTCACCCAGTAATCATACCAGCCAACAGAACCATACACTGCACATTTACCTGGTTTGTCCTGGGTTCCAGCATTGGAATCTGCCACAGGCACAAACACTGAAGGACTGGTGACATATGCTATCCCTGTCAGGCCAGGAGTCAAGGCACTTGCTTGACCAGTTGGAGCCACTAGGGAACCTCCAGTAGCGTGCATGCTGCTGGAGAAGAACCAAAGCTGCCAACCCCTGAAGCAACCAGGGCAGGCTGCGCACTGCCAACTTCCCTAACTGTGGGAACAGTGGTACCACTGCACTGTAGGGTGCAGCTGCAACCCCTCCCTGGTATGAGGCATAGTTAATTGAAGTATTTGCACCACTGCTGCTCTGGCCAGTGGATTGAGACCCTGAAAGCAAGAGGACAAGTACAGATGTTCAAATCAATGGAACATGCAGAATTTTATCACACATTAAGCCCACCTTTCTGGGGGTAGCCACATGTTGCCACAACCAACAAGGTAAAGATGGAAACTCTATTAAAGAAAGGAGAATGAGAGCAAATGTTAAGGTCCTAATTTAAAATTTCTCCATAATTAATTTATTTTAAAGGGACTTGAGGCAAGATTAAGAAACGAAACTCGTGACTGGCGCAACTGGCGCAACTGGCGCAACTGGTGCTTCAGGTAACTGCAGCCATGAGCCAAGCCGTCACGGGAGCGTGCACAAACTGAAGCTATTATGTTGTTTACTCACCTTTTTTCTTTGTAGTTACACTTTTTAGCATATTTCAGTTGATCTGGATTATTTGCTGAATCCATAACTATCTCTTACAGTGTTTGAATTTACCGTGACCGTCTTCTTCCTGTATCAAAACTGCGGATGTAGCGTCATTTGATGTCATGTCCGCAGGGCAGCGCTGGAAATTCAGCCACCGAATTGCAGCGCATTTTGCAGCACACAGCCTGATCAAGGCAACGGAGAGAAACATGGGTGGGAATGTTATTTTTGGTATTTAGCGCTTCATCACTCATTAGTATTAAAAAAAATGGACATGCATGTTTGTTTGTTTTTTTTTTTAAATTCCTGCCTCTAGTCCCTTCAAAAATTAACTTAAACACTTGTTAAATTTAGTTTCTTCTGAAAAATTTTAATATTTTGCATAAACAATCCCTTATCAAGGGGATTCCTATGAATTTTCACTTCGGATGTTTAAATGTCTCAATATTTGTTTTTGTGATATTACTGCAACCACAAAGTCATTAATAAAGTAAATATACCATTTACTATCTTAGCAGGTTTGTGAATATATCTATTCATGAACACGTGTAAATAATATTGATTTAAAAAATGCATGCAGTGCATTTGGAAAATCCTGCTTTGTTGCCCTTTTATAATTCAAATTTCCAAATGAAAAACATTTAGTATTTAATCAAGGGGTTTATAACTCATTTCCTTCTTCAAACACCCCATCCTGTACTTTGAAAAAAGATAGTTTTTCTCCTGCTGATCCTCTAACCCCTCTCCTCCATCATCATGTTAATATTGATGGATTAGGATCACTGGAATAATTGGTGTAAAATTTTGTCCAAACATTACTCAGACATTGCTACACAATTCACTCTTACTCATGCAGCGTGAATTAACATACCTTAAACATTCCCTTTGACTTTGACTACATAATCAACCATATAAAAAAAAGATGCTGATTTAAGCATTTTTGTCTCCATTCTTATAATTCAAGCCCAGAACACCACAGTTCCCTGTCTCCCTTTCTTATTCCTTCCCCAGCTGTTGTTGGAGACTTCCAGGATGTCTACTTTTTATATTTCAACTAAATTTGAGTTTTGGACAATTCAAATAAGCCCATTGTGCTCTATGTGAAAGAGGTCATCTGTGATCAACTGTGAATGCCTAGATGAATTCTTTCTCTAAGGTCATGCCAGACATTCCCACTAAGACCAAATATGGTCTGACTCGTGGTGCAAATGAGGCATTTGAAACACTCTGTCTATTCAGCTTTAATTCCTGCTATCTCATTTTCACATCTATTGCAGGGAATTCAACACATCCTTGCTGGATGAGGCTAATGCTTTCTTTCGGCTGTGGCATTTCAAAGTCCGGGATGCAAAAGGAGCAACAGTATCCAATTATGCGCAGCTTATTCTCACCAGTCAGAATCATAAGCATGCAAGTGAGATAGCTCAGCTAGATAAGACACTTTTCAATATCAAGGGCTTCTCTCACATCCTGTGGGCAGCTGGTTAATGGACTGTTCATCACACAAAAGGTCACATTTGTGAACCAATTACAACAGGAATCTTTCCATACCAAACAAGACAAGAACAAGATGAGATATTTTTGTTATTCAGCCAGTTTCTTCATATGGGTTTGTGAAAGCTGACTTAGATAAAACTGCTGCTGCCATAACAAGTGGGCACATGAAACTATCAAAGCTACTTTTTAGTTTTCTATTTTTTTTAAACAAGGATAAGCAACATTTTATTGAACTGATAGAAACAGAGGAAGAAAGGTTTTTCACAAACCTGAGCAGAACACATTCTCAAACAGCACATGAAATGTTTGGCCTTAAAATGCCAGTAACTGAAAGTCTTTCATAAGTTCAGTCAGTATTGTATAAAAAAGATAAAGTAAGCTACTAGATTCTTTCTTGGTAAATTAGTTAATTACTTGGTAATACAGACTAAAACAAGCCAACAAATAACAAAAGACGGAAAAACATGTAGGATGTCAGATCTAGACATTAACTATCATGCATATTTAATGTACAGTTTAGAATAATGAGATTCATGATTTATGTATATTGTGCATATGCTCTGCTGTAGCCATTGCTGAAGAATGTACAGTCTTCAGCACGACTGTCTTTAATGTCCACAAAATATCAGAAACGCCATTCCTGGCCACCAGATTGTGTTGTATACTCAAGAACTTCTCTCTTTTTTGTATTTACTTGGCTTTTGATCCCATAAGAATTTAGCATTCTCATCAATCTCTGATGAGAATGTCTGCAGGAGCTGCTGTGAAGTGACTCTTTTAAGCTGTCTGGGCTCCATATTTGAATTTAAAAGAAAATGATCCCTCATCTGTAAAGCTGTGCTCCGTCCCAAATGAATTGGGCATCGTGTGAAAGTCAGCTGGCCTTCCCTTCCTCTAAAGCCTGAGGAGCCTGAGGACATGCTTTGACCAGCACGGGGGTGGGTTATTTGAGGACCTCACAATTTCCATTGATTAAACATAAAAAGACCACAGAGGAACCTCAGTCACACAAGGCCCCTTCATTATAGTTTCAAGGCAAGAAAACCTAGTTACCATTTTCTTTGGACATGCTATATTCACAAGTATTCACTTTTGTAATTCTTAATGTGAGCTGCTTATTGCTAAGAAATATTGAAAAAAAACCAAACATTTGAAATGAAAGGTTGTCTCTCTTTTGCAGTGGAGTTTGCTTTTAAATTTCCTGGATACATCATTGAATTGATTGCCTCTTTGTCATGACCTGCCCTTTATTAGACAAAGTGTTGGTAGTCAATACCTCCTTAAGATTATCTGATTATTCAGGCAAGGCAAGTTTACTTGTGTAGCACTTTTCATCTACAAGACAATTCAATGTGCTTTTCAACCCCCCCCCCCACACACACACACACACACACACACACACACACACACACACACGCACGCACGCACGCACACCCGCACACACACGCACGCACACACACTGTATATAAGTAACAATAAATAAAAATTTACTAAATTATGATTTAGTGAAATGAAATATTGCTTTTGAATTGTGGTTGAAAAGAATATTTTTAAAAAGACAAACAAAAGTGTTCCATAGACACGATGGACCAAAATACCTGTCAACAGGCGCAGAAATCTCATTGATAGTCTCAGAAAACAGTTGAATGCGGTGATTTCCTCAAACTCAAAGTGTTCAATAACATTCAAATTCAGGAGACCCACCATGCTTTTTTGCTTGTTTTATTTTTTGTTTGTTTTTAATATTTATGTTAAACCACAATTCAAAGTCAATGTCATGACTTTCATAAAATTTTCTATTCATTATTACTTTTGTCAGTTTCAACCTATTTCACTAACAGCTGATTTTTTTTCCATCTTTAATGGGACGATATGTAAACTTTCAAACACAACTGTACCTCTGACATATTGTCTGGTAAAACTGATCAGTTGTGAAGGGGGGTTGACATGCTTAGCTGCTAAGTTTTATTGAGATGTGGATTTATATTGTATATTTGGGAAAGCCACAGTGTTTGTTCAATCGTAATGGGCTCAGCATCTTAGATGGAAAGAACAAAAACAAAGATATCATGAAGCAATAAAACTACCCTCTGATCTCAAAAACAAAAGTTTAAATTAGAGATGATGCAACAGAGGGTAAAACATTGAGCTTTCTGTAAACATGAACACTTAATTGTTATCAATAATAAAAAAAAAAAGTCTATTTTTGTTGATTTAAAGGACTTGCTGTTTACTACGTTCAGCATTCCACCTTTTTGGGAGACAGAGTTTTATTATGTAACATTATCTTTCAACATCTAACACTTGTTCACCAAATTAAGACATTGAACCATTTTCAAAGCCAGCAACATGAACACCACTGTGCCAAAACTGAGCTAAATTTCCCTGAAGACTCGATTGTCAGACACAATCTTCCATAAACTAGTCTGGCAGATCAGTCATCTGCATCAGTTGCCTGTGTAGTTGTATGACAAAGTGAGGGTCTCATTCTCCAGATGGACGTGCTTCTGAAAGCCTGCAACGTCTGAAACTGCGCTTTTATGAAAAAGTTTCATGATTGAGCCTCTCAGTGCAAAATCCACCAGGATAAAAAGTGAGATCCAAGCCCAAGCAGGAAATGTGATTAAGGCCTGAACCTCTGTGGAAGCGAATCCACTCAACAAATCCCATACCAACACCATAATTCTGCTGTGGTTCCTCAGGAGACATTTGCCGTTTTGTTAGCATAAACCTGTTTAGTGTGACACAGAATGAAGGCCCCTGAAGTGACAGATGTTTCTCTTAAATATGATGGGAAATTACTTTTTTTCTTTTGGTGGGTGTGGGGGATACGAGGCAGTTGATTGAGGCACTTCGGTTGCTTCAGGCTGCTCGAAATCCTGCGCTGATCCAGCCGTTTCTCAAGTTACTTAGTGAAAGGCTTGCATTTGTATCTAAAATATACTTTCTCTGCATATGAGAGCAAATAAGCTGCACAGTCTTTTCTCCTTAGCAAAGCACAGTCCATTGGTTACAAAAGCAATCAAGGTTACTTCAAACACTTGGGACTTAAGGGTCATTATTGTCTTGACTGAGGTGAGGAAGAAAAATAGTTGACATAGAAGTGAAATAGAGGCAAAATTCTGGCCTTGGAAATAAAACTGAAATGGGTCTTAGTTTTCTCCAGAAGTTTAATTGCCTCTGGGATTTGAGAAGACTTTTTTTTTTTTTTTGAAGCAATTAAAGTGCCTTGAATGGAAGTAGCCCCCCTCCATGTTTCAGATGACGGGCCAAATTCATCTGCTAACTTGTGGAGTTGTATCACAGATTTTGCAACACTGCAGTGTTGGTTCAATTGTAATGGGCTCAGGCATTGTGGCAGAAGAGAGGAAATACAAAGGCCTCTAACATGAAGCCGACAGTCTGTTTGTGTGGCTGGTTGAAAAGTCTTGAGACACCAGAGGGAAATCCATCAGACCTTCAAAGGGGCAGCACAGCAGGGTGTGTTGGCAGACGGCTGGTTTGGACAGCTTGCATACCATACAATACAATCACAGTTAGAGCAGCACATGGAAAAAAAAAAAGACTTATCCGCCATTACAAATGAGCAACCCGTGTATACATTAATCTCTTTAAACCAGGAAAGCTCAAGCACTGGCCTCAAAGATCAAATTATAAAGAACTCCTGTTATTTCAGTCAATGTGGTTACATAATATATTTAAATAACTAATGAAAATTATTCAACCTAGATATAAAGAGACGGCTAAAAGCCAAAAGTGAATAAAAATACACAAGTTACATTGATAAACAAATAGTTACAAAAGGGATCATGTTTAAAATAAAAGGTTAAGGATAAAAAAAAACTAAAACATCCAGCTTCTAAAAATATTAATTGATTAGATTTATAAATCCTGTGACCCTGAACTGGATAAGCAGTATGGAAAGTGAATGAATGAATGAATAGATTTATAAAGTGCTTTTCAAGGCACTCAAAGCATTTTACATTGTTTCCATTATCCACTTATTCCTCATTCATACTTGTGATGGTAAGCCACATGTAGCCACAGCTACCCTGGGGTAGACTGACAAAATGCAGCACCAATCCGCTCCAGCCTCCACTGAACATTCACACACCAGCGATGCTGACTCAGGAGGGTGAAATGTCTGGCCCAAGCACACAACAATAAGAGATTGACAGGGGAAGCAGGATTTGAACCACTAACCTTCTCTCATTTGACAGACCCACTTCATCCCCTGGGCCACTGCTGCCACCAGCTTCTTTAGGACATAATACTACAAATTTGACCTGTGATATCCAGTGTTTCAATTTATGGAAAAAGCCTTTTTGTTGAATAGTATACGCCTTGAGGTTTAAGTAGTAAGTAAATTGGTTGTTATATGATTGATAAGTTAAACAGTGGAAAAAGAAGTAATTAAAAACTGACTGGAATGATTGTCAAATATCAATATGACTGTCAAAACCAATATATTATTGTTGCTAGAACATTGAAATGTTGGATGTCGGACATTGTATATTAAGATATTTAGATCATCTCGAATTTGATGGTAGCAACACCATCAACACACACACACAAAAAGTGTTTGGACAGGGCCATGTTCACAACTCATATATTTACTATATTTATATGAATAGATGAACATGTGAATTAATGAGTGTGTTTCTTTACAGGGACACACACTGACACACACAGGAAACCACTGAATTATAGATGCAGAAACAGGAAATTCCTTCTTTTACCCTCTGTCAGTCAGGCTATGACCTTGCACTAAATCAATTAGTGGTGCTGAAGGCAATCATCAGACCTCCCTGGAGAATCAGTGAATGTACCCTTAATTTATCAGAGCCTGTTGGACCTCCTCACAGTCCCTACCTGATGGGTGGCCACAGCTCCTGTTCATACAAACATTACAGTCATTTCACGGTGCACAAATCACAAAGCAGCTAGGGTGAAGTCATGTTTCCTCTGCTGCACCGCATCCTGTCTTGTTCATGAGGGCTCTTTTTATGTCTGGTCAAGAGGGTCCAGTTCCACTGGGTGATCACGTTGACCGTCCTACATTTTGTTCACTTCACTTTCAGCTAATTTTGTCTTTAATAGGACTTCAAAACTTAATTCCAAGTTTAGAAGTGAGGTCAAAAACATTGATGGTTATAATACAGTTTCCCAAAATAAAGGCATGCAAATGAATTTGTTTAACACATTTCATGTACAGCACAATTGTTTTATTTTTTTTTTTTTTTTTTTTTTTTTAGCAAAAACATCAAAAGCATTATGGCATTATACTTTATTAAAAGCACATAAACAATTCAGAGAACTAACTGAATTTGGTAAAAGGTTAAGATGTCACTGTTACATGTCTTGCATTTTTGCAGGAAAGAATACAGGGAACGCATTACATGTAGCTGTGGTGAGTTAGCAGGCTCTGGTCTGATTTATTAACAGACAATCATATTCTTTAACATCATACTTTTTTACATTCTAATTTGCATACTGTATATTTTCACATATTTCCAACGTCCAATTTTAACCTTGTGGTAATCTTTTACATAATACAGACAAATATCTTTGCATGTAGTCTACTTTTTTTTTTTACAGTTCTTATTTGAGTATTTTTACTTACTTGAAAATATATTACAGCTTTTATCACAATGTATATGCGCAGCAGAACTCATGCTGTAGTTAATCTGTATTCTGTTTCCTGAACAGCTTATAAAAAAACAACACACTAAACATCTGTACACATACTGTATTTCTCAATAGCACACATCAATACGGTCTGAAAGAAGATAAACTGGGATTCATTAATGACAGAAAAAAAAACCCAAAACTTAAAGAACCTGAACACATGTGCTACAGTCAGCCAGATACTGCTTTTTTGGTTTTAGCTCATTTCTTTTTTCCTATGAGCTTGTATTTAAATCTCTGCTGCTCCGAGTACCTGACCATGTTCTACTCAGCATCTGCCCTCCTCCCTCATTTCACATTATGTTATGCTCAGTCTGTTCTTGCACGTGATTGGTGATGTAGTAAAAAAACTAACATAATAATAATAATAATGATAACAATAAAATGGATTCTCAAAAGTGCTGAGCAGGAATGGCTGAAGATTGGGTTTTTCTTGACTGAAATTGATTCTTCTTTGTCTTACAGAGACACATTACTTACTCATCACCTGCCAAAATGGCTAGATTTTTTTTGTATTTGTATTTAACAAATTTAACTTCAATCCATGTCTGGCAGGTGGAACCCTGGTTATGATACATGAAATGTGTAAACTTCAACCCTACAGATTTTTTAGCCATAAAACAATTGCAGCAATAACTGTAACAATTTGACTTAGTATAAATCACATCTAACCCTTTGCTCCTTTCTCCTTGTCTTATACATTTGACAGTGTAGAAAAGTACAATAAGTGTCAGAGACATGCAGGATTCAATCTTCCGCCAATCCTTTTCTCACTTAATTAACTTTTATAGTCAATTTAACACAAGTGAACTCTTTACTGTGAAACTACAACATTTAAAGTCGTAGACCAATGTATAAACTTCACATTGTCTTTGGGAATAGATTACTCCGCAAATTACCCACAGATATCTGAATATGACAGGGAAGAACATCTTCAGGTAACCAGCTAAGGTAAGCATGACTTCCTTGAGGACTGAGCTGGATTACAGTCGGTCTCACTCATCCTACAAAATGCAGCAAGTCGCATATACAGTTTTCTGTTCGCTGCTGATGTTTCCTGTGTTTCTTATTAGGGCTGAACGATATGGACAAAATTTCATATCTCGATATTCATGCCAGACATCTCAATATCGATATGATACAATACGATATGACAATGGGTTTGTTGAAAATCAAGCACTTTGGTGGAAAGTGCAGTTTTGTTTTGTTTGTGACTTCCAGAGCTTTATATGCAGGACAAGCGCAGGGGAAATCTATATCTTTTATATAGTTGCTTTAGCAATATTAATATCTTGAATGTCCATATCTCAATATAGATACGATAAGGATATATCTTTCAGCCCCATTTCTTATGAAGTTGAAGTTGCACAAAATGAACCAGGATCAGTGAGCTCTAGCAGCCTCTCTTACATGAGCCTGTGCAGGTTATTTACTGAGCGTTTTTTTCACGGTTCCTCTTTGATTGCGATGAAAATGTGTATGTTATTTTATGTGAAATATGATCCATAGATCTGAACGTAGCCTATCTGAAAATATAGCCTATAGTTGGTATTTTGATGAACTGATCTCATCCTAAGACAGACTATCATTCAATTATAAAGTATATTGTTGGTTGATCATGATTAAGTACATTGATTTCATTATGTTGGGCTGCAGGATGGTGGTCTTTTGCTAATTATTCATGTCAGTTTTAGCACATTCCCTCAAGATATCCCAAAGTGCTGAAGGTACAATGAAACATTCATGAATGAAATGTTCTGGTTTCTGTTAAATTTGCCACATCGCAGCTGATATTTGCTAGATCCGATTATAAGTGAGCAAAAGTTTTCTTTTTCCTCAATAGCAGAGGAGAAATTACAGTCTAGACCATACCTAATCTGCTTTGATATGGTCAAATATTGAACGATTTAACGGGAATTCCCCCCTCTTAAATTCCAAATTCACTTCACTAGAAACAATCTAACTCTTGAGACAGCTAAATTGTATTTTGATATTATGATCATGTCATACATGTCTTCTTGCATAACAAGCTGGGCATCAGCCTGTAAGACGACATTAAAGACACACAACGTAACTTTTAGACCTTAAAAATCTGCGTTTCTGACTCGTTTTGATGGCACACCCACATTCATTTTGCGCATTTTCGAGCCATCACTGCCCAGAGGCGTCCCGGGGCTCAGAAACAGCAGTATGTAAGATTCCCATCCGGGACGCGACTGTGACGTTGCAGCCGACTATTGGCTGCAGCACCGCGTCACTCACTAGCAACCGGATGTAAACCAGGGATCAACCCCGCGACTGTTTTGAACGCACATCATGTCGGATTCGGTAAGGAAACATTACAGGAGGAAGAGAGGAAAAGGAAGAGAGGAAGGGACAGAACAAGAGTCAAGATAAGACTGTCTTTTACTGGCTGGAGTGAATCACGGTGCAGGTATGATACAAGATGGTTGCTAGTTTAGTTGCCGATAGGGGGCGCGTCACTGAGAAAACTGCTAAAAGTTCCGTTGTGCGTCTTTAAGGCTGATTGAACTATTTTATAAACAAGCTCTGAAAGTAGAGGACAAAACACCAAAAATGTACCCTCACTGTCAGATATAAAAAAAAAACAACATGAGCTCTTAAGTTATTGACAACATTGTTAAACAATGATGCTATGTTGATTTATTAAAATCTTCCATGGCAAAGCGCCTCCTCCATTACAAGAATTTGTGAAGAAAAACACAAACAGATCAACAAGAGCTGGTTCAACAGGGTAGTTCTGACTCTTCCATTTGACAGTTACTCGGGTGACTATGCTATTTCATATTTTGATCACCTACCCCCCCCCCAAAAAAAAAAAAAAAAAAAAAAAACAAACAAAAAACAACATAAGGAAAACATTTTTTTTGTTTTTGTAATAGAAAAGCAATGGTTTTGTAGAAGACTTTTATGACACAAGACCACCCACAGCACAGAAAAACATGCATGATACAAATCTGTCTCTCATTAAGTTCATGTTTCCATCTATTTCATTTCAGGGGGACAGTGAAGTAAATTATTGGCAGATAGTACAGATTAGTTCTGCTCATCTCAAATACAGTGTGCTTATTTGCAAATCTCTCGTGCATAGCCCTGAACTTCATCCCTTGCTGTCTTGGTGTTTCCGTTTTGGGGAACCTGACACTTACTGGAGCTTCTAGTCATTCAGTGTTTATCAGCAGGATCAATGCAGCATCTGTGTCTTTCTTCCCACGAGACTCTGTGGGATGTAATCCTTCTCCGGCCGAGCGGATCCTCAGTCTTCCCATTCACTCTTGCTCCCCGGGGGACATGGGGGCACATTTCCCGTGGATCTGAATAATATTGCATACTAAAGTATTTCTGCATCACACAATAGAATGTCTGTATCATAATGCTGTGTGATGCATTTGTTTTCTAGTCATATATTTAGGCCATGTAGTCTATATACAGTATGTATGTACGTATATGTATGGATATACTGTATAATGTTCTGGTTATTGAGTTAAAGCATCCATATAACTTGGTGATTTAAGAAACACATCAATTGAGAGATGCTTGCTATCACACCTGTTTGTAAATTTTGATACCTGTGTTGTAGACAAAGGAGAAATAGATCTACTCAGATCAAACAAAATGCTCTGGTTTTCTGTGATTCATTAGAGCAAATTTTCTGAAGTGAGACCTCCTTGACCTTCAATACAGCTTTAAATGGAGCATCTGCTCAGGGAATTGCACACAACTAAAGCAAATACAAGCCTCTTCTGCTTTATTTTAACATAAAAGGGGTGGGGGGTGGGGGGGTTAGTACAGCAAATTTAATAACAAAAGTGCCACAATTTTATAGAATTATTAAAATTACTTATTTTGCTCCAAAAACTTTGTTGGAGATTTACGTTAATAAGGAGTAGCTGCAATTTCCTCAAGTAACACTTACTTGACCCGTGGCAGTCACCAACCTTCTTTCAAATTTCAACAAGATAATGACATTAATTACAACCCAAGTTAAAGCATAATTATATCAATCAGCTTTGATTGTACCTCACTTTATCACCTTTCCTATCAAGCATCACATAGTTCTCTTTGTGAAGGTGAAAAGAAAGCTGAATATGTAAAGAAATTATTCTTTTATATGGCTACAGTGTTTTTTTACCCATTCTAATGTATGTTCAGAATAAAAAAAGCTTAAAGAGACTGTAAAACAGGTTGCAGATTCCATCAGACATTATGATGAGGGCTTCAAGAAAGTTGAACCATCTGTTAGAAAATGGAAAATGAAGAAAAGCGAACCTTTTAGGATCATAATATAGCTATAGATATAGGCTTTTTTACTGATATCCGATATACCGAAATTATTCAACTCTTAGATTCCGATATCTGACATAAACAGATACCGATATATGCAGAGAACTGTGTGAGGGTGTATCTCATATTTTGAGAAATACAACTATATTCTGCTCTGAGAGCAAAGATCCCAAAATCTCCTTAACGCAGCCAGAGGAATTTATTTTGGACATCTGGCTGCCATATATCAGATGCTAGCAGGTATTAGCCAACATGTGGCTAATTCTAATGTTTATGACAACTTGGTAACTTAACCAACAACTTAAACATATTATAAGCAGCAGAAGTCAATCTGTAGCAGCAGCAGCTGCACCGTAGTCACATGACTCTAAAAGGAATGCTGGGAAATAAAGTTCTTCTACAATAACAGGGACTTTTCTACATGCTGGTTCGATGCTGGAACAAGATCTCACGAGATTTCATTACAGAGCAACAAAAAAAATATCGGCCCAAAAAGCCGATACCGATATTTTCCGATATCACATTTTAATGCCGATATCGGCCAATAATATTGTTAGGCCGATAACATCGGACATCCCTACTTTTAAGTAATCATAGCGTATGGTAACCTGACCCCGCCAGATGGATTTGCTCCTGCATATCCATCTGGGAATCATCCATTAGAGTAGTTTTGGGAAGGGGCGAAAATACTAGTTAGCTGATTGGATAAGCCATCTGTCTATCACTGCCTATGTTGGTGATAGACGGGCCAAATCAACCGATCAGATCAACAAAGCATATGATGTACTAACAGAGCGACGACGAAAACGCAACTCTTGCCGAAACCAGTCAGGAGAAGAGCAAAAACATCTTTTCCTTTGAGAGGATCCTCCTCAGTGAAGAAATACTCTGTAATTCCGATAAAACTTGAGCGATAGCCATGCTGACGTTAATTTCATCTGCTAAAGCAGCCATGTTGTTTAGACCGAACTGTCGCTTCTTGTTGCATCACACCTCAACCCACCTCAAAGCCAACACTGATTGGACGTTCGTTTGGTGAACTGCTCCAAATTCCTTTCAACGAAAAGTAGCCAGACTGATCTGCGAGTGAAAACCTGAAGCCTGCGAGATCAGGATGGTCTCACGAGGCTAAGCGTACGGGGTAGTGAACCCAATTTTACTTAATATTGAAAAAATTGTTGAAAGAAACATTGCCTATAACGCCTTTAAGTAGAATGAACGAACGGACGAGTACAATTGTCTTGCGAGTTTCACAAATTGTGTTTTTTGTTTTGTTTTTTTGTTGTCTTGGTAGCGAACTGCTCTCCTCAGCTGTACTACGGAAGTGCGCATCGAGAATGCGCGGCCCCGAAAAGTGTGTACAGCACCCTGATAACTGACAGAAAGCTAAATCTGGACTCACGGGACAATATTACTCGTTCGTACATTCATTCTCCTTCAAGTATTGGCAAAAATTAAGGAGTTTTGCTGCAGATAATGCCTCATAGAGAGGCTGCCCCGTCTCCGCCATGACACTGGATGTACACCGAAGGGTGACTCAATGTAATAACTTCTGAAGGAGTCAAAGTGATGAAGACATTTTACTGGTGAATAAATGCATGTATAAACTCTTAGAAATAAAATCCAGGTTAAAAAAAAAGAAAGTTATCCTTCAAATGAACAGCGGACGCTCTTTGACTGACGTCACCTCTGGTTTCAGCTAACAGCGCCACAGTCTGGTCAGATGTGCTGAAATACATGTTTCCTAATAACTCACTACAAGCTTGTTTCTGTTATAGATCGTCATGAAGAACATTTTGGTCAATAAAACATGGCAAAAAAATGTCAAAAACGTGTCATCAGCACTTTAAATAAAATATTTAATGTAAGTTTAGATTGAGACTGAAAAATGCTGAAAACTACAAAAACTGGATAAACCACAAGCAAAGGTTGTTTCTTCAAACCTACAATACAAAGATTTTTCTGTCAGAAAGGAACACACACCTTACAACTGAATAAATACACCCAACACACTTAATGGTTGGTCAGAGACAACAGGCATTCTGGAGGAAGAGGCTCTTATATATCCCAAAGGAGTGCCAAAAACCTTTTACGAGCATTTGCAGGCACCGTTTGTATGTATACAATTAAAAAGCCAAGTTCAGACTTTGAGTAAAGTTGCTAGCCCACAGACGGAGATGTTAGTGAACTTTGTGAAATTATGTTACATTTAGATTTGGTAAAGCAGGTCAATGATTTGAATATTAATGTATGTTTCCTTTCGGTGACATCCAATGACATCAATAGCTACTTATTTATGAGGGTGGCTGGAAGCTTCTTACTCAATCTGGATTTGAAGCACCAAATTGCCGATATTAAAAAGAAACCACATTCAGAAAAACACAAGACAGGATTTAAAAACTAAGACAGTTTACGCTCCTGCAACCTGATGAACTTAGAGTTATCTAGCTTGACTGTTTCTGATTTCTGTTAGCATGACATTTTTTAAGTGTTTTGTCATTTAATTTATCAGTTCTTCTTCAAAGAAAATGTTTCTTTCTTTTCCCCTCTCCATCTATTATCATGAAATTGACCATGGAGGGAAGAACATTGATTAGGCAGCTCTTGACACTGCGTAGCAAATTGTGCACTGAGCAAAGATAACAAAGTACCAAAGAAATATATCCATAGGGAATCTTATAAACAAAGATGAAACAGACAACTCTTTTTTTTCTCTATTCAAAAGAGAGTACTGCAGAGAGTACTGTGAGTTATAATGCACTGATTTCAGGCTTTACAATATCATGGGAGCACTCTAGGGACCCAGAGCTGGGGCAGTTATTTATTGAAGCTGGAGGGGATGACACCTGAAGCAGATTGGCTTAATATTTATAATGTTTGCTGCATGTTATGTGAAAGGTTTTACAATGGCAGCTTATGAGAGCACTGCTGTGAGGAGAGCTAAGTTAAAATCATGGCATATGTTCATCTGTGGTATTCACTGACAGGTCATATATAAATATGTGTGTACGTGTATGTGTACTTTATATATATATATATATATATATATATATATATATATATATATATATATATATTTTCAGTGATTTATGTAACTTATGCTGAATACTGACTGCAGTAACTGTAGGGCTTTTTAAAGATGAAAACTTCCTGAATTAAGAGACATTTTTCCATATGTGCAAAAATGTTCATAAGTGGAAATCATGAGCAATTCATATATATTTTTTTAACTACTGCTGAATTAATAAAATAAGAACTTGAATCCATATGACCTAAGGTAAGACTTTTTTTTGTATTCAAAAATAGATGTTACAATGAAATTGTAGCTTAACAGCCACAACTAAACCTGAGCAAAATGGTCCATTAAGGGTTTCCAATCTTGGATATATCAGAACAGAGAGCTTGCCAAGCGTGTCTGATAATATTCAATATAACCAGGAGCCTATAAGCATCCAGGAATGAAACAAAACCACAGAGGTTGACCTACCTTTTATCTAAACTTTATCCCAGAGGAGATTTGCTGTCTTCGACTTCCTAAATCCCCTGTTTAGAGGTAGAAGTATTTTAGATTTGGTAAACGGCCAATATTAGCACGCATAATTTGACATCCAATTATTGCCTTAAAAAACAAGAGACATAAAATTATTTTTTTTCACGATTTATGCTGAAAAATATTCTTAAAGCTTCTTCAACAGTGAAATATGATTTGAAAAAGCAAAAAAATGGCAAAAAAATGCACTTACAGTATACACTTTGAATTACTTTTGTGAGCTGTTATGGTAGCAACAAAAGTTTTCAAGTAAATGCTTTTTCAACATACATGCCATTTTACTAGGATTTGATAATAATCTACAATCAATACATGTTTAATGTTGCTACAATAATGGGAACAGTAACTCAGTCTTTCTGGTTCTTCTTGAGATTTTAAGTAATCCTGAATATGATACTGAGAAGAATCCTCTCTGCACTCAGGATATGGTTGGTTGTGAGTTTCTCTTCATGTTATTAACTGTGAAGGTTAACCATTGTTATTTTAGTAGCTTTACAGTAGTATGTGTGTTGACCTGCAGCGCTGCTGATGCTGCCTGTGATGTCATTAGTTCAGTGGTTTCCAAGCCACAAACACATCATCCCTCTGGATTTATGGAAATCTCTGGAGAATGTAGCATCTCTCTCTCTCTCTCTCTCTCTCTCTGGGAATAAATAAGCTACAAATCAATGGATTTCACTTGTAATATGATAATATTCATTGCTGCCAGATATTCATTAGAATGTTTCAGGTGTAACATCAACTATTTTTACATCAACTTATGAAATAGCACAATTGCTTTAAATGCATATGAATAGTGGTTTATTTCTATTTAGTTTAGTTTATTTCCCATCTATCTATCTATCTATCTATCTATCTATCTATCTATCTATCTATCTATCTATCTATCTATCTATCTATCTATCTATCTATCTATCTATCTATCTATCTATCTATCTATCTATCTATCTATCTATCTATCTATCTATCTATCTATCTATCTATCTATCTATCTATCTATCTATCTATCTATCTATCTATCTATCTATCTATCTATCTATCTATCTATCTATCTCATTTCCTTTGGATGTCTGTTCACATAATAACATTTTAGTTACCTCATGCCAGAGTAAATCACAGTTTACAAAGATTTGATCTGTTTTTTTTTTTTTTTTTTTTTACAGAGCTTAAACCAAATGAAAAGAAAACCAACCACACAAACAAACCAACAACAGACTCAGGCATGCTATTCTATTATTTCTGGTAATACTGTTTCTGTCCTGTTGTCTCATTCTCTCAGGTACTCACACGCAGACACACACACACAAACATGCACTCACACCTACATGCACACAAATCAATGGTAGCCCAGCTGATATATAACTCGAGGAGAACAAATTTTGATCAACTACAACTCTGGTTTGGGATTCTGTTTGGGGTAAGGTTAAATCAGAGAGGTGAGCCACTCATACAACAAATAATTGTTTCTTTATACCCCTCTGCCAAATGTAAATAAATACACAAATAAAAAAATAATAATAAAAAAAAAAAGTCAAACTCAAAACAAACAAATAAACAAGAAAATAGGCCCATAAGAGAGATCAAAGTAAGAAAACTCAACTCAAAATACCTGATGAAAATCAAGACATGAGTCCAACATCATGAAATGACAGTGAGACAATAGGGAATAGCCAGTGTCTGCTACCCTATGACACATAAAATGAGAAAAGCCTAAAATGCTACCTGAAAAATAGACAAGCAGACCCCATTTTGCCCTATAGGGTTTGGCCTGTTTCCTGCGGTCAGGATTCAAGCTTGGTCCACCCATTTCATCAGCCAAGAGTTGGAACAGCTAAAGTAACTCAGAAACAGTAGAAAAAAAAAATAAAGCAACTTACCGGGATCTCAAAACAATGTAAATTAAAATGTGCACAACATATATTTTAGCAAGTAATGCCATAAACTAGTTCCAAACCAAAGACAATTATATTTTGCTCTGCAAATGAAGACTTTTACCTAAATAAAAGAAATACAACTATTGTTTTGCCATGTATGATGCATTTATGATGTTGCAGCTGTGAGGCTATTACTACATTTCTGTGCCTGCAGCCCTCACAATGACATTTCAATGCTTTTCATCCAGTCAGATTGCTGCATGTTTTATAAAATTTAAGGTTATTTGTCCATTGAAAGATAGAACTTGGGATATTTTGCTATTATATAATCATAAAAACTGAAGCTTCCTTTTTGGTAGTTGATTGTTTGGTCTCTTTTCAAACAGGCGGAAAAAACTTATCTAAACTTTAAACAAATTTCTATATTTAAAATCAGAATAAATAAAAATCTTTGAAGAATGAACTGAGCATTACTGGAAAAATACGTATGCAGAGCTGGACTGGTAAGTTGACATAGAAACAGTAACTGATTGGAGACATGGCTTATTACAAAAAGGTTTTACTATATTTATGTAACAGATTTCTTTTTTTTTGGAAAACAAAGAAAGACTACAGCTCAAGTTCAACAAATATATCTAGATTTTATCCAGAAAAAGTACTGAAGCACCACACTGAATATGAGATACATGTATTCCATAATCCCCTCTATAATTTATGAAGTAATAGGATACGGTCCTCACTGCATGGAGTTTACCATTGAGCATGGGGTGATTCAACATTCATGAAGACCTCAGGCCAAGATAACTGATGCAAGGCGCAACAAAAAATCTAAGGGGCTGAACAGTTGAAGGTTAGCATCTCTTTGCAACGGGACTGAAAGACTGAATTAACACCTGATATGGAGGATCCCACACATGCTGAACATGCATCATTCATATAGCAAAAACTATAGGAAATCAATAATCACATAAGACTAAAATAATCAGGCTCTATATTTTCACCTCATGACAAATTAACATCACAACATGCCTCCTCAATTTGCCGCTAAAACCCTGCTAAGAATCAACAAAATAGCTTGACTTTATTTTGTCCTTTTTTAATTAATTTATTTTCCATAATATGCAAAAACAGCTTGAAAACAGTTGTATGGATTTTCATAGTGGCACCCATCTGCACTGCCAAATTGTAATTTCCTAAATAAGTACTTGAATGGAACCGTTGCTCATTATGAACTGCAAATTTATTTTCCTGCTGAAACAGACACTCAGCTTCCACCACTCACTCTGGAGCCTATTAAATAAGGACACTAAGTAAACTACAGCTATTTCAGTTTTTTTGAGCAGAAATGACAGTGATGATGACTACAAAGAGTTTGGGACAGAGTAGATGGGAGAATGTGTAAAACATCCTATAGAAAGAGCACATAAACAGAGAAGTGTGTGCACTTGAAAATTCTGTGTTGAGGAAAAAACTGAAATGAGGTAACAGCCGAATAACGGCTGAAGTGATTGGGTTCTCACTTAAGCTTGTTAGAAAGAATGTTGCTGCTGAGCTGTTTATTTTACAAGCACCACGGCGAACAGCAGTGGCTCCCACTTTGACCTTTGTCCTCACCAGATTTTTACTTCTAATTTGGCTAATTGCATTTTTTCCCCCAGGGAACACGCATGACCTGCATGGACAACGTCAGTAAAGCCACGTCCGGGTCAGGCCAGTGTTAAAACACAGCTCATGGCCCGCAATGAGCCCCATCCTTCACATCAGACAAACAATAAATTATTAAGTCAGCATGTTGACGGGAACCTGCACTCTGTAGCGTTGGGATTTTATTAAAGGCACAAGCCTCTAAAGGGAGTAGGGACCGTCTACATATCCCTCCGGTTTTTAAATGCCATCCATCTCCCAGAACAGAAACACTTACTTTAGGATTTCACCCAAGCTTTTTCCCTTTCATAAAAGTAAGGATGCTTTTTGCTTTAAGCTTGTGGTCGAGTAAATGACGAAGGTGAGTTGCTACAAGTCAGTCAATTTAAACCATTTTGGGTGTTGTGGTAATGTGACTATCTCTGACTGCTTTTATGGGTTCAACCATAGAAAAAGAGACAAAAATCTTCTCTGATTGTTTAAATTATTCAGCTGTGATGCCATTTTTGTACAGATTTAAAATAACAGTAAAGACAATAATGCTGGTGCAGGACTGGATATAAAGCAGGCACAAATGTACACTCAGCCGCACAACTACAGTACATTTCTTTTTGCTCACATCCCTCATTTAGAAAAATCTACCTGAAGCGGTAACATTGCAGTCTGAGACATTTGACAGAGGTTTTTCCTTGGGAGAATTTCTATAGAGGCAAAACAAACCAAAACATGTGGTCTTTGGCAAGCAAGTTGAACTGGACTCAAGTGTGGCTGCCAAGCAACATCCCCCCACACCCACCGCACACAGGCACACAAATCATCTGTCAAGGTTTGGAGTTGGCCTGGACCTTAACATACTGTTTCATAGTGTCAGAAACAGCTGTGCAGCATTTTGATGTCTGATAAACTTTTAAAAAAATCATCTGTTTCTGTAGCTCAGCTTACTGGATTGTATTACATTGTTTCAGGACCATTAACAACACAACCTCCTGTGATGTTTTAATGTACGGAGTTGTTTTCTCTCTGAATTCCCACTGAGCAGAAACAGGAGGTCTGATAACCACAGATCCATGAACATACACAAAACCTTTTATTAAGCTCGACCACTCTTAAAATCTCCTGAGACGCTACATTCTGCTTGTTCAGATGTTTCTTCTGCATTTCAGGCTTGTTTACTTTCTATTTTCAAACATTTTCCTTGTCTTATTGTGGTTTCATTATTCTATTTTATCACTTTTTAAAACTCTAATTTACACCATTTTTGTTTTTTTACAAGTTGTGCCTTCTGTTTTCATCCTGTGAAAATCAGGAAACAAGCAGCATTTAAATCTAGCCTCCAGTGGCCTCTCGTCACTTAGTTTTACAAGGACAAGACATAATAGGTCAATCTCCAACACGTTCTCCGAACCGGAGGAAAGACCTGCCATGTCCAGACTTACAATCTGTCCAATCAAATGCATTCCCATTGAATTTCCACACACCTTTGGCAAAGAAGGTTTCTCATTCTAATGAAGTGATGAAGAGTATGATCTGTGCTATCAAGGAAAACATGGCAGATTTGAGCACGAAACTTCTCACTTAGCTTATGCAAACAGCAGTTTCTCTGTGATTACTGACAATCTTTTGAGGTGTACTGTGGCTTGTTCTCTGATTGTTTTTTGGAACGTTACATTAAAACAGTAATTAATCATAGTTACTGATTACTTCCTTCAAAAAGTAACAACGTTAATAATGGATTTACAGCTTTATAAAAATAGAATTATTTGAAAAAGTCATTACTCCATTACTTTTTTAATCTCCCCTTTGACGGAACTCAAATTAATCTTCTATGTTGCATCGTTCATGATTAAAGTGCTAACCACCACCATGCCTGCCATGTCTATGATATTCGATCAGCGAGATTAGAGGTGTGTGATGTCATGTTATACTCCACATGAAATTAAACATTGGGTTCTTCACATGGCAATTTTTTAATTCTTTCTATGTAGAAATGATAAATTCTCACTTCTGGCTGGAACATATGATGCTGTTTTATTCTCAAACTGGATTTATACTCATGCAGCGTCAGTGTCAGGTTGGTTACGTCATGCTCTGCATAGGTCTGCAGAGTCTCGATGCAGACCTCTTCAACCTAATGTGCAGCTGGTCTCAACAGAACACTACAATGCTTCTTCTGCTCAAATACTGAGTGTGAGTGTAGTCTCCAGGTTTCACCATATCACTCCGCCACCAGAGCAGCAGTCTAATATAGTCCCAATAAATGTGAGACTTCTGTTCACCAGGTTCACCTTACAAAAGTAACACTGTCAGTAACATCAGTAAAAGTTCCATTTAAAAAAATAAGAATAGTACAGTGTAATTACAGCTGAATTTCCAAAAAAGCTGCAGTAATCTGCAGACCAATCTGTTGCCTTTAAGCGATGCCTACATACATGCCTACAGTTTTATATGACAAAATCTAGTTTAAGTAACTTTAAGATGATGTCTGTGCAGTGAGTTTGTCTGCTTGTATAACAATTTCCAATATATAAAGTGAGAAGCAGCAGAACATCTTGAATGTGTGTGTGCTACAGAGCAGAGGCTTTGGACATACTTCAGCAGATAGCTCTTTTACTCTCATGTGCCACTGGGATGGGGTCCAATTAAATGCTCAGGTTGAATTCTGTAGTTCGACTCAGCTGTGCATATTACCCTACTGAGTGACAAAAAAAGTATGGAAACATTTCCTATTAACTCCAGGAAATCATCCTTTATAACTTGTCTTGGTTAATGAGCCGTGTTCCCAACAATTAGACAAAAGAAGGATGATGGTCAAACAGGGCAGGAGATGCAGATTTGTGTCTTTAATGTCAGTGTAACTTTAAGTGCTTCAATTTCAGCAGCTTGAAACAATATTTGTTTCAATTTGTTTAAGTCAAACTCCTACCGCATACAAAATAAAGCTGGAAGCACAAACACCATATACTGTAAAACTGCATTGAGAATAAGGTATTAGATTTCACATCCTTTCCACACCTGCTTCGTTTTGTTGAAGTTGTGTGTTTTTGTTTTTTAACCTAATGAACATTCCCAACAGTAGGAAAAAACCATCATGTTTTGGAGCACGGAGCACCAATACAACACATATTTTGTGCTGATTTTAATCAGTGGAACCTCTTCCTATGAACATCTGCTGAGTGGCTCTTTCCTGAAAAGCAGTGCATGGTGAACACCATAAATTCTCACAGAAAAGTCAGGGAAAACAACAAAATGACAGTTTACTGGCTCAAAACTTGTGTGCACCCACATGTTTTGCTGTGTGCACTCACATTTACCAAATCCCCAGAGATGAGTTAAAACACAAAGCTGTTGATCCAGGTGCCATCTGATTATTTTGGCCACTGGGAGTGTCAGGAAATTGGTGATAGATGCTCTTGGATAACCTCATCACCCCCTTAAACCTACCACAGAGACAAATAGCCTCCACTGAAAAAGACAGAAGGAATTCATGAGTCTCTCGCTGCAAAGAGCAACTTGATTCCTTTGCTCTCCGATGTTACGACGGCTTTGCCCTGAGGTGAAGTAAGGGAAGAACACAGCACATATGCATATATCTCTGCTGTTAAAGAAGGCATTGTGTGTGTGTGCTGCAGAATGTGTTGACAAGTTTTACATCTTTTCAACATTGATCAATAACTTAATCCAAGCCATGTGTGTATTTGCATGCATCTGTGTGTGTGTGCATGCTTGTTCCTTCTTCGTTTATGTGGTCCAAATTCAGTTAAAGACTTGTCTCGTTGTCCGCAGGGCAGTAACATAGCCCTCCACGCAGTATGCATGAACCACACCATCTGCTGCCGTGAGAGGTAACACAGTCTGTCTGTGTGGATGACCAGCATGCTGTCTGGCACCAACTGAGCTTTGCTCTCTTTGCTATGGCACTGGCAATGAAACATTGTTCTCAGACTGCTGTGACAACTTAACCTAAGCATGTTGACAAACACTTCATTTACTCTTTATCAAGGAGGTTGTCGGGTTTGCACTTCTGCCTTCACTTTTAAATTAGATGCTGCTTTCTGTGTCAAAAATGAGACAATTCTGGTGTTTAAATCAAGTTCTACCAAGCTGTTTCAGGTTTTTCTCATGCAAACCCACTCAGCTGTAAGAAAGGAGCAGGAAAAGGAAAGAGGAAGTGTCCCAGGGGTTCTCAAAGAACAACTACCACTCTGTTTTCAATCAAGCATAGACATGATGTCACTGTCCTGGGAGCAGTGGGCATATATGGACTGCTTTTTAGCAGACATTGTGTAAGTTTGGAGGTGTAGGACGAAGTCCTGAAACACACGTCACCAAACTCATCATTGTAACATGAACTTCCTTCCCTAAGAGGAACGTTATGGCATTATTTTATTCAATTTTCTATGCCAGTATAAAAAAGTCTCAAATACAGTGACATGTATTTTCTTTTGTAAAAAACATTAAGTAGCATGCTACTGAGGGATAATCTCACACTGAAAATTTCACATCTCCTGTAAATGTGAGATGACTGGCGTAGATGCATGCCTTCATGCAAACCTTCTCAAGTTGAGCAGCTAAGACACAACATTGAATGAAAGATTTATAGTACAGTGATGGATTATCCTGGCTGGGAGATGTTCACATGTCTGCATCTTGTTAACAAAAGTGCAGAGAATAAATGAGAGCTGGCAGCAAAATCTGATATTGAAAATGTAGATAATAAGTAATGAAGAGAAGTAATTAAGACAGCTGTCACTCAATTAGAAATAAGAAAGGAAATAAATTACACACCAACACTGCTTGTTGTCAGCGTCACCTGCTTAGACCTCTGGAGTTTGCGTGGGTGTGGGTGCTTGACTGACATCTTCCTGATTCTCATGTTTAATGCAAATGCTAATAAAGGCCAAGCTGGAACTTCATCAATACTGGGTATGGGTCACACCAGAAACTGATGCACCAAAGTTTATGGCCAGGTGGAACTAGAGGTTTGGCAACATGCTGGCGACATGTAGGGCAAAGTGAACTACAGTAGATGGCTAACTAACCACCACCATGGTCTGCTGGGAACCTGCCAGAGCTGCACTGGAAAAAGTGGAGGTGTAAATAGTAAATTCTATTCTACAGTATGTTTGTGCTCTAGTTTTAAAGTATGCGATTGGTAACAGTTTACCAGGTTATGCAGTTCATTTTTCTGACAAATAAACAGGATACAAAGTAACATTTGGTCACGAGTCTGAGTTCTTGCAGAGACCTACTTACTGTATCTGCATACAGATACTGTAAGGTTTTTTTGTTTTTTTTTTTGTTTATCGATAAGTTTTTTGTGTCCCTTTTGCTAAACAAAGCTCTTGAAATAATCCATTTTGCAGTTTCAAGCACAGCATTTGTGGATGAAAGTGTCTTTGGACCAACCAGTGTCAGAACTGGACATGGTCTTTTTCATTGTAAAAAAGGTAAGGAAGGGAACAGGCTTTTATTTAAAGGATAACTTTCTTTCTTTTCAACCTGGACCTTATTTCTAGGAGTTTATATGTGCATTTACTCACCGGAACATTTCTGCATCACTCTGACTCCTTCAGATGATAATTAGATTAAGTTGCCCTCTGTCTATCCATACAGTATAATGGGAGAAATGGGGCAGCAGGAATGGGTTTCTATAGAAGGCATTATATGCAGCAAAACTCCTTAATTTCACCAACACTTTAAGACGAATGAACACATGAGAACTATTGTCCTGTGAGTTCAGATTAATTTTCCGTTAGTTAGCTACTGGGGGCGTTTTCCACACTCTGCTGACCACAGCACAGCTGAGAGAGCAGCTAACTAGCCAGACAACAACAAACAGCAATCTGCAAAACTCTGGACTCACAGAACAATAGTATTTGTTCAGTTGTTCATTTGTCTTAAAGTATTAGTGAAATCAAGCAGTTTTGCTGCAGATAATGCCTTATATAAAGGCCCACTCCCACTGTCCCCTTCAGTCCCACGACATGGATATACTGTACGTGAAGGGCAACTTCATCTAAATATCGTCCAAAGGAATCAGAGTGATACAGAAATGTTACCGTGAGTAAATGCATATATAATTTCCTACGAGGTTCAGGTTGAAATAAAAGAAAATTATCCTTTAAAGGCTCTATAGAAGGTGTTTCGGCATTTCAGAAAGCAGAGACTGTTAGCAAGTTTTTGAATAATGCGCATGCGGAGGACCAACCTGCTAGATTCACAGCTCCCTCCTTTGGCCACAGAACAACGTGCACGAGCCACTCTGGTGTTTAGCAGAAAGCAGGAAGAGATTCTCCAATCATGTCACAAAATGCAAGTAAACAGAATATCGTTGTGTGAACGTCGCCAACTGCTAGCAGAATGATGTTAGCTACCTGCTGGAACATCTGACGAGTGCACACAGCTTCTGGTTTGCAGTATTGCTCTTGCCAATCAATCACTCTCATTGATCAGTCTCGCCTATTACCCGTTGAACCGACCGTCAATCACTCTTGCAACGGTAGTACAGAAAAGTCCCCTTTTCTGCCGACTGTCAGCCACGTACAAGCAACTTGTCTGCTAATTCAATCGCACAGAGAAACGCCTGTGTGCCCAGGGGAAACGATTTCAGAGCATAAATGAACGCCCGGAACAAGGACGTTTCCACACGCAAAGTTTGCAGTAATAGTGCACTATTAGTGCACTATTACTGCACCACCTCTGGCAGAAAAAGGCGGAACTTTTTCATGCCTGCATCTGTAAAAGTGATTGACGAGCCAGTAGATTAAAAAAACAAAAAACAAAATGAAAAATCACTTTCATAGCTGATGACATATTATTTATATATGTAAAGTTTTTAATTAACAGCGTATGTAAACCAAATTTTACCAAGTATTGCAAAAATTGTTGAAAGAAACATCTTCTATAATGTCTTTGAGGTGAGGGTATTTTAACTTTTCTTTCAGTTGACTTCAGCAAAAGTTTTTATCAATTAGCTGCAATTGATTGAAGTTAGCCTGTGGTAGGCAAAATTTTCATCCAATCACCCGCTTAATACTTCTTCTCTTTTTATTTTTAATGTGTCTGACCTTTTCTAAACACCTTCCAATGCTCTCCAGATAGATCAGTGTCACAAACCATCTGGCATGCCAGACTGGCCTGGCTCTGTTCTTGCTTCAGATGAAACTAACAAGGCACGAAGAGAGCACATCTTTCACCGAGGTCAATATAAAAAAGTCATCCTGATTCACATCAGCATGTAAGCCAGTCTTCATGTGTCCATGCTCAGCTTTTCCACAAATTTGATTAAACTTGGTTCGCTGATTTTTGAGTAATCTTATCAACACAGGCAGACAAAACAAACGGTGATGAAGAATTTGAAATAAGGTAACATGGATAATATCTAGGATATTCAAAGTCTTCCAAAAGATAGCATATACACACACACAAGACATGCATCAAATAGGCCGATCTACTTAACAAGTGACAAAAAAAAAGTATTAAAACTGATTTTGTCTGTTTGACTTTGAGTTTTTCTAGAAGTTTTGTCTAACATTTACAGTTTTCATATTTTGACACAGAATATATATGGATACATAACTAATCCTTCATTAATGTTGCGTCCTCACTGCTCAGCAGCTCACAAAGATACAAAGGAAATCAATCTGCCTTTGCCTAAAGCAAAAACTGAGAGATGTCCATCTACCCTGTTGACACTGTCTACACCATCTTTCAAATAGAAATTATAAGAGCAGTAAGACATCCAGGTGTAACGAGTACCAACATTTGTAAAACAAAATAGTCATGTTTACTGGGAGGGTCTCTGGTTCCAGAGAAATACCATATCTTTGCTGGAGAACTGCCAGCCGAAGTGATTCAGATCATGTTAGGCCAACAGTCCTTCATTTAAAGATAAGAAAGACAACCCCCTCTGCAATAGTAATGTGCTGCAAAGATGCAAAGGATTCCATTGGTTGGAAGAAAAATAAACATTTTCATTTTAATTCCCCCTATACTGGGCTTTTTCAGTTCTACACATTTTAATGTTGATTTGAATTAGAGATGCACACTGCAAATATGTACTTTACCAAGAGATCCCTATGGCTCTGAGTTTCTCTTTAAAGATTCATAGAGCAGCTTTGGAGCCCATCTCCCCATGTTTAAGCTCTCCAAGTCCCAATAGGGATGTTAATATATTACTCCAGATATTCTCACAGCAAGCTTGTTAGAGAGTGAATATTACAAGCATTGAGGCATAAAGACCTTTTACAGTTACAGTTTTTCCAATTTGATTTTTCAGCAGCAGAAAAAAAAAAGACTAGAAACAACAAGGGCCCTGGAAATGCTTGAAATACTGTTGCCAGCGTTCCCAGTTCAGTGAAGCACTTTAGCCGAGCAGCCATACTGTACATGTCAATAAAGATAATACTAACAGGCTGAAATGGCTCTTCTGAGGTCTTCGGTCTGTCTTTGGTACACAGATGGATCATCCTTTTGGACCTCTGGGTTTCTTTACAGACGTGTGCACACATACAGTAAAGCACACACTGTGCCTGGCTGATTCAACATGGTGACCCTTTGTTATCTGCTCCCAACCAGCTTTGTTTCCACAGATCATCTGGAAACTCCATTTCTTATAGCAGTTTTAGAGATGCAGTAAAGAAGGAAATCCTCTGAATCTAAATGTGCACTCTGACAGTCGCCCTTTTTCTCCTTTAAGTATTCCAAACCATAAAATGAATGGATGTTGAAGGAAGTTAATTTCTAACGCTCGAGAATCAATAACAGTCAGTCTTAAAAAAGTGAACAACTCTAGAAAAAAATCAAGCATTTGGAAACTTCTACATTCTTCTACTAGCCAGGTGATTTTCATGGATTGTAAACTGTTTTATCTCCCTGTTAACATCATGTTATATAATAGTCACTGAGCAGTGGCAGAGCTAGAAGGGTGACGAGGGTGGCACTGGACACATTTACATGAGAGTCTAAATTCCTCTTTAGTTCTGAATAAATGTCAGCTCCACTTTAAAAAGATTAAAAATGACCATGTGAACCCCTGATTCCAAATAAAAACAATAATTATGAATAAAACTTAGTTCCAAAGCAAGTGCTTGGTTTATTCCTCTTTTAGTTCCAAATAAAATAATTCCTCTGTCATGTAAATCTTTAATTCTGTTCCAAGTTAATACTGGTTTTTCTGCACTTGCTCCTGTCAGTGTCCAGTTGTAGTGGCGGACGTTGAAGCACATGCAAAACAAACACTGGACTTGAGCCAGCTGGCAGAAATGAAGTAGTAGATGTTTGTGTCGAGCTGCTGCTACAAAACTACAATCAAAATTGAAGTGAAAATATTATTATATGGTTTTCATGCCAGAGCCGAAACAAAAAGGGACGGGAACAGGGGTCTGTTTTACTTCTGAGTAAGCACTAAAGCAGAAGTAGATAAACACGTTTTTCATGTAAACTTTATTTTGTAATTAATATTTCCAGGTATGAAGGAGAATGATTTAATTCTGAACGATTCAATTTGGCATAATTAATTCCGAATTAAAAAACATCAAGTAACCGTGACCACTTGCCACCTCTGAAATCAGATTGGACATCAACATGCCACCTCAGGTGACTAATAGGCAGAACAGAAATGCCTTTTTAGACGCTTACGGATTATCAGTCTCATTACACCAGTCTGCAGTAAATTTTCAAACTAGTTTCCTGACTATTTAGCCTCTAAAAATATTGACATTTGGCTGCACATTTCTAGAGGAGATTTTGTCCCTGTTTAAGTACAAATACTAATGTTATGAAAGGCTTATTATGCTAATGTTGGCATGAAGCTGCATAGCAGTGATAATTTTGCTCTTGGCAGCAATAAATTAGCTTCAAGATCATTTTTTTGGGAAATCATGCTGTATTTGGGTTTCAGTGAGTGTATTTAGCCAAGATTTTCCCATCGCAGCTGAAAATAAACAATAAAGAATACTAAGTATCCACTTTACTTACCACCAACTAAGCCAAAGCTACATGATTCAGGTTAATTCAGCTAAGATGCCAGCAAGGCTGTTAGTTGATTTTAAAGCGAAGAGAATGAGAATGAGAAGAAATATAGCTTGTAGTCTCATTTTGTATAGTTTGAAATATAAAATGAAGGGAAAAATGAGACATTTCTAATTTTTTGTAAAAAGGAAGGACAATGTTTAGGTTAAAACAGACTTAGGCTATTATCAGCAGCTTTAACAGTTCTTAGTGCAGAGCTAACAACAAACATTGTGGTCAGACACAAGGTTCCAGTCTACCATCAGTGGACAGTAAGCTAAGGCAGACCTGTTTTGGAAGAAGCTGTTGATCCCCCTATTACCACAACAAGTGCCAAATGCTGCGCCCCAAGACAACTAAGGGCATGGTCTCAGGTTTTTTCAAGCAAACTAGACTTGAACAATCTGGATTCTTGCTGCAGGGGTCCGACCACTCTGCGTGGTCTCATGGTTGTTTTCTGAAATGTTTTGAGCAGGAAACTCTGATCATCATGTTCTGATGCAAACAGATGCAAATACAAAGCGCCTGCATAACTCTAGTCCAGGGATCACCAACTCCGGACCTCTTGGGCCAGTGTCCAGAAGGTTTTCAACATTCCTGTGCTCCAACACACCTGACTCAAATTAAATGGGTCCGACAGCCTATGAAGTTCTGCACAGTGACTCATGAATTTGGGTCAGATGTGTCGGCACAGGGTGACATTGAAAACCCTCCGGACACTTGCCCAAGAGGTCCGGAGTTGGTGATCCCTGCTCTAGTCCTTTCCGGTCCTTTCCCCACCCCCCCAACCCACTCTTTGCTTCTAAGGGGTGTTACATACTCTGCAAGAAGCAAGAACTTCCTTCTTGTTCTCGGTGCCACAAGAACACAATGACGCCCCCCCCCCCGCAACCAGTCGCAGAGCTTCTTGTTGAGTATGTAATGACTTGACGAAATCAAACTTTTTTCTTGTTCTTGCAGCCTCGTGGGGAAATAACAAAGTTCTCGCTTTTCTTTGAGTATGTAACAAGCTTAACTGTTTCGGACATGCAGCCGACCTCCTCCAGCCGTTCTGTTCTGACATATGTTCCAAATTTTTGGCACGGTCACATGCCGCAATAAGATATGGATCTAATCCCTTGACTTGACAATGGTTTAATCATGACAAAAATATCCATGTGACCTCGCTATAATTCACTTTACTATGGACTTTTTTTTTAAAACTTCCAAATATTTTTCTTTGGTGATCCAGTTACTTAGTATAAAGATGTGTTGTGTTATGTCTCTAATCTGACCACATATATCACAGCAGTGTATGTGCATGTGTGTTAGGGAGATAATTTTCTTTCTTATATATGCCCCCCTCCCGTTAAAGTTTTCCCTCTAGCCACCCCACATATAAAAGTCTAGCTCTGCCACTGCTGCTGAGTGTAACACGCTGTCCATTTATGCAGCTCACCTACAGTTATCTGACCTGAAAGGGAATCTTTAGAAGGGGAGTGCCTGTCTCTGCTTTTTCTTTTCCATTACCAATCAAGGCTATACCATCAACACAAATTTGAATGAAGAACACTCAAACTTTTGGCAATAAAAACTTAAAATGCAATATCATTTCCTCAGAGAGCTCTGTTTTATTCTGCACTGTACTGTAATCAATGCTCTGTTTAATGAGTTGGAGCCCTGCAAGACCTCTGTCAGCATGGAATGCACATTCAGTGGTTGGAGGGGTTCAACTCTATATGCATATGACACATACTAAGAGTTTCAACGTTGGCCTTAAATTACTTATTTTTATATAGATAAACTCGACAATTTCATATTATGCGAGCAAACAATGAACAGAATGAAGTATGAGGCCTTGAGGTGATAAAGAGCAACTGAATAACTGGCAGTTATGAAAACCAAATGTATTTTGCTACTGAGAATAGCCGACTGAAAGGACAGAGAAATAGAGCAATATAATAATATAATAAGAGAACATATCTAAATTCTGTCAAAAATACCACAGTGCAGGAGATCATTGTGTTACAATATGGGATGCACACATCGCATTTCTTTACAGGAAGGGGAGGATGGTATCTTCGTTGCAGAATCAAAACAAAGCCACTCTTTAGCACCCCTAAGCCCACACCGTGTAACCGGACTGCTTAACGTCCGCTCACCCTCTCTCCCTCCCTGTTGGCGGCGGTTCTTCCCTGCGCTCAGCGTCTCCAGCATAAAGGACTTGTGCTATCACCTCAACGCGCAACAGAAGGCTCACAATACCGGACCACACAGCGCACAGGGCAACTTTCACTCGCAGCATTACGCATGGCACTGCCTTTGCGCAAAAGCGCGACGATACAGGCGTCACAGAAGAAACTGATGGGATTCTAAAGACAGAAAGAGATCATCAGACCAATTGAGGGTTTCTGAAGTGAGACATTTTTTTGGCGCATTTGATTTCCAAATGCAAAACAGGATATCCTTTTCTTAGCGTGTAAATATCCCGCTGTACTGTAGGTGTAGTAGCTCCGACGCTTAAGGTGAAATTCAGACAGAAATGGATCTGTGGGGAATTTATCTGTTTCATCTCATAACTTCGGGTAAGTATCAGCGACTCTCTCCTTCCTCCACTCCCTCTTTCTTTCTTTTTTTTTTACAAACTGAATTTATGTGCCTGTATCTGTCTACAATGAGGGAAAAAGGAGTTTTTCGGTCGTTCCTCTCATGAGTCTTTGGCATCAGTTTTTATGATTACAACTGTTTCCTTGTTTAACTACTTAACAATGTGATAATTGGTCATATATCAGTGTTCCACAGCATGTGGTGGGCTTTGCTAAATAGTTTTGCATAAACGCACGTGTAAGAGTGCGCGTGTATGTCTGGGCGCCTGTGTGCGTGCATGCTTTTAGTGTCTGCTTGGATTATATTTATGATTATTCTTAATTAAAAACTCTACATTTTCAGTCAACAATTAAATGTGTGTATTATAAATGGTTTAATCAGCCACTAACACATGGTATTACATCCTTTCTTGAAATTCCTGCTAATGATCAGTATCACCTACATCAAAGTTTTATGGCTGAGTTACTTTATTGTTGATTATTATTTATTGGTGTAAACCCACCGAAAGTGACCACCAGCAGCAGTACATCAGTCACTGCAGCGAGTGTCACCGAGGTACTTGTTCTCTGTGTAATTGAATGAAGCTGGAATATTGATTTTTATGGCAACAATCCACAGTCTTAAGAGAGGAGAGGTGTGTGTGTTGTTGCATTCGAGTGTCCTTTTGTCACTGAACACAAATGTGTCTATCTCAGTCCTGCTGCCACAATGCCAACTAATGTGATTATATCCACTGATGACCACAACAGCACAGAATCACTCTCTGACACCGGCTTGCTTAACAAAGGCAAGGAATTGCATTAAAGCACTACTTACCCTGTTATTTATTATTAATATGATATCCACTTTGGAAGACATTCATTAAAGAAATGAAAGGAGATGGGAGCAAGACATGCTGAATGGAAACAATTAGCTTTGTGAATCAGCTTTTCTCTTTGTATCGATCCTTTTTTTTGGGGGGGGGGGGGGGGGGTGCATGTATTTTCTGGTGATCTATTAACAGAAATAAGACAGACACACTGATGCCTCTGTCACATTTCTGCTTCTTTTGTAACTACAGATTTGAATTTAAGGCACAAGATTAACAACAAAATTGCTGCAGTTAGTTTTTGCTTGCTAGCCATCTTCTTAAACCAGGCAACCAAAATTAAGCCCCAAAATATCAGACAGGAAATTCTGTTTGGAAGGCTTCACCAATTCATGCAGCATTCAGAACACTTTACTGTATGTGATATATGAGGACAGGAGAGAAAAAGTGCAAATAATCTACCTCTCCTAACTACTCAAAATACCTGCAAACCATGGAAAAATGACCATGATTTTCAAAAAAGAGCTCTTGAGACAAATATCAGGATAGTTGAAAATAGTGGTCATTACAAGAAGGAACTTGAGGCCTCTTTCTTTTATTTTCTTTTGTTGCTCCTTGCTTGGTGAAATCAGGTGAGTTAAAGATTTGTGTGTGCTCACAAAAACTGCACAGATATATCAAGCAAAGGCTTGTGGATTTAAAAAAAAAAAAAAAAGAAGAATAATGAAAAACTGTAGTTGCAATTGGAAAAAAACCGTGACATTCTGAGGTCTGGTAAAAACATGCAGTGGTAAAAAAAAAAGGAAAAGGAAAAAGTACACCCTCTTTAAATTCTAAGATTTTTCATTTCAAGATTTAAGAAGTGCTTTGGTTCTCATCAAGTCCTAAAATTAGTTAAAAAGAAATTCAGATGAACAATTAGCTATTTAAGAAACGTCTCACATCTTCATGGATGGATTTTGGCCCACTTTATAACATTGCTTCTGTGAAGTCAGCAGGAGTTAGTTTATGCACAGTCCCAGTACAACAATCCATCACATTGCGGTCTGGACTTTAATTGAGCTGTTGCAACACCTTGATTGCTTTTTAATTTCAGACATTCAGATTGTGGATTGAGTATCCTCATTGGATGACGAAATTTCAGCCAAATTTCAGATGTTTGACAAATGGCCTTACACTGGACTCAAGAATACTTTTCTATCCAAACAATTCTGACGTGGTAACTGGAAAATGCAGGTCGTTGAGGCTGAAAAACAAGCCCAAACCATCACCCGGCCACCACTGCACCAGACAGTATGAAGTGTTTGTGCTGATATGTAGCTGGTCTTTCTGTCTGAATTTCTTTTGGCTTTATCTGTCCAAACAAAAGGTTTGGTGGTTTGTTAAGATGCAACCACAACAAACTGAAGTTACCAGCTTAGCTACCATATTCCTTTTTGGAGAGAAGAAGCTTTCCTTTGGCAACTCCTCCAAAGAAGCCAAACTCATTAGTTTTTAATCTAGTGGTACTGTAATTGACTAACATTTTACATGCTTACTTAAGCTTGCAGAGTCTGAGATGTCGCTCTGGGTTTTTGCAGTTCCTGTAAGCATTATATGATCTGACCTTTGGGTGAACTTGATGGCACATCTGCTCCTGGGAAAACTGACAACTGTCCAAAATGCTTTTCATTTGTGAATAATCTTTCCAACTTAAGAGGGATGGGCCCTGAATTCTTTGAAAATCAGATTTCTTTGTAAACCTCTCTATCTTCTTAATGCCTACAGCAGTAAGAAGCTACATCTTCGTTTTTAAGTAATACCATTGTGTGATACGAGTTGTCAATTTGATGTTGTATTCATTTAAGGTCTGAGAACCAGATGATTTTTTTTTTATGATGTCCTGAAACATGAAATTTTTTATGACTGTTGAATGCAATCTATGAATACAATCTCAACATTCAAAGTATGGTCTTTAATGCTTCCACATGAATGGCACAATCAGAAATCTTTCAAGGATTCTGTCAGTAGAGAAAATTGCTCCTGATGCGGTTTACTATAATTTTATAAACATTATATTAGAATTGAGGGGGACATTTTTTTACTGTCCAAATTCCCATATAGACATAACACTTCATTGAATAAACGGTACAGTACAAACACTAATCTGATAAGTTTTATTACTTCTTTGGAGCTTTACTTGCTGATTTATTTCATATTAATAGTTAAGCTGATTTCATAATAATAGTTAAGCTTATTTCAAATTATATACTGCATCTAATCCATTTTATGACCTGATCTCTGAGGACTTTTGCTTGTTATGCTTCTCCTTCCATTTGCTGCATCATGCAGTGGTTGAAGTGGCAACATGAACCCAGAGTAGCGATGATGTCCAGTCAAGGCCTGCAGGTCCCGAGGAGGACATTAATCTAGCAGAGGGTCAGTTTACACATCCAGAAAAGTTGGAGAGTTCAAATCAAGTCACTGTTGCCTTCACTGTATGGAGGATAAAAAAAAAAAAAATCCAAAGGAAGTGGTTGACTGTCCACGCTTTGATATTATCTGCATGATAGATTGCTCGCTGGAGCTCACTTTGACAGATACATATTAGAGTTCAAAATGATATAGAATTAAGCATAATTGTGCAGTGTAAGTCTTCTTTAAAGGTTAGATAAGCTTTTCCATTCAGTATTCACTTAAAATACAGAAAAGTGCACCACAGTCATATCAGAAGTATTCCAAGTCAAGGTTCAAAGCCCAATAAGACAAGGTAATTGCATTTAATGTTGATAGTTCAGACTGAAAGTGCAAGAAGTCATTCCAAGTGGCACTAAGGGTAAAAATCCACTAGGAGCTGCCAGATATATTCAAATTAATCATGGCTCTGGAGACAATTGGGAAAAATTTAATAGGACCTGTCGAAGCTTCTTGATTTATTTTCAGGTTTCTTGAAGGAGATACGGGATACTCTGCCCTTTTGCATAAGCTCATCTACTGAGGTATTAATAAAATGTATATGATGTGGTTTGGTCAAAATAACACAGATACAGTGAGGCAGCTCCTTTTTCTCCCATCAATTCATAGTTCTAATCAGGCAGCTCATTTTGGGGATGTTGAGTCACCCACTTGACTTCCTCTTTTCTTCAGTCTGCCTCTTTTCAGATCTGCAGCTACTCAATAATCCTTGAAGCATGTTATTATGGGTCACAGAGGATTCAGTGTAACACTTGAGAGCTTAAGACACTCAAAAGTTACAGAAAAAAATTGATAAAAAATTGAAAGTCCTGATCAAAATAATATCAATATCAAAGACAGTACTGGGAAAACATTAACACATTTATTTCTTCAGTTAAGTGAACAATGTCTCTAAAAATGACTTGTTTTCTTACCAGCATAGGAACAAATGAGCAAAAAAGTTCTTATTTCCCAGCACACAGTGAATGCAGCATCATTTGAAATGGAAGTCATTTCAAGTTACGTCACATGCTGAGCTGCATAACTTTACCTTGAAATCTGAACAGCTTACATTTTCAGAGCTTGGAGGCTTGAAACAAAATGCCAGGGTTGAGTTTTTTTTTTTTTTTAGTTACTAGTAACTTCAGATACCCAAATGCTCTCAAGCACCTTAAAAAGTAATTGGTCCACAATGTGTTGCCCTTAAAGTACCAGTGGCATGAAATTCCCGGTGACTTTTGGTCCCTTTTTAGTCAGACTCTACGTACCTTAATACTGTATGAAAGGATCATTCGCCGTAATTCAGCCTTGTCGTAGAATAGCAGGTGCTGCTAGGTAGCACTACTGTTAGCACTGGCGTACAATGACCGAGGTTCGGTTGGTGGGACCAGAAGGCACACTTGTTACCATGTGTTTCTGTTGTCAATGAGTCTCTAACGTCTACATCTGATAAAACATGGTGCTCGCGCGGAGAGGAGGATATGGAGATACCTGGAGACATTCGCCCATACACTCGGCAGTAACCTGTAGACACGTGCCTCTCCACACAATCATGCTGGAGTAAAAAAAGAGTTGCTGTGCTCTGTTGAATGCAGCTGCACATCAGGCTTGAACAGGTTTGTTTTGAGCCTCTGCAGGTCTGTAAAGGGCGTAAGGCAGTGACGGTGTCACCAACCTAACACAGATGCAGATGCAGTGCGAGTATAAATTCAGTTTAAGAAGAAAACAGCACCATATTCCAAGCAACAAGTTTCCATGAATTATGTCTCTCACCCATAACCCGAATTCAGTTGAAGGCAGGGCAGGGGATCCTGGAAAAATGGTTTGAGCAAGCTACATTTGAAAAAATATACACCCCCCCAAAACCACACCCCCAGAGCACAGGAACACGCGCGCCGAACATAACCGAGAACAGCCGAGTGGCAGGCTTGTTAGCTTCTGAGTAAACAGCAGAGGAACCAGTGTTTCCTAAAAGTGACAATTATCTCACTTCCAACTTCTTCTGCGGCGAAAAACATCCTCACTGCAAACATCCATTTTTTCTTTTTAAGAGCAAACAACGGCATAGATAAGAGCAGCGAGCAGCCATGTTTGTCTGGTTCATCTGCACTGTGAGAAGCTCACGGTAAGTTGCGAGCGCCTGAATGCGTGTGAGGAGGGTGGGGGGGCGACAAACGGCAGTCAAGTTTGATGGACATAATAATCATTCAGTCAATAAGCATGGGCCATTCGCAGCCCCATCCAGGTTTTCCGACCCCGCCCAATATCCGACTCCGCCTCGTCCCACAAGCTGCAGGCGGGACCTTCTCAGTAAATGTGCGCGGCTGAACACGCGCACACAACGGGAAGAATTATAAACTGGAATCATCACAAACATCAGTTTCCCTCATCGTTAAAAGACACGCACATGATGAGAAACGTTTATTAGAAACTTCGTGTTTCTTCGTGGCTGAAACCATACAGACCTGAAGCTCCTCTCCAGAGGAGGAAATGGAGCTGCTGGGAGATTTTTTATGGATGATGTCATGTTTCCTAACACTGTGATTGGTTGACTTGGGTCTTTGCTTTTGGTCTCTGTTGGTAAATTCATGACAGAGATACTGTAGGAGGTGTGCTGCTGGATCCAAATAAAGATATGAAATAAAATGCTGGCTGTAAGTTACACAGTTTTATTTTTTCAACATTTATTCTTGATTTTGAAGTTACACAAACATCCAGTAGCTACATTTTATTAACACCTCAGCCACGATTCAATAATCTTCATTTCATTTTCTGTACTGCTTGTCCAGTTCAGGGTGGTAGGGTTGCTGGTCCTATCCCAGCTTTTATCAGACGAGAGGCAGGGTACACCCCGGACAAGCCGCCAGTCTTTCACAGGGCCAACACAGAGGGACAGACAACCATGCATGCTCACATTCACTCCTAGGGGCAATTTAGAGTAACCAATTAACCAAACATGCATGTCTTTGGACGGTGGGAGGCAGCTGGAGTACCCGGAGAGAATCCACGCATACACGGGGAGAACATGCAAACTCCACACAGAAAGGCCGCTGTTGGAACTGTTCAAACCCCTCCCCCAGCCGGGGCTCGAGCTAGCAACCTTCTTACTGTGAGGCTGCAGTGCTAAAAAAAACACAAAAAACAAAACATAGCAAACATTTTTGTGAACCTACTTGTTGTAATTCAGCTGTGGTCCCTGTTGTGGAGGGATGTATGCTATAAGGAGCCATGTCAGCATACTGTACATCCAAATTTTAACAAAAAAGTCAAAATTTAAAAAAGTTAGTTAAATTAAATCAGCCTTTTGATTCTAAGCAGAAGGAACATGTTTTACAATTTATACAGTAAAATATGTCGAGCTGGTTGTTAAGCTACCAAAGGAACTTCGAAGTAACAAACTGCTCCTCAATACCACAGATACTGGATCAGAAACAGATTAGAAAATTTGTCTTTAAATCAGAAATGTCTTACCTATAAAATTAACTTTACTTGAATTTGCTATAATTATGTAATGGTGCACCCCTGGCCATGCTGCTGAACCTGAAGCAGAGCATGGTAGTAATCATTCTATGGTTACATTAACAGAGCGGAAAGGAATTAGTGTGTGACATGTACAGTATGTGCACAGATGTGTGCGCACACTGTGATTTCCATTAGGTAGAGGGGGAAGCCATCCAAGCTGAAACAAAGTCAAGAACCTTTGGCATAATTTTTTAACCAACACCAAAAGGGCAAAAACATTAATCCTGTCTGTTTGTCACATGGAAGTGTCAAGTTATGTATTTCTCACAATGGCCACTTGAAGCTTTCTCCAAAAGAGACTAAATCCTCATACAGTATACCACAATGAAAGCCCCCCACACAGAAACAACAACAACTTTAAAGCAGACAGAAGAAAAAATATGAAAAAAGCAAACCTTACAGCGCAATACAATTAACAGTTAAATGAATGATTTCCCTGTTTATGAATATTGGTATACTGAACAAGGACCTTTTTACAGAATTTTTACTGAACTTTATACATAAAATTTTTTTCATATGTCAAGTCATGCTTCAAGGGCAAGCCAATTGGAAGTTGAAGGGCTGAGTCAGTCAGGAGACTTGAGTTTCTGGCACTTGAATTTCAAATTGTGTTGGACTATTATTGTTATAACGAAAATGACCTGGTTTAGGCAGATGGGGAGAGAGAGGGGGGCAATAGGCAGGTGAACTCTGACAATATTAAACACAAGCTCATTACGTGTGGAGTCCAGAGAGAGAAAAGTTAGTTACTGATAATTTGCTTTTTGTTTTAAAAGTTGACAAGACTTTTACAAGACTTTCTAATAGACTTTCAAAAAATGGTGATGATGAACAGCAAACATGATGCTAATGCTGCTGTAGGTTGATGACATAAAGCCAAATTAGGATTTTTAAAACAGCACTTGTTATAACTTTGTTTCTGGACACCTGATTGCTAAAAAAAACCCTAAATGTTACGCTTTTAAGATATCAGAAACTTCATAAATACATGTTTTTTTTTTCTTCTTTGTGAATTCGGTTAACCACAGTATTAATTTATCTAATAATATATTATAGAAGTATCTGATCGAAACTCTGTGTTGCCCGATATTCAAAATCAAGAGATTTGAATTTGGACGGGGAGGGGGGATCTGTGTCTTGGAGCATGTGTACAAGGCCCAAAAATAAGAAAAAATCTTTCACCACTCCCTCACTGCCTTGCTCCACTTAGTGGGTGTCTCTAAAAGCTTTCGCTGTATGACGTCCAGCGGGGAGGTAACCACTCCCCACTCAGTGAGGACTGCCATTGACCCACCTCTCTGCAATCTGAGCCACCACCTAGCAGGCTTTGTGTTTCTCCTCGTAAACCCTCGTGAACAGACATGGCAAAAGCCTTTTTACTTACCTCAATCTGAAGCAGGTGTGGATGGTGTCATGGATGCTGCAGTGTTCATCCTTCTTTATAGATCAGCTTTGGTGGAGCGTTTTTGCTGGAAATGTACGCAAAAGTTTTGCATGTGTGCTCAGTCATGGCTAACGTTTGTGTCCTGTGTCCTTGTAGGTATTTGTGAGCGCAAGTTAGCGTGAAACACTGGTTAGAAATTTGGATAGCTTGTAATTTGTTTATTGAAAGGTGTTGTACATGGCTAAAAAGTTGAGCTGATGAAGGCTGCAGTTAGCTCATATGTCAGTTTTTTAGAGCTTGAGGTGTGTCTTTGAGCTGGATTAATGCCACTAACGTCCTGTTAAGAGTCTTCATGCTCATGTCTTCATGCCCCCCCCCCAAAGACGGGCTATTAATGTAAAGAAACAGTGAAATATTTGAGTAAGAAAAAGTTTTAATTTGTTTTCTGTTCTAAATATCTTTTGAATTGCCCTCCACCCCCACCTCTAACATAAAATGGTTTGGCCTCTGATAAAAATTTGATGTCCTTTTATTGGAAGTTCGGATTTTGCACTTCAGCACCAAAAATGTCCGCTCAGCACAAGTCTGGTGCTCAGAAAAGGAAAGAGAAAGGAAAAAGAGAGGAAGAAAATAGAGGCCTTAGCGATTTGCTTAAAAAATACTTTAAAAAAGGTGGTGACAATGAAGCTGGAACTAGTTAAGTCAACGTAGAGCAAGGTAAGAAACAGCGTAGCCAACGTTTGTCAGCCTTGTGCTTGTAACGTTATTTGGCTAGCTCTTAATATCCATTAACTATGATAAAAATCCTGACAAAACACAGGTTTTTTGACAGAAACGGGCGAGTTTAGTGACTCCGTCAGAGAGGATGAGACAGAGAGTCCGAGGCGAGAGATCCACCTGCCGTCAGGTAACAGAGATGAGATTGAAGGGGCCAGCTTCTCTGCAACAGAGGGACAGTCAGACCACGGATGAGAGAGAGGGGGGGAGCGAGTCACAGTGGAGCGGGAGAGACCCGCTGGTCCACCAGGAGGGACAGAGTCAGACCACAGATGAGAGAGAGAGGGAGCGTCACAGTGCAGCGGGAGGGGCTTGCTGCCCAGTCGGACAGTCTGAGCAGGATGCATCAAAAACCGATCAGACACTTAACTCCAGTGATCCTGCATTATGGCCAGCTAACTTCACTGACTCTGATAGAGTGCATCTGGTAAGAGTGATGCTGCTGCGGACTTTCTTGTCACTGCCTGTGACTGTGGCTGGAGGTGAGCGGGCCTTCAGTAAAATGAAGATCATAAAAAACTACTAGTGCTCAAACATGTCCCAGGAGAGGCTCAGTGGTTTGGCAATGCTCTCCACAGAGCGCCAACTTGCAAAGAAACTGGACTTTAAAGACATCATAGATGATTTTGCCACAAGGAAAGTTCGCCGCATTGCATTTGGGGTGCAAATCTAAACATGACACACCAGCAGTAACCTAACTTTCAACGGTAAATATAAACTAATTTCCTGCTATATGAAGAATGTACATACAGCTTATATGTAGTAGTTTGTTAATGTTAACCATTTCTATCAATGCCGGTCACTTATCTTTTTCAGAGAGAGATGTAAAGAAAGTAGAATAGAAGAGAATAAGAGGAGGTAAGGTGAGGAGCAGGTGAGGAGAGGAACAGGGGGAGGAAGAGCAAAGAAAAGGGGAGATGTGGGGGAGTAGGGGGGGTGGGGGGGGTCTAATATCATCTTGTCCCGGGCCCAGGGAAGGCTGTCAGTATGGCCTGCTCAAACCTCCTCACATTAAGCTGGATACTCACGTGTCGTCTGTGTCTGCCTTACCGGCTTTGCGTAGGGCTCTGTGTAGGTCCGCGGAGACCTGACGCTGTGTTGTTTTTGGCAGCTGTCTGAGTTTTAGTCTTAATCTTTCTGACGAAAAATCTTTTTAGTTTTAGTCACCTTTTAGTCATTTCTATATCTGATAGCTTTTGTCAAGTTTTAGTTGACCAAATTTAAAAAGGTTTTAGTCAGTTTGGCAAATTTATTTTGAAAGAAAAGAAAAAGAAAAAAGTTTGAATCTAGGTCGGTAAGTATTTAAAATTGGAATCAAGGTTACTGGTTCTACCAAGTGTAATTTCATAAAACAATAAACCTTATTAATTAAAAAAAAAAAGTATATATATATATATATATATATATATATATATATATAGCCTACAATGCATTCTGTTTTCTTTCTGATGGATATGGGCTATTCGAAATGTGTCCTTAATTATTTCATTGTTTATGATCAAGCCAGCCATGCAGCTTCATTGATGCTGCTGCCTCGCCTGCATGTTTGGCTGCAGGTGTGTTGTGCATATGTGTGCCAGAGTCCTGCAAAAGTTTGGATACACCACGGGGTAACCCACAAAAACGCTGTTTAGCAGGTAGAAATGACAAAGATTGATATCAGGTACAGGTGTGGGCGGATATTTATGTTGTTTGGGCGGTGAGATAAGATTTTTTTTTCTAATGGTTGTGGACATGACGCCAGGCTGCTGGATCTCCTGCATTTCCAGCACAGGCAGAGACACTGCTGGTAATGCGAAGCGGGAATGGAGAACAAAGTTTAAACCAGGGATGATGTTTTTTTATGCAGGAATCTCTGAAATTAAATAAATAAAGGCCCCTATGTGGCAAAATGACAGCGATTACAGTGAATTTATAGTAGGAACGTGATGTGGTAACATGCAGGTCAGGTTTAACAGGGAGAGCTGGGGTTCATGGGTTTCGGTTCATGTTCGGGTGGATGTGGGTCAGTAACACCTGTACAGAAGCGCCGCACGCGGCTGCACGCCAAGTAGTGGTCGGCGTGCCCAAGCAAGAACAGGATGCAGCTACTTTTTAAGCTTTTTGACAAACAGATTATGCACAATAGGCAGAAATTTCCTGCATTACAGTATGAATGTCTGACAGACCAGCCACTAACATTTTTGTCCAGTCTCATCTCGTCAACAAAAATTCACACACGTCTCATCATGTTTTAGTCATCACAGAGCCATGTTTAGCTTGCCATTGTCTCGTTATCGTCTTGAAAAAAAGGGGTGTCAACAAAATGATTTCGTCATTGTTAATGAAAACAACACTGGCCTGACGCGCACCTCTTCAGACCCGACGTGCACCGAGGCTACGCAAATGCAGGGGGACACACTCCCTTGTGATTGGTCAATGTGGTCACATACCTCTGGATGTTTAGGTGTTGTAGCTGAATGAATGCATGTTGGCAGATATTATTGCCCTAAAAGAGGAAATACTTGCCCGAACTGAAGCCAACCATTGGGGTGTAAAAAGAAAACTCCGCCCTGTGGAGTTTCCTGGCCCTACTGTAGCCTGCAGATCTGGAAAAGAAGCTGCAGCATGATGCCGTAACGAGTTGCAGATGCCGCGCGAGTATAAATCCAGCTGGCTTTTAGCTTGTGGTCTAACTCAAGTTCTCGGTGCTGCATGTTTGTTTATCCTCCATTACACTGTAATTGACTGTTTTACCATGGAAGCCTAAGCTGTCAATCACCTCAGGAACATGTAGTGATATGGAGTCCAAATCTCCTCGGCTCCTCCAGTGTTCCGCCCATTTAAAATGAACCAGCTCTGCAGCAGGTGAAATGCGGGGATTACAAAGAAGCCGCTGCGCTCAAACTAAGGGCCGATTTGACCAAACCATGGCTCTGATGTTTCACTGAAATATCAAAAAATGGTTTTATATTGGGTATAAAGTGCATAATATGGAAACTTTAACATAATAGTGATACAATACCCATCTCAATTGAGACATAATGAAACCTGACTGCACTGCAGTTTACTGATACATTGTATCATTCTGTTATAAATGTTTTTCAAATTTTTTAAGTTAGATCCTCAAGAATTGTGTGAAAAGTAGTTACAACCGTTGTGATTACAAGCGAGCTTTAATAAGCTCTAGCAAAATTATTAATTGGGTGATTATTTGGTGTCTTTAGCATATTTGGTCCAAAAGCTAAGACAAAAATTTTTCTTAGTCCAAATGGTGTCTTTGCCAAAACTTGATAACCATCAAACCTTATGTTTAATGTTATAGCTAATCAACCTGAGGAGGTTGAGTAAGGGTATGATTTTTAATCTAAACCATCAGTATAACAAATGGGAACAGTAGTCATTTGCTCAAGTTAAAAGTCTGGAACAGAATAGCTAACACACTTTTTCCTTTTTTTCTAATATCCTGTCATTCTCTGAGCTCTTAAAATGCCTTTGTATCTAATTATTATTTGTTTAAAATCTGCTCTTGGCACATTGCCATTTACTGGATATCAGTCAGTCTGATGGCTCTGACCTTTAATGGTGACACAATTTAATTTGTTACACAATTATCCCATTGTAATACTTAACTACGATAACTTTAAACAGTACATAAAGTTTGAGATCAAAAGTGTTGCTCACAGCAGAAATGTCTGAAAGTCAGAGATAGACACTTACACTGCCAGTCTGCTGGGGGAGGGTGAAAGCCAAAGACATACCATTGATTAGGAGTGATGTATGCGGGCGAAAAAAAATAAATGAGTCTGGGTTTAAAGCCCTAATCCATTACTGCATTAACCACCAGCTATTTCACTGTTGCCTAATTACTAAATTTGTTTACAATTTGAGATTTATGTGATTAAAGACAGTAAATGAGAAAAACAACAGCTTATTTGACACAGCCCCCAGCTGTTGTAGTAAATATTTTTACATAACAGACCAGAATTACGTTGTTAACATATGACAAATTTTTGTTCATAAACATGAACTTACAGTAACATAATTTTCACCAAGTGCTGTAGTTTTCGTTCAGCTCTACAGAGCATTTCTGCTATCAGTTCGTCTTTTGGTTTCCAGTGAATGACAGAGGTACAAAGTTAAAGGTTGACTATGGAACATTTTTTATCAGAAGCTATATTTAGAAAAAAAAAAAACCTCTCTATGCAGCGTTTTTAGCCGGTTAACAGTGAGTCTGAGTGTGCCTTACTTTAGCACGCCTATCTTCGTTAGCTCCTGTGAGCTCCAGGTTAGCTTGGTAAGCATTTAGTTCAGAGTACAGCATGTTGGCTGTCAATCATTTACCCTGATGCTCACAGCCCCCCTTTCTTTGCCAATTTTTGTTTTTTCCGGAAATGACAACACATGCGAGGCGGCTAAGATGTTGATGGTGGGAACTGCTCAACAAGCTTCATTGTAGCTCTTCAGACACCAATGGGTCACATGAGTGGATACTTCGTCCATCTTTAAAGAGACTAGAGGGCAAGATTAAGAAATGAGACTCGCAAGTGCCGCAACTGGTGCTGTGGGTAACTGCAGCCACCAGAGCAAAAGCCGGCACGTGATGCGCATAAACTGAAGCTATAACATTGTTTCCTACGCTGATAAAGTCTTTTTCTTTCTAGTGCCACTTTTTAGTGATCTTTCAGCACTAAGCCTGTTAAAGGCAACAGAGAGAGACGTGGATGGGGTCCTTCTTCTTGGTTTTTAATGCTTCATCACCCATTAGCATTAAGAAATTGGAAATGCATGTTTATTCTTTCACAAATTCCCGCCTTTAGTCCCTTTAACTGTCTATGCTATAACAGATCTCTCAGCTGTTTTGCAGACCATATGAATTAAGAGAGTGATCTTCAAGTTGGAGATATTGCAGGGTGTTGTGAAATTTTAAGGGATGTTCTCTCAGCTGAAGAAAAGCAGCCCTGTGGAATGCAATGCAATAGGGATGTAGAAATTCACTGATTTGAATTGGTATTCCGACACAGACGTGTGAGATGCGACTGCACCAGTAGCTTCAGTGTGTATTGGATAACTGGCGGCTAATTGTGCAATGTATCTTTCTTGGTGTGTCTGAATCGGTAAAAATCATGGTTACACCAATTATTACATAGTCTGTCTCCTTGTCGCACATATTTCCGAGGCGCCTTGAACATACCATCACTATCTTTTAAGTTTAGTTTTTAAAACATTGGAGCCAGATAATGCAGCTGCAGTAAGTAAACAACAGGTGAAGAGGACATATTTAGCATCTCTGAGTACAAACAAGTCAAAAGTTTGGCGATACTTGGAAGACGGAAAACTTGACAAGAAATCCATGGTTTGAAAAAATGTTGCGCTGCTATAAAAGACATCAGCAACATGATGAACATGGCAAGGTGGGTGGCATGGTGTGGATACTGGTCCCCCCACATCTTCCTCAGATGATTCTACCATCGAACATAAATATGAGGTGAGCAGAAGCACAACTGGTGAGAAAATTATCTCGTATTTTCCTTTAACAAAACTGACACTTCCTGACAGCAACTTCTGTCTGTCTGCACCAGAGTGAATTGCATCAGTTTAAGACGGATTCACTGGTTTGATTAATAGAAAACAATCCAAAACACAAGTATTTAAAAAATCCTTCACGGGGAGAAGTTAAAATGATTGTGATGATGCTTAGAAACCAGATGGAGACTTGTAAATTATTTTTGTGTTGAATACTTTTAAATCGCAGAACCGTATCGAATTAAATTGCATTGTATAAAGTCAAATCATTGTCAAATCATTGGTGAATATCATCGTATTGGCAGGGGGCTTTACTGTATCATGAATATATTGTATCAATGGCAGCGTATCAAGATGCGTATCGAATCGGCCTTCTTGGTGGGGATACACATCCCTACAATGCAACTACTGTATAATGTTTTAAGTTTACAAACTTAGCAACAGGGGCTGTAGAAGCATTAAATTCTTCTTTGTAGAAACTCTGTCTACATTTATCACATGACATTCATCAATGTCATCAATGACATTCATCAATGTCATGTGACCACAACCACATTAAAACAGGTAGTGTGAATCGTTTCAGTAGGTTGCCAACTGCCAGAAACAAAGCAGTAAACACACCAGCATTAAGTTACAGCTGTAAAGAAATCTCAATGGCTCTCTTAGCATGTTGAATAATCCTTGTCATGTTTGTGTTTAGTTCATGTTCACAGAGCTGTGCAATTAAGTTATTCATCTTATTTTTGGAAGTAGGATTAACAGAACCTGCAAAAAACATGTCTTTTTTTAGTTTTACAAATGTCTACATTGCTCATGCAATCTCATCCAGTCTCTTAATTTCATTTGCTTTGCAACCTGCATTGTTCTTGCTTTTTATAGTTAATTTTTTATTCTCTAATCTTACCATGTTTTCTTATTAATTCACAAAATGAACGTGAATTATAGTGCAAATCAACATATCAGTATTATCCTACTTTGAAATCCACTTCACACTGCAATACAATGAATACCAAAGCTACCACTGATGAAGGGTTTGGCAAGGAAAAGTCAGTGTGGTTGGATTTGGTGGAGCAACTGAGTTCATTGTTAAATCCTTTGTTTGTAAAAGAAGAACCCAGTGCTTGGTGGCTGAGTCTTTTTTTTTTTAAGTATATTGTTTATACTTGCAAGCTGTTTTTCTTCATTCTCTAGATGTGGTAAAATATTGTGGATTTCAAGCACACTGAAATCACACACACAGTGTAGATAACCACAGACAATATACAATACAATTAAACTGATTTACACAGTGCTCTTTCCTCTTTCCCCTGGCTCTTTTAATGTTCCTCTCAAGTGTCATGGTTTGGGTCAATGACTGAAATCTCAGATATGTTTCTGGAAATGTAAGAAAATCCTCTTCATAACACTGGCTGTTTATGCTCAAAGATGAGGCTGCCTTACAGCAGTTTATGCAGGTGAAAAAAAGCATTAGCCTATTTTTAAACTTAAATTACACTGATATTTTTTTACAAAACAAGTGTCCTTCTGTCTGCCTAATACAGTTACTGGACACTGCTGATAATAATGCACAGAGACGGAAGGTAGAAATAATACAGCACTTGCACAAATACAACTGACCAGACTAAGCTGGGTCTCCTTATCCATGAGCCCTTTAAGGAAATTTAGAGAATGCCTCTTGGGTTATAGACATCCAATGGCCTCTCAGGGCCAAACAAAGGCTCATTAACTGAGAGTGTGCAAGTGGTTATCCTGAGACTGTTCCAGACTAGCAGGCACAGCCCCATTGTGACAAAATTTCCAATGGAAGACTTGAGCTTTATCTCCTGTCTTCTTTTTGTGTTCTGGGACACAGGTTTTTCAGGAGAGTAAAGCAGTTCCTCTTTTGATATAACCTTAAGCAAATTTTGAACTTCATTTTGATTAATATAGATTGGTTCTCCTTTTCCTCTTTGACTTTTTGGCATTAATAACCACAAAGAGGTAGACATTACAGAGACTTTTTAATAAATTTTGTATTTCCTCCTCCAGATGGAAATGGCAGCTACTTGTAATCATTCCTTTGTCTATGTTCCAGTTTTCCTGTGATAATAAAATTGCTACCATATATATATTCCTAATCTTTCTGAATAGACCTGTGCAGTATGTTCTGCAGCAGTAATAATTATTGCTTTAATCCAAGTATAACAAAATGTGTGTTTTGTATAATTCCCCCTCTCTTCAGCCTAATTATGTCCATATAATTTGGCTTATTACATTCTCTCAAGGTTTCAAAATGTGCGGTAGAAACTAGAGAGAAATGAGAGAAAAGTTATAAAACTGTCTTAAAGCCAGAAATAATAGCTTAGACAACATTGCTTTCAAATGATGGATGCTGCCTTGTATCGTTGTGGTACCAAAACAGGTTTCCTGACAGGCAGGATGAATGAGCTCAATAACTGAACTATTTGATATCTGTAGCTGTGCATATGTACCAGGGGCTATATGATTGCTATTATTCAATTAAAATAAGTGCAGCCTCAGACTTTGTAGTATTTAATTACTCTTTTGCTGTTTGTTTACATGCCCAGGCAAGTAAATTACACTGCAGTTGAGTCTGCAAATGGAATAGTTTCTTATCAGAGTTCCCAGACTAAGCCATATACAAGATGAGCTATGGCACTAAACAGTTTTGCAGTGAAATTAATTTAGCACTTTATGCCTTGGAGGATCTTCAGTTAATCAAATCAGTGAAATCAGGTGTTGGCCTTATTGTAGTCTCAATAAAAAGAAATGACTGGAAATGCTTGTTTGCAAAATATATAATGAATTATTGTCTAGACGAAGACATTTGAAGGAGAGAAGGCACAGTGACTATGAAATCCCCGCTTAACTGCAATCCAATATACTCTCTAAGGCATTTTGTTCTGAGTTTGAACTGTGTCTGGACCATGTGTTTCTTATTGTAACTACAAACCCAATTCTAAGAAAGTTGGGATGTTGCGCAAAGTGTAAATAAAAGGGCAAGGGAGGTTTATTTGTATAGCAGGTTTCATGTACTTCACATGTATATGTACCAGTGCTTTACATAAAACATTAAAAGCATTACAGGTGGGTGCAGAAAAGGCATTTAAAGGAATTAAGAAAATAAAAAATCTGTCCAACAGTCTTCTCTCATCGTGCTCACTGCTGCTCATAAGTTTCTTTTCTGTGTCCTGACAATCATGTGCTCAGTAGCACAGCTGCACACTTCTGCCACAAGGGGACGTTCACACCTCATCAACAGCCTTTCCAACATAGCCGATCTGACAATGATAAAGAATCCTTCAAAAAATTCCTGGATCCAGAGGGGGATCTAGATCACCACCAAAATTCAATGGGTTCGTCTTTGGGCTGAGGCACACGGCTGGTGAAAATTTCAGGTCAATCCGTCTTGTACTTTTTCCGTAAAGTTGCTTGTAGACAGACAGACAGACTGACGGACATATGGACAGACAAACCAACGCTACAACATTAGGTCTTTGGTGGAGGTAATGATATAAAATAGCTAAAGTAGGGATGTTTGATATTGGCTTTCACAGATATCCAATATTGTCCACTCTTAATTTTCAATATACGATATCAGCCAATACCGATATATGCAGTGATTGCATATATCGGTACTGTGAGACTGTAGGCCTGTCCCTCATATTTTTAAAAATACAACTATATTCTGCTCCGTGAGCAAAGATCTCAAATTAGGGTTAATTCAGCCAGAGGATTTCATTTTTAACATCTGGCAACCATATATCAGATACTAGCAGGTACTAGCCAACATGTGGCTAATTATAATGTTTCTGACAACCTGGTGACTTAACTAACAATTTAAAACCAGACATATTATTGCATGCAGCAGCTGCACTGTAGTCACATGACTCTAAAAGGAATGCTAGGACATGAAGTTCTTCCAAAATGAGAGGGACTTTTCTGCATGCTGGACCAGTGCTAATGGAGCAAGATTTTATAACGGAACAAGGAGATCTTGTTATTTTGTTTATAGAAATATCTGTCCGTTAAAAAACAAAAACAAAACAAAAACAAACAAACAAACAAAAAAACAATACAGATATTTTTCAATATCACATTTTAATTATCAGTCAGTAATATCAGTAGGCAGATAATATCGGAAGTCCCTAAGCTAAATTTAAATGATTAAAGTCATCAGTCTGACAGAGTAGACAAGTTAAAATATACAGTGTAGATTTCATGCATAGGTGCATGAGGAAAGAAATGTTTTTAACCTGAATTAAAAAGGGCTGACAGTTGGTGAAGGTTTAATCTGCAGTGGCAGTTTGTTCCACTTGTTTGCAGCATAACAGCTAAATGCTGCTTCTCCATGTTTAGTATGGATTTGGTCTGGACTAGCTAACCTGAGTCCTTGGATCTAAGAGCCCTGCTGGGCTTGCAGTATATTCATATATACCATTCATAAACCATTCTGGGATTTGTAAATGATCAGTTGGTTTCAAAATTTGTTCTCCGCGCTGGATTAACCAAACATGCTTCTTCAGAGAGACGCAGACTCCATGACAGATTTAAGTATTGTGGCTGGTATGCTCGCGTGCGGAAACGCCGCTGTGATGAGGAGTTTAGTTAGATGTGGGATGCAAAGGAGGGAGGGAAAGACGTGACCTTCACGTCGGCCCTGAACTGGTTTACTATGTTGGTTGATGGCAAACTCAGCAAGTATTTACATCATACTGAGTTCTTGAACGGCAGTTTGTGAACTCCGCTGGTTATTATCTGCCCCCCCGATCAGATCTGTTCAGCCGCTGTCGCACTGACAGACTTCTCCCTCTTCTGTCTGCGAGCTGCAGACGAAGCGTCGGGAACGGAGCTTTTGGAAGAATATTGTGTTTAAACGGCTGCTTCCTCAGATCAGACGTGTTCCCGCTGCTTGTCTTGCATTTTGCATTTTAAATATTGCAGCGAGCTTAATGTTTTAGAGAAGTCAAGCCAAAAAAGCTTTAATCAGCTGCTGGTTCTGACTGAACACACGGGCACTGCGGCTGATTTCATGCGTGCGATGCAACGTTCAGGTGCGGCATAGAAATCACCAACTCTTCCATTCCCTCACAGTAAAAAGGATGCATTTAGGTACCAAAACATGGTACCATTTGATGTTACGTGAATCAGTACTTGGTAGTACCGACGGAGTTCGGTAGGTACCAATAAAAGTAACAAATTCAGTACCCATCCCTAGATACAATAATTATAAAGTATATTAAGATTAGCTCATTTTGATGGTCACCTCAACATTTCAATAAAGTCAGAATGGGGTGAGGTTTACCCGTTAGCATCCTCTCTGATGTGGCGAGACCAGTTGCTGGAGTTTTAGGAAATGAATGTTGTCCCAGGATTGTAAGTCTACATCTGCACATCAGTCCTAGACCTTCTGTTGCCATATTTATTGTTTCACGAGGTATCAAAATATTTTCTATTGGTGAAAGGTCAAGACTGCAGGCAGACCAGTTTTGCACCCGGACTCTCCTGCAAAGTCATCCTGTTATAATGAATATGGGATGTGGTTTGGCCTGGTGGAACTCATAAGTTCAGTTACCAAAAAATACAGGTGTGCTCATTTTGGTCCGTGTATGAATAAAGGGCAGAAATTGCATTTTTCCTGCAAGATATTCTAAAAAAGCGACCATAGAAAAGAACAAGGGTTGTATTTCCTAAAGAAGATTCACACGTGTACTGAAATGGGAGTGTATGGGAGTGGAGTGGATGGATTAGGGGAGTGGATGGCCTAGTGGTAGAGTCGTGGGCTTTGGCGCGGAGGACCCGGGTTCGAGTCCCCGACACGACTCCTAGGTTAAACACTGTGGATCCCTGAGCAAGATCCTTAACCCTCCAAATGCTCCCCGGGCGCTTTAAGTAGCAGCCCTCTGCTCTCTGATACTCAGTACAGAGATGGGTGAAATGCAGAGCCCTAATTTCCCCTCGGGGATCATACCAGTATAAAAAAAAAAAAAAAAAAAAAAAAAAAAAAAAAAAAATCCTTCTAAATACAGCACTGTTTACATGGAACCGGATGTAGCCGCTATCGACGAAAATCGCTAATTTGCTACAAACTGAAATGTTCACATTGCTTAAGAAATATTTGTTACATGGAGCTTCCATCAATATATTAGCTGTATAAGAACACAATAAGCTTACAAATATTTTTACTTTGGCAAAACTCACCTTATATGTGAATGTTGCTCCAACTTTCCAAGCTCATTTCATGCTTATTTTGCGCACAGGAAGTACCAGCTTCATTTAACCAGATAGTGTGCTGACTCTAATGGGTCCGACTCGAAAAAAGGTGCTTGCAAAAGGTTCCTAGGAACGTAATTGCTTGATGCAAAAACGTGACACTCGGTGTAAACAGTACATACAATCCCATGTCTTCGGAATTGCATGTCTTTGGACAGCGAACCGTTCATTTTTTGCGATTCTTTTTAGGGGATTGTGTTTTTTTTGTTTGTTTGCAGTGGCAGCTGTGAGCTCTCCAAAGCTTTTCATAGAGATTTAGGTCAAGATTTACTGCTGGTCAGATTAAATCAGTCCAAAATTCTCTCTGCAGCCTTTCCTTTACAACTTGATGTGCCCCTGAAGTACTTGTCCTGCAACCTTTCTTTGATGTGCTGTATTCAATGCCTATAGTACAAGCAAAACCACAGCATGACAGAGCTTTCATTATGTTTAAATCTTTTGAGCATTTTTTTGTGTTGGTTTTTGTTTTGCAGCTGTAAGCAAGCTCTGCGTGTCCCTAAAAGACATTCATTTATCTAAAAACATTTTAACTAAAGATTTTTTTGTCTCCTCCTCCTTTTAATAGTCTAATAGTGATGTAGTGATATGTTTTGCTCCTCATCAACCTGAAGCTGTTAAGTTGTCTTGAGAGATTTTTTTAACAATCTGTGTGAACCTTCTTAGACTTCCTCAGGCCTCATCATGAAAATACTAAAACAGAATTATAATGGTAAAGCTTCTTGATACTTAAAAAACTAACTAACTAAAAAACAAAACTAAAATCAAAACAAAACTAATGAAACAAAGCAAACGCTAACAAACAAAAAAGGATTTTAAAATGTTTGGAAATTTTCTTGTAGCCTTTTGAATTGTCGTGTTTTTGATAAGAATGTTCAAGGTACTCTCAGGAAACTTTTATCTTCACCATTGGTAGAAAGTGAAACAGCATCTTTTTATGCAGTGAAAGCACCTGCGAGATAAACCTGATATTAAGCAGAGAGGTTCTTTTTTAGGGAATTAAAATCAATGATTGAAAATTTGTCTTTGTATTCTTTTATTCCACTTTATAAAAACTTTCCATTCCTCTTATTCAGTAACCAGCTGTTTAAAAAGAAAAAGAAATGCTCTTTTTCTGTTTTTATTTCTAAAAATGTAGGAAATTTAATTTAGAATGTCAGGCTGCATGGTAGATGTATATGAAAACAAAGGCAATTTTCCCCCAAAGTTTCTTTTTTAGTTGATGTTTTGATTGAAGTTGCTTGTGTGGAAAAAAAAGAAAGAAATAATTAGTTTTGTATATCCTTGTATTGCACGAGTGTGCTTTCAAAGTGTGGGGTATCTGTTCTCTTTGATATGATATTAGACATATTTAATTCTACAAAGAATCTGTGGATATTTATTCATGCTGTGCTGTACAACCTTGTAATGATGAGATTATGGAGGCTGGACTGAATGTTGCGTGATTCCTGCAGTCTTCCAGGAAAGGAAATACACCATTACCAAATCAGCAGACAGCGACCAGCTGGAGGGCACCTGTCTGTGTGAGCTGCTTTTGAATTTACAACATCTGCTCCTTGCAGGAAAGGACGCCATTTCATTCAGGGAACCTTGATTAACTGTTTATGACCAGGGAATGACTCATTTTGAGCTTAATGCTAAGAAAGAGAATGCTGTAAAATCCTCTGTTATAGTGATTGTTTAGTTTTATGCTTATTTGTAAAAATGAAATCTTTATCTGAATCAAACAGTAATTATTTTATTGAATTTGTCTACCTTCTTATAGTATTTTAAAGTCTTATAGTATTCTCTAAGTTGTCAGATCCCTCATTAAAAGCAAGCATGGGATGAGAAGCTGGCTTCATTTGTTGAGGCCTTTGACTGTCACCACCCTGTAGATCCAAATCCCTTCCCTCTCCATGCCTTTTCAGACCCTAATTAATTGGATCAAGAGAATGCCACTAAGTATTTGACAGCTCTCTGTGAGTGATAACAGTGAAATTAGAGCCACATTCCCATGTATATGCCCCAAGAGCAGAATCACTCCATATTAGGTCTATTGACTCTCTGCCACGCGCTTCCTGAAGGAGTCGAGCCTGCTGCCGTGATAAAAGCCAGGAGGCTGTTTTGAAAGCTGCAGTGGTTTCTAATAATTTTCTGTTGTCATGTCATGATATATGTCATCATAATACTTAGCTGTGTAGATAAAATTACACGTGAATGTGTTCTTCCTGTACAGTATTGTTGACTTATTCTGTAGAATATGATACTCCTAAACAGTGCCGGCTTGTGGTGAAAATGAGTGGGTAGGCTAACGTACATTATAGACCAGTTGAAAAAAAAATCAACATAAAACATTACCCTTTGTAATATACTAGCTTTAAAATCAATATCACAATATCATCAGGACCTTTTTAACAAAACACCCCTTTATACACATACATAAACACACACCCTTGTAATCCTTCAGAGTAGAAAAAAGCTGTTTTTTTTTTTTTTTTTTTTTTTTTAAAAAGGGGTCAACTCGTACTTGCTTTTTAAGATACGGAACCAGACATCAGGGCAAAATTAAAACAGTAGCTCCAGTAAAAATAATGGATGTTAAGAGACACAAAAAGTGCGTGTGTTTTGAGACATGGATATAGATGATCTACCTTATCGGAAGAGGAGCTCAGCAAGACGATTTACTGGGATGGAAACAGGTTGATCACCATCTCATTGATGTAAGTGATTTCTGAATGAAGTCCAGCTCAATAGAAAGCAGCGTTCAGTCTTTCCTGTCCTTTATTACTTCTCTTCAGTGTGTTGAAATGCCACCTCTTAGCTTGGCTAGCCATTAACCAGTCTTTTCTCTGTGAGCAAGTTACTCAAAAGCTGCAGTTTTTGTGCTTTTTTTTCCTCCTGTGTTATTTGGATATCCTTTGGATGATGTGCCCCCATTTAGTGTTTTAGCTCTAAAAACATTGAAAAGAAAACTGATATGAAAGATAATGATCCAACTTGTTTGCACTGATATCTGTCATCCACACAAGTTTGGTTGCACACACACACTCTGGCACAACTCATTCTCTAGTCAAATTGTCGGTCATTGGTCTAAATCTTCCAGTGTTGGGGTGCAGAGATTTAACCCATACTGTATGAACTGCAACTGAAGGGAACGTGCTACACTACCTGTCACTCGTGTCAACGCAAAGTCAAGTGAAGCTGTGTTGCTCCGCTTGAGATGCAGGTAATTAGATAGGGATGCACGATAATGATCGGGCTGGTAACAGGAAATTATTACATCATTCCGATAGGTCCGATATCATGACGACTTGCCCCGATAACTTTATCGAGTTGGAAATTTTAAGATCAGACATGGAGAAGTTGAAAATCCCACTTTTAAGCTTTTCTCGCCGAGATATCGCGATTGGGGAAAGAAAGTTGCTGCGTCACAGGGGAGACCCCAAGCGGCTTCCAAACCACGTTCCCTTCTTATTTTAAAAATAAGCTACCCCATACAAATGGAATTTTTGATTGGGTATAATTAGGTATGTTTGTGTGTTATCTGTATCAGTATCGGCCTTTAGGAGCTGAAATTAATCGGTTATCGGTATTGGTTTTAAAAATCGTGCATCCCTATAATTAGCCCCTTTTCACAGATTTTGTGTTTTTACTGTAGGTTTGGCTCTGTAGCTGCAAGGGGCTATACAAAGATAGCAAAAAAAAATCTGCCCGATTTTTTTTTTTAAATCAATAAATTAATTATTTATTAATGATTTTCCTCATCTTTATTGAAAAAGCTAGGGAGGGATAAACCCTACTAGCCCACTTATTCCAGCCGTCCCTCCTCCTAAATGAAAAATGCATTGGTAGCTATGCAAAAAGATAGAAGTAGGAGGGGATAGAAGCTATAGGCTACAGTATGCTCCAATGTGGATTGACATGCCAGACAGCTAAATTTAAGACCCTTCTGATTCAATTTTCTGCAAGGACTTTTGAATTTTAAACTTCAGTGTCAGTCATGGTTGGTGAGGGTTAGGCAGTAAAACCACATAAGCTTAGACACTATAACACATTGTTACGCTAAGGGATTAAAATGGTTTAGTCTAAATATTGATAAAATCATGAGTACAAGTTGGCATTGCATTGCATAAGCGTGACCCTACATAACAAACAAATTCAACTGTAATCACATACAATTTATGTCTTTGTTGTATGTTTTTGAGTATGTGGACAAATTTACTTTTCTCATGAGCCTGAGTTGTAGATACACCACTCAGCAAAAACAAAGAAAACAACATTTACACTGCAGTTGGTGTACTACTGGCACCTGCATTAACATATCAGATGTTTAAATTCTTATATTTGTGAAAAGCAACTAATGACTATATGATGAAGTAAAGATGTTTAATTCTATGTTCATTTTCAAAACACTTTAAAATGTAAAATTATTAAAGGTTATTGTGGCATTTGATTGAATTTGATTTTCCAGTTTAAGTATTTATGTGTTTATGATGTACTCTTCCTGATATTTCTTTGTGAATTATTTTTATGATGGTACAGGATGGGCAAAAACAAGCCTTGGTGCTTCAGCCTATTCCGTTTTTGGTTGTTGTCTGATAAATGTTATTGTAAAAAACAACAACAAAACAAACAAAACAAAAACAATATATATATTATTTCTTGTTTTTAAACCAAAATAAAAAAGTATTAATTCAAAACTACAATTATTAGGTAAAAAGCAACAGCTAATGAGAATTTCAACCTCACTTTTGAGCAGAAGGGAATTTGCAGAGTAAGCTAGTCTCTTCATTCAGCACTGTTATTATTAAAACTACATATTTGTCACATAACTATTAAGTATCATTTAAATTCACCTTTAATAGAGGATGCAGAAGCTGCAAGGTTACAGCTCTTTGTTTCTGCAACAGTTTTTGCTCTGAGGATGTTGATCCATTGCTCTGCAGTTAAGATGTTTTGCATCATCATAAGACATAAGTACTCATTTGGCTTATTAAGAGGAAGGAAGCTAAAAGCAATGTGGGAGGGGGGAGACAGGAGGAGAATATAGACAGAGGTGTCTTTGTGGATACTGATGAAAATGCTCAAACCAGGCTAAACACCTGGTTACAGAAAAAGACAAAACAAAACAAAGCAACAAAAAACACATATGCAGATGTTGTAATGAAAAGCTGATGTTGCTCACTACAAGCCCACAAACAGCATGAGAAGTTTCTGAATAGCATTCTGTTTGAAACAATGGATCTTACTGTGTGGGCTCAAGAAGAAAACCATCATCAGTTAATACAGTTCATCGCTACATCTACAAGTGCAAGTTAAAACTCTACCATGCAAAGCGAAAGCCATAGCTACATCAACAACATCCAGAAACACTGCTGTCTTCTCTGGGCCCAAACTCATTTGAAATGGACAAAGTGCAAAGTGGAAAAAGTTTGCTGTGGTCTGATGAGTCCACATTTCAAATTGTTTTTCAAAATTATGAACGTCGTTTACTCCAGGCAAAAAAAGCAAAAACCATCCAGATTATTACTGGCGCTAATTTCAAAAGCCCGCATCTGTGATGGTATGGGGGTGTGTTAGTACCCATGGCTTGGACAACTTGCACATCTGTGATGGCATCATCAATGCTGAAATGTACATCCAGGTTTTGGAGCGACACATGCTGCCATCCAAGCCATGTCTTTTTCAGGGACATCCCTGTTTATTTCTGCAAGATGATGCCAAGCCACATTCTGCACGTGTTACAAATATTTGCCCCCCCCCCAAAAAAAAAGTTCATCAGTTTGAACATAAAATATCTTGTCTTTGTCGCATGAATGGAATATAGGTTGAAGAGGATTTTTAGATCATTGTATTTTGTTTTTATTTACATTTTACACAACATCCCGAGGTCATTGGAATTGGGGTTTGTAGTGCGTTCTACACTACCCCCTTTCATTTTTTGCTCCAGACTTGTTAAACAGGCTTCCTGCGGGTCTTAAAAAGTATTACAGTTAAATCCTGGAAATTAAGGTCTTAAAATGTCTTAAATTTACAATAAATTTTTTTTTTGCCGGTGCGTTTAATACGATGGAAGAGCACAGTGCTTCCCCATAAAGCATCTACAGTAATATTGTGTATGTGTTTGATTGAATTGGTGTTGTGTCCGTCGTGTCAACGACAGTTTGCACGTCTGTTTTATGGTATGTCGGCTGCAGGCGCTGACGTCAGGGTGTGTCTGTGATGCAGTGTTGCCAATTTAGCGACTTTGTGGCTATTTAGTCAGTTTTCAGACCCTTCAACAATTTTTTCCCCTCAGAAAAAGGCGATTGTGACTAAATCTAGCAGCTTTTCTGGTGATTTAGGAGACTTTGAGACTGACGTGAAAGTAGCTACAGCGGGTGCACGCCAAGACTCCTTCCTCCTTCAGAAACAGAGAGGCTCGTCCTCACGTTCACGTGTTCATGTGTGTCTGTTCCCACTCCGATGCTGATTGACTTCTTTAATGATGAGCGGGACAGTCTGATGTTATTTACTGTTTGTGGTTTAGATGACTGCATGCCATCGCTGCTCTCAGTGTCGCTCCACTCTGTTTCTCTGTGATGTGACACGTGCATGTCCTCAGGTGAGTGCACGTCTGCCAGCGCGCAATCGGACAACACGTCAACCACCTGAAACTCAGACACTAATATCAATGTTAAAGCTCTACTGAGAAGCTGGAGATGGAAAGCGTGTTAAGTCGAGAACGTCATGGGAACGCGCACAGCTTAAGCCTCCGTGGCTTTGATGTAGACAAATTTATGTCAGCACATTATCTGAGATCTGAACTGTGAGAATATTTAGCGCTGCTCCACTGAATGAAACGGTTTTGATCAGAGATTTTTAACTCTTTCTTGTCCTCAGTTGTTAAATAATCAGTTTGGAAATGCGTCGTGATGTCACAGCATGTAGCTGTCACATGAACGTGTCATATCAACACTGTCATTCTGTAACTATGGGGAGGTGACCAGTTAAAGAGTTTATGAACGCTTTCCCCCATCTAATTATTCTTATTCTGGAAAGCGTGTTAAGTCGTTCTCGACTTAACACGCTTCCCCTTTTTCCGCTCTCCCATGATGGGAGAGCAAAAAAAAGGCCTCTCATAAAGAGTCTTTTTGCATAGTTTAAATATTGCACCTAAGTGATGACCAATAGGAAATGTAAAGTCTTGATTTCCATTGTAGGAGGCAAGAAGTATTCAAAAGAGATCGTTAGAACATTTTGGGTAGGGGTGTAACGATTCGGTAAAACAACGATTTGATTCATATCATGATTCACGGTTTCTGATTCGATTTCAAGTTACTGAATTGAATCGGATCATATCGTTCTAAATGAACCAATATCATGAAACGAATCAGAAACCATGAATCGTGATATGAATTGAATCGTTGTTAACCGAATCGTTACACCCCTAATTTCGGGGTCTTAAATTTTATTTGGTGAGGTCTTAAAAAACATTAAATTTTACTTTTAAAATGGTGCGAGAACCCTGTTATAGGGAAGGTGCTGGAAATGTTCATAGGAGACAGACTGTGTGTATAATTTTGCCTGCACTGCAGGTGGTGTAGAAGGATGGTAGTCTGTGGTGTAGGTGGAATCACTAAACAATACAGTGCAAAGTCAGACTCAAACAGCTTCATTTTTATATTTACAAAGCATTTAACTGTGGAAGCTCTTCGTTAGTTTCCATTAGACATAAAATATTATTATTAATAAAAAAAGAAAATCAAACACAGTTTACTAGGGAAATAATTCCTTTCATGTGAATATATACATGTACTTTATGAACATATTAGCACGCTTGGAAGCCTTGAACAGATTGTTGGGAGGTGACACACTTTGCATTCAGTATGAGCAAACCTTGACAGTCTTGGTATTCAGGGACAAAAGAAAGAAAGGAAAGCAATCTATCTGATTATCATACAAATGATAATGTAGCACACGCTATAACTGAACCATGTAGCTGCTGAATCCTTTCATAAGCTTTATCGAAGCAGTTTTCAGCATTCCTCATTGTTCTCATGAACTATTTCTTTCTCTTCTTTTTTCTCTAAGTCCTCAAAACTCATTGAGAAACACATATGACATAAATCTTTTCAATGTGCAGCGAAGGAATTAATTTAGGACACCTGTAAAGAAAATCTCTGGTTGTCAAATGTCAGTGAAAAACCTGTCTGCAATAGTTTCACATGCCCATCACCAAATCATGACACCTTGAGCACCTTCATCAGCTCAATGGAAATTTCATTTTGTTTCCTTCCTACTCTTTTGTTCTGTCATTTCTATGAACCACTTGTATTTCTTGCATAATTTTACTTTTTTTCTTTTGTTTTTTGACATTTTAAAACTGTTCTCATTACATCTCAGCCTGGCTCATGCGATTACAGTGTAATAACTATGTTTTTACAAAATGGGAGTAATCTTAAAAGGTAGAATGGACTATTAATTTGTATTAATTTATTCTTTTTAGAATGGACTGGTTGAAATATTTTGATGCTGTTTTTTTCAGTCCTGTCAGTTCCACAGGTGACTTTTTTATGTTTGTGCTAGAGCATTTAATTGATTGGCTGCAAATGGAATGTGAATGGGATTTTAAGCAGTATTTAAAAAAAAAAAAAAAAAAAAAAAGCTCTTGAAAAACATCATCCCCCCACCTTTTAAGGGTAACTAATTTGATGCAGTACAGATTACCACACAATAAATTACTATTAAGCTGAATCCACAGGTTACCATAAATCTGAAACTTAATTAATTGATGTAGCTGATTTTGTTGAAAATTTAGCCTTTGCTGTTAGTTATCAGTGCAAATAATCTGGTGTGTTCTGTGAAAGAATGGTTTTGATTATCGTTTGTGTAAACTCTCTTGTTTCTCTTTGTACACAAGCCAGGCATTTTCTGGCAGAGGTGATCATCAAACGAACTGTTCTGCTGAGCTGTAAATTGTGACAGTGCCAACAGCGGAGAAAAAGAAAAAAAAAGTTATTTTTTCTATTTCTGGGATAACCAATATTTCTGTCTGACACAACTCAGTGCAGATAGGCCAGTGTGGTCTGTAAAAATCTGAAAGGATGCAAGGACAGTGGGAAAGTGGTTATGAAGGGATATTTTTCATGAAAGTTTTTTTTTATGTAACTATCAATTACAGAATAAATCAGAAATGTTGGGTTTATTGAAATTCCCCTCTGGGATAAATAAAATGTTTTTCATTTCATTTCGTTTCATTTTCATTTAATTTGTTTCCCCTTACCATCAAAACTTTTTCTGTTAACAGCAGGTGAGACTTACATCTTGCCAGCTGACAGGCATTTCCTATGAAGGATTTTATTAGTCATATTTCAATATAATGTAACTGGAAATCAAATTTGATGCAAAGTTTTGAAAAGTTGAAAACAAAAAATTTGCACATTTACACTTTGGTTTGGGATGAATGAACAAGGGTGCGTGGTTTTCAAGTGTGGAGGTATGGACAAAATAAAAGATATGCTGGTTATGAACTTGAGACAAAAGTAGAGATGCAGACATAATTAACTGATGAAATAACAGGTGCTTTTCGATGATGAACCCTCATGAATGTCAACGTTGTGTTGCAGGACAGTGTTAAACTTCTGGCTAATAACCCAATCCAAGTCTGTCTTAAATAGGATAGGATGCACATCTTACTAGTTTTCATTTATAAACAATTGCAATGATTAAATTTGGCATGTTACACATTAAGGGGTAAAAAGTGAAATTGTCTCACAGCAACATTTGTTGTTGTGCATTGTTGGCCAAAACAAAGTGTGTCATGAGCCACACCTCACTCTACTGTGCCTCATCACCTGATCCCAACTAGTGCTAACACCCGGAGCAAACACAAACATTCCTGCTGTTGTCCATGAGAGAAAACGATGGATTAGCCTGGTGGGCAGCCCGCAAACCTACCAGGCTAACTTAAGTCCTACTTAATAGATAATGTTGGGTTCTGGTCGTCAGGTGAGCATTTCATTCCATTCTCCATCATTTCACTTTGAAAACCGGCTGCTATACCTCACTGGCTGTAGCTGTGGGTTCCGATGCATTTGCAGCCAGCCGCGGCGTTATGGGTGGCCCAACCGGGCCTGGGCCCCCTAACTTCCACTTGGGCCCACTCTAAGCCCCTTTCGCACTTGCACTGAAAAGCAGTAATATTGTAGACTCTGTCCTTTGTAATGCTTGCGTTCAGACACGCGTTCCGGTTTTTACCTCAGAGATGCAGCAGACATGTACCGGCTGGACCCCATGTCACAAAAGCAGAAATGTTGCGGCACGTCGTTTTGGCTGAACGCACAAGAAAATGTTCTGGACAGAGTTGAAGGGAGAGTGAGGCTGTGCTGACTTTTCCTGATGTCTGAAAGTGCATGGGATGCGATAAGACTGCAAGGAAGCAGCATGTTTGAAAAGAAGAGTCCGTTTAAAGAGCAAATGGACTTTACTGCTCATGTTCCGCAATGCAAGTCTGAAAGCAGCTTATGTGAGTTAACTAAAAGTGCTTTATATACTTATTTCATTCACCCATTCAAGCACTGTGGCATTGTCTCACATTCAATATGTGCAGCATTTTTCCTCCTGTGTGCATTCAGCAGAGTTCATGGCAACATGATTATTAACTTAATTAACTACTATGAGGCTTTATTTACCTGGCATAAATATACATTTAGGATAAGATAATGAGTTTAGATGGTTGGGGCCACATGTGGTAGGGTTGGGCATCCAGTATCAATTGGAACTGGGACTAACTGTCTGATTCTACCAGAATCATTCAAATTTTTAAATTGTGATTCCTATTTTCGATGCCCAGTCCGCCGAACACCAAAGAATCCACTGGAAGCAGAACATGTTAGTGCCAATTTTCTAGTACACCCAATTACGCCAACACACATGGCACAACTTGATGTCTTTGTCTCTATATTTCATGAGTTTTCAGACCCTCTGATAACTTTCTTTTGTTAAAGCGGCTAGTGACAAGTCTAGTGATATTTTCTGGTCTTATTGAAGACTTTTAGAGACCTACGTTTCATTTACTGCACGCTGCCGCGGGCCCCTCCCCTGCGTCAGAGCACATACGAGAGCAGGGGTGCCCAAGTCCAATCATCAAGAGCTACTGTGCTGCACATTTTGGTTGCATCCCTTCTCCAACACTCCTGAGTCAAATGAAAGGCTAGTAACCAGGCCTCTGCAGAGCGGAATGACACGTGCATGAGGAAATTAGCCATTTGATTCAAGTATTGGGGAGAGTATGTTCTAAAATTGCAGGATAGTAGCTCTTGAGGACTGGACTTGGGCAACCAAGTATTATACTGATTTGACTGAGGGATTGACAGGAGACATGCTTAATCAGAGCCCCTTTAAATGAAATGTTGAAGGGTGTTGGGTCCATTTAATATTTCTCATTCTGAAGGAAAGGAGCAATCTTAATTATAGTCCACTATACAATTGCATGATTTGTGAAAAAAAATTATGAAAGCATATGTAATGATGTTGGAATTACAGCACCAGCATGTACTCTTCATATTGCAATGTTTGGGTTGTATTAGTGTTGTTGTTCCACAAATGCAGCTTGTTAGATATAGAGTACATAATTTACTTCACAGACACATTGCAAACGTGGTTAATGAAGCCACTTGTTCAATTACTTCAGCATTGGTTGTGTTTGGTCCTTCAAGCTGTAATCCAGACAGTCTGATTGAGTAACTATGAATTTCAGGGCTGAAATTAATTACAATATTGTTATGGTTTACTGCCAGTGGAAGTTAAACTGAACTGAGTGAAGAAAAACAAACAAACAAACAACAAAAAAACTGTAATTATGTCAATTAAGTACTTTTGTTCTACAAACTGTGACAGAAATACTTAATGAGTTTTTATTAAAATAACTGATAGCTGTTTCTGTCACTTAATGACTGTAGTTTTTTTTTTTTAACACAATATTAAAGTACCTGTTAAAGAGACCAAACCTAACATCAATCAAAACAGACAACCCCAATTAAGTTGAGACTATTTGTAAAATGTAAATAAAACCAGAATACAATCATTTGCAAATCTCATAAACCCACACTTTATTCCCAATAAAACATAGACAACATTTCAGATGTGAAGATGAGAGACTTTACCAGTTTATGGAAAATATTTGCTCATTTTGATTAGATTATTACCAAAAACCTCATGAAAGGTGGGGGATACGTTGCTGCCCTTTTTTCCTTTAAAGGGGAAGTTAGTTTTTTTTCAACCTGGATCTTTGCAGGAGAGCCTTGGTGCTACACTGGTCTGCTTCTACTGTCCAGGTCTTTTACCAATGGAAAACAATGAAGACCCAGAAATGTTGAGCAACTGGAATTCTGTATGAGACCAGAAGGGGACAATGTTCCTTTCCTTAAACTCCAGGAACTGGCATAATCACTTTGCAGATGTTTACAGACAAGTGTTAAAGGGGAAGTTAGTTGTTTTTTTTCAATCTGGAACCATTTTTTAGCACGGAATATGTTCATTTACTCACCCAGACAGTTTTGGTGTAACTTGAATTCCTTCAGGAGATGTTAAGATCCACTCGTGATCAGCGTATGTCCAATATAATGTAAATGATGCGGGCAGCCTCTAAATAAGGCATTATCGGCCACAAACTCCTTCATTTCACCAATGTTTTGTTAGGAAACATTAGTCGGACCCCCCTGTGAGCTCTAAGTGGCTTTGAGTTGCTTGTTTGTGGTAATTCGTTCTTATTTATAGACATTTACTTGCTATGGTGTTGTGTACTGTAACAGTGACATCATCAAAACCGCCGCAGTAAAAATGTCTGTAAATGATAATAATAATAATAATAATGGTAAAGATACATTTTATTTAAAAGCGCCTTATCAAAACACCCAAGGTCACTGCACACAGACATTAAAAACATAAGAAACATTAAAACAATGATATAAAATACAAAAGACAAACTATTCTGTTATTCTGTCTGTGTACCCGTATGTGGGATTCTTTGTAGTTTATATTGTCATGTTATGAGAAGGAAGTCAAGGGCTGGTCTGTGGAAAAGAATTTCCCCCCTGGGGACAATAAAGTCTAAGTCTAAGTCTAAGAGGAAACCGATAACACCAGGAACAACAGGATTTTGTGAAGAGGCTAGGTAGGGTATGATTGCCTAAACAGAACTGTTTGAGTCCAGTTTTGAAATGAGTAAATGGGTCCAGGGTACGGAGATGGGTCGTGAGGGAGTTCCAGAGGTGGGGGACAGACCGACTGAATGCCCTGTGGCCCATAGTGGTGAGATGGGCCTGAGGGACAGAAAGCTGGCAGGTGTTGGAGGATCTTAGTGAGCGGACTGGGGTGTTTAAAGGGACATTGTGTAATCGGGAGCAGCTCCCTCGTACTTTTCATGCTGCATTCGCGTGAAACCGGGCAGACCGACGACATCCGCTGCATGTAAAGTTATCACCGGCCTCTATGTGAAGACGTGGTCCATCAGTTACAGTGACATCAGTCCACATCTGATTTGTTGTCATGGCGATGTCGTATTGTTTTCCCTGACCCATGTTTTACTGTCTTTCGCTCGGCTTCATTGATTAAAATGACATCTGGTTTGTTACCAACGGCCGTCTGCCCGACTGCACGTGAACCCAGCATCAGCGAGACGCTGGTTTCTCCCCACTGCAGCGCGGTGACTTTTCAAAGACATTACCTCGAACTGACTTGAAAACTCCGGTGTGTCCGGTGAATTTGTGTTTTCCTTCTGTCAAGCTTCTCCTGAACGCAAAAACATGGCGATACGACATGGCAGCCTCCACCGAGCCGACCCGCTCGATGTGTAAATGAATGATATGGACGGCAAATTTAGAACTTAGAGGAGCACCTCAGTTTGTTGATGGGAGTGATTACTGATTAATGAAAAAACACTTTTGAACCAAATAATCAGTTTTTGTGAATAAATAACAGGAGAACTTACACAATATCCCTTTAAGTGGAGAAGGTCTGAGATGTAGTAGAGAGCCATGTTATGGAGAGCCTTGAAGGTAATGAGAAGTATTTTAAAAGCAACTCTTTGTTTGATTGGAAGCCAGTTAAGTTTATGTAAAATGGGAGTGATATGATGAGACATGGGGGTCCGGGTGATCAAACGGGTAGCAGAGTTCTGAAGGAGCTTCAGGTTCTGGAGGGATTTACATGTACGGTGTGTTCAGACCAAGCGCGATTTGGGCGTCAAAATCGTGCCTGACGCCCAAATTTGGACGCTTGGCCACTAAAAAGTCAGACGCTTGATTTCCAGCGTCTTGACGCCCCTGACACGCGGTGAGAGATGCCCAGCCAAGCCGCGCTCGCCGCGCCTAGGGAGGAGCCTCTGCTTTTTCTTTTTCCTTTCACCAGTCTGTCTGCACCATTGCAGATGCAGGAGAGAGAGCGGCTCGGCTTAATGTGATAAATAAAGCAGGGAACGTCGTCGTCGGACATCTCTGCTCTGTGTCCGGTTCACCAAATGATTCCAGGTGTTCTGACTGTGATGATTTTCATCATTTACTCCAGGAGCTGCTGGCGAGCGGCACTTTCAGCTGTCTGATCCAGCCCAGTTTAACAACCTGCTGTCCCAATGCGGGGCAGCATTATCAGCCCAGTACATCCCAACAGGACAGCAGGTCATCAAACCACCGTTCAGAAACCGGGACCGGACACAGATCACAGTTTATCCTCCTCTGTCTTCAGATAGAGAGGAGATTTCCCTGGTTTTTCTGGGTGTTTCCTCTCCTGTCAGAAAAAGTGTGTCTGTGTCATGACTCGCTCTGATTGGTCGATGCCCCGCGTCAAGACGCCAAAGTTCAGATTTTCCAACTCCGGCATCTGATGCCCTTGACGCGCGTAGCGTGCATAAAACGCTCAAAATCTCAAAACTCTATGCGCGAAATGTGCGTAACGCGTCGCGTCCGATGCGCGAAATGCGAGAGAGGGACAGAGGTGGGAGATGTTGCGTATAGGTGAAAATAGGCAGAACACATGATGTTGTTGATGTGAGACTGATATGAGTGTGCTGTCAAGGATGACACCCAGACTCTTAACCTGAGGGGAGGGAAGGACAGATACATTGTCAATGGTAATGGAGAAACTATTGGCTTTGGAGAGAGTGAGAGGTGTACCAATGAGAAGGACTTCAGTTTTAGAACTTTTTAGCTTGAGAAAATTGGATGAAAACCAAGAAGGAATTTCTTGGAGACAGAGGGTAAGGGCAGATGGTGGAAGTGACAAAGATGGTTCGGTAGAAAGGTAGAGCTGGGCGTCGTCCACGTAGCAATGGAAATTATTGTTGTGTTTCCGGAGAATGTGACCAATGGGGAGGATGTAAATGATAAATAGGAGGGGCCCCGGGACAGAACCTTGGGGTACCCCAGCTGAAACATGAAAGGAGATGGATTTATGAGATTTAAGGGATATGAACTGAGTTTGGCCGGACAGATAAGAGGTGAACCAGGCTAAAGGAGTGCGGGTGATGCTGATGGACACTAATCTATTGAGGAGAGTAGTGTGGAAGATGGTGTCAAAAGCTGCTGTGAGATCGAGAAGAATGAGAATGGAAAGCAGTCCGGAATCTGAGGCCATGAGAAGGTCGTCGGTAATTTTGAGAAGAGCAGTTTCAGTACTGTGGAGAGGACGGAAACCAGATTGAAACTGTTCATAGATATTATTGGACATCAGATGATTATGAACTTGAGAGGCGACTGTTTTTTCAAGAATTTTGGACAGGAAGGGAAGATTTGATACGAGATGTAAATTATTCCAATTAATCCAATATTTCCAGGTCTCCCTTGAAAAAGAGGTTTTGAATCTCAATGGGACTTTTCCTGGTGAAATAAAGGTAAAATGAATTAAAAATTCTTAAGGTTGGTGGGGTCTAGACCAGTTTTTTTCAGGATGGGTGTATTTTGAAGCTGTTTTAAGTGCAGAGGGAACTGAACCAGAGCGTAGAGAAGAATGAATGATTTTATTGATGAGAGGGAGAAGTGAGGAACAGCAGGATTTAACCAGGGTTGAAGGGATAGGATCAAGGAGACATGTAGATGGTTTGGCTTTGAGAATAATATCAGAAATGGATTGAGCAGAGGGGAGATCAAAATAAGGAAAAGTAGTTGTAAGAGATTGGGAGGGGGTCACCTCAGCTGCAGCTCCACATGAGGACAGGTGGTAATGGATGTATGTGATTTTGGAGACAAAGAAAGACATTAGTTTTTTGCAGAAGTCAGGAGATTGCATATGGAGGGGGAGTTGGGAGGTTTTGTAATGTGAGGACAGAGAAGAGGGATTTTTAGTTGTGTTGGTTAGATTACGCCAGAGTAATAAACAGATTTAGCAGAGGATGGGGAATTTTTATGTAGAGTGACGTGATCAATGTACATATTTTTGTGTACTGTGAGTCCAGTTTTATTAGCGAGCCTTTCCAGTTGTCGGCCCTGAGATTTCAGGCGAAATAGTGCAGGAGTGAACCAAGGAGATGAATGGCTGAAGGAGACCAGTCTGGATTTAACGGGAACATGAATGTTGAGGAGCGTATGGAGACTGTCGTTATAGTGGTGGATGAAGTCATCAAGTGAACTGCAGGGTACATTGGGGAGGTTAGTAATGTCCAGTGAGAGGAAAACAGTGTTAATGTTTTTAACATTCCGAAATGAGATGATGCGGGGGAGGGAGACTTAAGATGGGGGAAGGTTGATATTAAAAGTGATAAACAAATGGTCCGAGAAAGCAACAGTCTTAGATTTGCAACCAGAGGCGGAGACGCCAGAACAACAAACCAAGTCCAGGATGTGGCCTTTACGGTGATTTGGAAAATTGATATATTGGCAAAAACCAAAACTGTCCAGACAGGATAAAAAATCTCTAGAGAATAAGTAATGGATAAATAAGGACGGATCACCACAAAAAAAGTTACTTCTTCAAGCCGCTTCGACCTCACAGGGGGTCCAACTAATGTTTCCTAACAAAACATTGGTGAAATGAAGACGTTTGTGGCAGATACTGTAATGCCTTATTTAGAGGCTGCATGTGGTTGCCTGCATTACTTACATTATATTGGACATATACTGATCTTGAGCAGATCTAAATATCTCCAGAGGGAATTCAAGTTACACCAAAACTGTCTGGGTGAGTAAATGAATGTATTTTGTGCTAAAAAAAAAATCGGTTCTGATTGAACAAAAAAACAAACAAAAAAAACAAAACAACATAATTTCCCCTTTAACACTTGTCTGTAAACATCTGCAGAGTGATGAGGCCATTTCCTGGAGTTTAAGGAAAAGAACATTGTCCCTTTCTGGTCCCATGCAGGATTCCAGTTGCTCAAAATTTCTGGGTCTTCATTGTTTTCCATTGGTAAAAGGTCTGGACTACAGGAGCAGACCAGTTTAGTACTGAGACCCTCCTGCAAAGTTATGCTCTTGTGATGGATGCAGTGTGTTTTAACATTGTCTTACAGAAATATGGACAGACTTAATGAAAGAAACATCTGGAAGAGGGCATATGTTGCTATATATTGTTGGTGATTTCAGCATTCATGCTGATGTTCATTCTGTGTCAGTAACCCTGGAACCTCTATTCAACCAGGCCTGTAATTAGTTTGCCTCTTTCTGGACTGACATAATTCAGAAAATCAGGGAGTCAGTCAGTGTTTCCCCGTCAGGGATAGGACATACTGTATGTCAACACTTTGTCTACTCAGAGAAGAAATACGCAACATGACACTTTTCTCCAAACAATTCGAAAAATCTAGGTGAGATCATTGGCCATTTCAGCAGGATTTAGAGAAACTTGTCCATACATTTACACATCAAGTAGACTAGACAACTGGAACACTGTCCTTACAGGTCTCCCTAAAAAGTCCACCTGACAACTGCAGTTAGTCCAGAGGGTTGCAGCTTGAGTCCTCACCAAGACCAATAAAGTGGATCACATAACTCCAGATCGTTACACTGACTTCCTGCTTCTGAAAGAATTGACTTCAAAATCCTGCTGTTAGTTTACAAAGGACTGAAGGGTTTAGGGCTAAAATGCATTCAGAATCTTCTGGCTCGTTATGAACCAGCCAGATCCCTCGGGTCATCAGGGTCAAGTTTACTTTCTGCTCCCAGAGTCGGAACTAAACATGGAGAGGCAGTTTTCACACTTGAACAAGCTCCAGAAAACTGCACTTCTGCTTAAAACCTATTTTTGTCAATGAATTTTGCCAAAACAATTGTTAATGGTTTTATTTCTTTCATTTTATCTTTATTTTTTATTTTTCTGAATTTATTTTATCTCTGTTTAATGTTAAGGCTGTTTCCTTCTGCATCCCACCATCATGCTTTAAATGTTTTTTGCAATGCACCTTGAATTGTCTTGTATGAAATGTGCTATGCAAATGAACTTGCCATGCCCTGCCTAAAACCTCTCAGCATCGATAGGGCCTTTACAGATGTGTAAGCTATGGGATTGCATAGGCACTAATGCAATCCAGTGCTATCATGCAAGCTTTTGAGCTGTTTGCTGTTAACAGGATTGGTAGTTCCTCTCTTCTGAACACAGGACACAGCGTCCATGGTTTCCAAAATGAATTTCCACTTTTGATTAGACCATAGAACAGTTTTTGATTTAGTCTCAGACCATTTTAAATTCACTTTGGCCCAGAGAAGACAGCAGCATTTCTGGATTGTGTACACACGTCTTCTTTGTATAAGAACTTTTAATGGCTTGCACAACAAACTAGAAGTGTTTGTGACCCCATGCTGTGATTTCCAGAAAAGAAACATGCCGGTTTTTAATGCAGTACCACCTGATGTCCCAGAGACCGTGAGCACCCCAAAAGCCTTGCATCTTATGCTCAGATTTCTCCTGATTCTTTGAATCTTTCGATGAAATTATACTGTAGAAAATAGGCTTTTCAAAGTCTTTGTAATTTTATGTCAAGGAACATTTTCTGAAATTGTTCCACAATACAGTCTGTCACAGTTGGCCCTGTGACAGACTGGCGACCTGTCCAGAGTGTACCTGCCACTCACCTAATAATAGCTGGAATAGGCTCCAGCAACCCCTGCGACCATGAATTGGATAAGCGGTACAGAAAATGATGACTGATTGTTCCGCAGTATTGAGTTTGTTGTATATTGGTGAACTTTTCACATCTGAGAGCCTCTTTGAAATATTCCCTAATGTTCTGCCGGCTTTGCATTAATTTAGACAGAGTAAATGCAAAGCCAGTGTCAGAATATTTTCCTGCCCGCATGGCGTAAACACAGCAAGCTGTCCTGAGTGAGTATTTGAATACAGCAAAATAGGCCAATATCGGAGCGAGTACCGATACTGGCATCGTTAATGGGACAATACTTTTAATAAAAAAAAGATGAGAATATCTAAAATTTACCTTCAACTTGTGTATAATACTAAAGTAAAGTATCCGACCAAGAACTCCATGTATGTCTAACTGTGTTGCAAGTGTGTTTTATGGCTCTGAAGATGATTTTTTGAAGATTGTTTTTTTTGTTTTTTTTTCAGATCTTAGATCTTCTGAGAATGACTTTCATATCTCCTTTGTAGTAATATGAGAAAGTCCAAGAATACAATACAAATGCCTCTATAAGAGGCAAGGCAATAGTATAAGGAAACTTTCTGAGAGCTGCTCGTTTAACAATGGCCACTGTCACACTTGTGGTGTATTTATATCTAAAACTGTTTTGACTAGAAGCTTATGTTCCTTCTCTCCAGCCTATGCCTGGAGTCTTGGTGTCTCTGATCCTTTTACAACTTTTCATTCAAGCCGTGTGACTGAGCTTCCGCAGATCATTGTCTTCCCTGTGGGTCCTGCATGATTTAGTCCTCTGCTCCACAGTCTATCAGGCTCATATCTGGTTATGCTGACACACATTTTATGTTTAATCATTCTAAGTTTTTCGTGCATGATAATTTAACTGTTTCTCAAAAAAAGAGCTTTCAGTATGTGTGTAGTATCCAATCACAGGCCAAACAGAAGAAAAATTAACAGTAGATCCAATGCCGGGCTGCTTTGTAAAACATACAACTAAAACAGACTGTGATTTGTGTCATCTGTTGTGTGTCCAATAAATAAAAAATACCAGTAAATAATAATAAAAATATAGTATACATTTGTTACTTTATTCCATTAAAATCTAAAGCATCAGAACCTGAGTATGCATAGACTCAACCTCCAACCTGTGTCAATTGTACATGTTGACCAAAACATTTTTCTTATAAATTTGAAATAAAAACCATTTGAGATTAATTGTTTTGCCATATTCTAAGTGACTGATTTTTGTCCTCATGTTAATTTTACTTTAAAAAAGAAAGAAAAGAAAGAAAAAATGAAAAGGAAAGCACACAAATGTCCCACACAGGTCTTATGTGGGAACATTATCGAATCTGGCCATAATGACTGAAAAGTCAACATGTTGTGAAACTGTAGCTTTGTTATCACTATTTTCTGCTTTGGAAGTTAGTGAAAACAGTTAAAAGACTCTTTCAACCTTCAAATCAAGCTCCTCTCAATCCTCCTGCTTCAGCTGCATTTCTCAAGGACCTGAGGCATGCTGGGAGTCTAAGGACAAAGGGCTTTTATGCCGTATTCTTTTCAGTTAGACTGTCAATCAGTGGGCTGGTATGCATGGGTACTGTACAGATAGAGTATATGAGTGGCAGCCTCAACTGCCACTGTGTTAAGGCATTTAAGGAAGTTCTGTACAACTTTTCTGTATAATTTCATTCTGCTCTTCATAAAAAACAAACAAAAAAAAAAGAAGAAACAATGGTCTCATAATGGTGTCATTCCTCGAGAATGGTACAGTTCAAGTCTGGTATAGTGGTATAATTAAAGGCAGGGTGGATGATGTTTTCCAGGAGCATTTTTTACTATATTGCTTAAAGTCTTCTTCACACCCCGACTGCAGACAATTAATTAAATGTTCTGGTAGGGCTGGACGATATAGAAAAAAAAGATTATTGATAAAAAAAAATCTGTATTGATCGATATCGATATTTATCAAAAAACAAAAGCCATTATCAAATTAAAAGCTATTTTAGGTGCAGCCCTGGCCATTTAAGCTTTTGCTGAATGACCTAGTTATAATAAAGATCAAACTAAAGCCGTTTTCAGACTTGCTTTGTGGAACATGAGCGGTAAAGTCCATCCGCTCTTTAAACAGACTTGTCTTTTCAAACATGCTGCTTCGTTGCAGACTTATCGTGTCCCAGCGCTTTCAGACATCAGGAAATGTTGCGGAAAAGTCAGCACAGCACCACTCTCCCTTCAACTCTGTCCAGAACATTTTCTTGTGCTTTCAGCCAAAACGACGTGCAACATTTCTGCTCTTGTGACATGTAGACCAGCAGGTACATGTCCGCTACATCTCCGAGGTAAAAGACCGGTACACATGTCTGAATGCAGCGTTATAAAGGACAGAGTTCACAATATTACCACTTTCCAGTGCAAGTCTGAAAGGAGCATAACACTGAATTCCAGTTCAGCCTTTGCCTGGGTCTGCGTTTGTGATTGGTTGGCGGAAGGAGTGACTGTAGTATCATGCTACCCGATAGGATACAGCAGAAAACTGTGTTTCTATATTGAACTTTTATTGAACCTCTTTTTTTTTATATTGAAAAAAACTCCATTGGTCGATATATATTGATATTGAATTATCGTCCAGCCCTATGTTCTGGCACAAAAAATAAAATAAATTAATCACCCGTGGAAGGTACAGGACTGGAAAAACCCCATCCAAAATAATGAATTTCATTGGATGGGGATTCGAACGGCCCGTGCTGATTGATTGAATGATGATCATGTCCATCAAACTCGACTGCCGTTTGTAGCTTTCGCACGCTCCTCCCGAGCGCATGCGCACACGTGCGACTCGCTGTGAGCGTCCCACAGTGCAGACGTACCGAGACAACATGGCTGCTCGCTGCTCTTATCCATGCCGCTGTTTGCTCTTAAAAAGAAAACATGTGTGTGGATTAAGTCATGGAGGTGTTGGTGTTTGCAGTGAGGATGTTTTACGCCACAGAAGAAGTTGGAGGTGAGATAATTATCACTTTTAGGAAACGTGGTTCTTCTTGCTGTTTATTTGGAAGCTAACAAGGTAGCCACTCGGCTGTTATCGGTTATCTTCGCCGATAACCATGAGCGCACGCGTTCCTGTCCTTTGGAGGCGTGGTTTCGGGGGGGTGTATTCTTTCAAATGTAGCTTGCTTGAACAGTTTTTCCAGGATCCCCTACCCTGCCTTTAAAGGTGTACTTTTATCGGGTCTCCAATATTGATATTCAAACATCTTTTAAATGTACATTGAAAAATTTCCTTTGATTTATTGCAAAACACACCCATTACATTTGGTCTTTTATGGAAATATATTAGCTGATATCACCTATTTTGTCACACCCCTCATGGCCTTGAGTGAGAGTGTACTTGAAATATAATAAATGTGTATATATACATGTATATATATATATATATATATATATATATATATATATATACACTGCCTGGCCAAAAAAAAAAGTCGCCACCTGGATTTAACTAAGCAAATAGGTACGAGCCTCCTATTGGATAATTACTGCATGGGCGATTATCTTTCAGCTGGCAACAAGTTATTTAACCCCAACTGGTGCAATGACTTGCTTCTCATTTCCTAAACAACCATGTGGAAAGACTCATCCGTGGTCTTGGAAAAGATGTTTGTCTGAGAAGGGTCAAATCATTGGCATCAAGAGGTGAAAACATCTAAGGAGATGCAGAAACTACTAAAACTGGGTTCAGAACAGTCCAACGCATTATGAAAAACTGGAAAGATAGTGGACCATCGTCTTCCAGGAAGAAATGTGGCTGGAAAGGCAGATGAAGTGATGCAGCATCATGCCTAGTGCTACTGTATGAGCCTGTGGGGGCAGTGTGATGATCTGGGGTTGCTGCAGTTGCTCAGGTCCAGGTTCAGCAACAGCATGAGCTCAGATAATGAGGTCAGCTGATACCTGAATATACTGAATGACCAGGTTATTCCATCAATGGATGTTTCTTTCCTGATGGCACGGCCATATTCCAAGATGACCGTGCCAGAATTTATCGGGCTCAGATTGTGAAAGAGGGTTCAGGGATCATCAGACATCGTTTTCACACATGGATTGGCCACCACAGAGTCCAGACCTGAACCCCATTGAGAATCTTTGGGATGTGCTGTGGTCAGACTCTACAATCATCATCAAGATCTTGGGGAAAAATTGATGCAACAGGATGCAAATAAGTCTGGTGACATTGCAGAAGCTTCTGGAAACACAGCGAATGCTGCCGCAATCAAAGCTAAAGGCGGTCCAACGAAATGTTAAATGTTTGACCTTTTTTTTGTTGGCGACTTTTTTTTTTGGCCGGGCAGTGTGTATATATATATATATATATATATATATATATATATATATATATATAAAAAATTCCAAATATTTTATATTGACACAATATCTATTTTTGATTTTCAGCTGTAATAATTATTTCTGAAATAAATTAGTTTATATTTCTTAAAATCACGTGACAGTTCAATACCTTAAAAACCCTTACTGTAACTCCGTTGCATTTATTATAAACGTTTCCAGAGCCATTGCTGCCCAGCAGCATCCCCGGGCTGAAAAACTGCACTTCATAACTTTTTGCTTCCAGGGTGCTGCATGATGCTACATCTGAGTTTCCCTTTAGGGACTGTGCCACACATATGTAACTGGATATAAACACGAGTGGTTTGAACTCACACCATGGCTGATTCAGCAAAGAAGTGGAAGAAGACATTATTAGACAGGGAAAAAAAAGAGCAAACTGATTTTTTTCTTCTTTTTTGCAGTTTATGTTGCTCAGTCAGTCAGTCATTTTCTGTCTTTCTGTTCAGTCTTATCCAGTTCAGGGTCGCGGGGGTTGCTGGAGCCTATCCAAGCTATTATCAGGCGAGAGGCAGGGTACACCCTGGACAGGTCGCCAGTCTGTCGCAGGACCATGTTGCTCAGTGTTTATGGAAAATGATATGGTTAATGTGTGAGAAAAAAAAAGACAATATGTTTGGCAATGTTTCCTTTGAACGTTGTTACCATCTTCAACCCTGCTACCAAAGTCTCAACCCACCTACCTACTGTACATTGTCTTAACAGCATTTTTATGCAGGTTGTTTAATTTAGGAAAAAGGGTTTAAATTTTTGTTGACTTTGGTCTGAAATATCTATTACTACTTAAGGTATAGTTAAACTACACTGGATAAAAAATTATGGGGCTGCTGTCATGATAACGGCCATTTCAGGCTTCAATATAGGGTTTGGGAACGTGACGTCACGTCGTAAGCCTGACGTGAGGATTCTCCATTTTCTGAGGTCATTATTCGAAGTCGTGCTACGTACGCAACATGGGTAGAACTTGCTGGTTATATACTGGCATTCCGACATCCCGCTATTCCGACATACTGTCATATCGACATACCATCATCCCGAAATCCCGCTTATCCGTTACACAAACGTCCCACCATTCCGACAAGGCTTTCCATGTAAGGAAACGTGCATTAATAAGTGTCTCTGATTCAACGCTGTCCGGTGCTGAACTGCAAATGATGAAGAGACTCTCATTAGGCATTTTGGTTCTGCAAATAAATAAATATTTGCTTTCCACAACACAATTTGGTAAAATGCCAGGGAATGAAATGCAGTTTTCCCTCCAAACCATCCAAATATGAAACTGCAGTGCACTTGCATACAAACAGACAAGAGGATACCAGATGGATACAATGACGGCAAATAGATTACTGATCTAAAATGTATAAAAAAAAAAAAAAAAAAAAAACTTATTAAATCATGCTGAGAGCGAGCGCTCTGGTGATTTCTTTAATTGCGTGGTCTCATTAATTTCCAAAATAAAGTTTTAGCATCTGAAATCAGATTTTTAAACAGTTCTGATGGAGCTCAGTGTTTATCTGGATGATGCAGCTTCATTCCAAACCATTTCACTGAACTTGGACGAACTGCGGCGTGTTTGGATGTAAAAAAAAATAATCAGTGTAACGCCTGTTTTGTGCGACATGTGTAAATGCGCACAATGATGCGCCCTGCCCTGCTGTACGAGGAGGCTGGACATTATTCACACGTTTTTGCTGGAATTAGTCAGTGACTTCAGGTGTCACCTGCAGCGCCGTCATTGATATCTGTAACTACAGTTATTAATGTTGTATTATGATGCCAGCGTGCACGAAGACGCGCGGCTCTGTGGAGACTCTGCTCCAGCTGCGGTGACAGACGCCGTTTTTTTCTGCTAACAGTCAGTGATTTCCTGAGATTCAGACATGAATCTAACATGTTTCAGACCAGCCGGAGTTACATTAATACGTGGAGGCATATTTCCCGTTTCAGGAGATTTTGATAACAGATTATGATGTTGCTTTGCGAGGTGGGAGTCTTTGCTGCTGTAAAAGCATGTAAAAATCTGAATGCCAGGGGAGGCAGGAGGCTTTTAAAGGAATTGTCGGAATGGTGGGATGTTTTTATTTGTTTTTTGATACAGTCATTCCGACCAAAGGATGAAAAAATGCCAGAATGATGAGACGTTGAGTAGAAATGTTTAGGTGTTGCCATTTGGACAATTGAAGAACCATGGTGGAGTGGAGGAATGTCAGAATGGCGATTGCCTTCCGAACTTTTGCTGTCTTGTGGGTTGCAAAATTTGTGCATGGTCAATCTGGGAAAAATTGAAAACGGGCTGTCTTTTTTATCAGTTTCCAACATTAAAAAACAAAATCAAGGAGTCTTGTGTCAGAAGTAACCTGGAGGAGGCAGATAGCATGGATAGCAGCAGCAAGACGCAAAGACATACATTAAGCTAACATCCCATCCTACCCCGTGTGCTCTAGGCATTTTCATTCCGGTAAGTGCAAATATGTGTCATAATTGGATGATTACCTTCCTACTTTCTACCATTTTTCATAGAAATTACCTGTAAAGCGACCTTTATTTTGCAACATAGCCTCTGTTTACAGTATAGTGTGATTAGCATGCTAACAGGCTACAAGGGAGGCTCATTCAAACACATGAATGAATGGGACCCTGAAAAAGCACTTAGCTGAGCCACTCAGATGCTTACAAATGCCGATGTTGTCTGAGCCCATCGGTTAGCTGGCTTCCACATCTTAGCCCCAGCCGTTCATAAACTGTACATGAGCTTCCAGGGACTTGCAATTCCAAAACTGAGACAAAGTGTAGGCACTCACACCACAGACCAAGTATGTGAAAATGTCGGGGAATGTTAGAGGAAGCAGAGGATCAGGGTCACGGGTCCACTCTGTAGCCAGCATTTCATATGGGTCCTTGTCTCTGATTAACACAATCATTTCCATATAGCATCTCCTTGCCTCAGGAAGAAGTTTATCCCTGTACCGGTCTTTTCTTTCTTTTTGAACTTTTAGCATCCTGCTGTTTTAATGTTCTAAGTCGGTCCCTCCCGTTGGCCTCAGAAAATGGCAGCAGAGTATTGTTTACCTCCCACAATGCATTGCGCTGTGACGTTGGTTCCCAAACCCTGTTGCAAAAATGGGAGATTTTGATCTAGTTTGAAGGAAAAAGATGTGGCAGGATGAAGGAGGGAGCTGCATGATTACTTGGTGGCATAGAGACAGGACCCTCAACTGTCACATAAGTTGCGTTGTGGTGTGGTGATTAGCACCACGGCTTTAGAGTTAAAAGGTTGCTAGTTCAAGCCTGGGCGGGGGATGGGTTTGAACAATGGCCTTCCTGTGTGGAGTTTGCATGTTCTCCCTTTGTATGTTTGAGTTCTCTCTGGGTACTCCAGCTTCCCCCCACCGTCCAATGACATGTGAGTGGTTTGCCTCTCTGTGTTGGTCTTGTGACTGGTTAGGTGACTGACTGGTGACCTGTCCAGGGTGTACCTGCCCCTCATCTGATAAATAGACTGTACAAGTCATATGCTGACCACTCAACGCCCTTTACACTACATGTTGGATGCAACCATTCATGCACACATTTCTATCCTGATAGGCACAGTGGAATGATGGAAGGCAACATGGGGTTCAGTGTCTTGCTCAAGGACACTTCAGTATGCAGTCTGGGACAGGCTCCAGTGACCCCCACAATGCTGAATTGGACTAAGTGGTACTTTTGTGATAGTTATATGTCATCAATACCATGGGGTATTTACAAGTTGTACATTTTGTTAAAAAAAAAGAGAAAGAAAAGAAAGTCAGTCCAAAGTAGGGCTGCACAATTAATCATTAAAAAAAATTGTGATCTCAATTCACGCATACATGAGATCTCATTTCTACCCACAACGATTCTGAAGCGTTTTTAATCACGATCTGCATCACACTGGATTTTTTTCAAGTGCCCTGAAATGCAGCACTGCCTTTGCCTCCCCACCCGCTACAACTACAACTATGCATCTGCTTAAGAAGTGCTCCAACAAAGCTCTTGTGCAAACACATGCTATATTTTGACTACCTTATGAATAGGTTGTTTTGTTAAAGTTTATTTGTGCAATGAAAAATTTTGGGGGAAAAAAAAAATTGTGCCAGAGAATCGTGATCTCAATTTTAAGCAAAAACATTGTGATTCACATTTTTCCCAGAATCGTGCAGCCCTAGTCCAAACTATACTCGTCTCATGGAATGATTTAAAGAAAGAGTCATTCCATTCCTGCAACTTTGAGCATCTTAAACAGGACTTGATCATCATTCATATATATATATATATATATATATATATATATATATATATTTAGATATTTCTTTTTTTTTAACGATTCTAATTTTTTGACTATGAAATTATTGTTTTGTTGTCTACCTCTGGTTTCCACTAACCAAATTCAAAATTTTACAACTGCAACAGCCAGCCAATTTATTAATGGGCCCCCGTTATGGTACATATTACACTAGATTTTTGACTGGTAGTTCATTTACAAAAAGGATGTTCTTCTTATACATTCATACTGTCATCATAAGTGATAAACTGTCCACGTCAAATGTCTTTATAGTTGGTGTTTAAACTGGAAAACTAACTATGTAGTTACTATATGTAATTACCCAGCATGGTTAAACAGATACATTACATCTGTAGTACTGTATTATGTGTGCAACAACTTTATAATGGTGCCACAAACAAGCTCTTCCTATGCTCCAGTATCACACTATTGCACTCAAATAGTGGATACTCTATTGTTGCTCTGTAGAGGTTCGTCTGAAGCTGAGGAGAGAGTACAGTCCTTTTGAGCGTTCTGATGAAGAAGAGTGGGATTTTTGTAGTTGTTGTTCCACTGATTTGATTGACAGAAATAAAAATGAAAACTAAATAAGCGACGCCAACAGACTCCAGCTGTTAAACAACTTTTTGTGTTGTGTTGCAACATAATTCTAACAACAAAATCCTAATACTGGTTGAGGTCAATACATTGAATATATATCTTATAAAGTTTGGAAAAACAGTTTGCAAGACTCTGGTTACACAGTGTGTGCACAGTGAGAAATATCAATACTGACAAGGGTGGTGGCTGTTTATAAAGCTTTCTGATCTTGTTATACAACCAGGACATAAATGCCAGCCATATTGCAGTGTGACATATATTTTAAATCAGATCAGTACTGTCTGCCGTGCTGTGTTCTGCTCCCATTTATTTGATAAGACCCATCATTTGTATGCACTGGCTGACTGGCTTGGGTCCTGCTCTGTGCTGCAGACAGGCAACACTTTCACACTGAGAATAACACGATGCGTCATGTGCTCTCCCTCAGCAAGCAAAGGACGATGTGCTGATAAGTTAATTGCAACCATTACATACAGCTAATGTACCCGTAGTCTATCAATTTCCGAGTGAAGATAAAGGCGTCTGCTGTGTGATGTGTGCACTTGACAAGCATGCATTTCACTAACAGAAATCGGCATGCATACATAGACACACCTTAGCTCCTTTAGTCGTGCTTCTGCATACAGTATGTAAATAATTACTGACTTCATTTCATTCACACCTCAGAAAATGAACAAAGTTGAACATTGCCATGTCAGTTGCAAGTAAAAATATTCTGAATTTCTACAACAAACTATTGATAAGTAATAATTTCCAACTCTGCCTTCCATGTAACTTTAGCTTGGTTATGGTTGCATTATGATCTCTGTGAAAAACAAAGTGTGAAGAACTGAAAATTTGTCAGTTTGTGAAATCATCTTTATTTCACTATGACGAGCAAAAAACTGTTGAAAACTACAGAATGACCTCCAGCCATGACCACCTGCGTTTTGAATTTGGTCTTCTGTTTTTCTAATCAGGCATTATGTGAAGTCATGCAAAAGACCTACAGATTTAATAGCTTTGGTGTGGAGATTTTTTAAATCTAAAATGCATCATTATGCAGATATGGATGATTCATGCCATAGCCGATCAGAAATGAGAGTTTGCTGTTTAAAGAAGATAAAATATAACCGTTAAAGCTGAGCTCCAAATGAGGGGCTTCTTCCTTGTGGTTTTTTTTTTTTTTTTTTTTGTGGTGAATGATAGACATTCATTTTGCACATTTCTGGCTTCAAAGCTGCCCCTGAGTGCCTGGGGACTGACAAATGAATCTTCACAGGTTGAGAGCACATTCCCATCATTTGGTCTGCTTTAAATAAACCCTGATCCACTGACACGTGTAGTTTGGTTTGTTTGGAGTAGTGTGAACACATTTGCACTCTTTTTCAGACCAAACAAGTGAAATTTGGTCTGCTTGAAAACTGGAACCTCAGTTTCCTTGGAAGAGAATCTCAGTGCAGTTTGCTTACAGTGTGAATGCCAATGGACCATCCAGAGAGAGACAAAGAGGAAGTGACGCTATGTGCCTTACTTGCTGCTGTTCCTGGGCAGCTTTATTTGATAACTGCATTGAGTTTGAACTCCAAAATTACATGGTCTGTGTCTTCATAAGAGCAAGTGTCCTAGGGCAGAGGAGTTCAAAGTTGGTCCTTGAAAGTCTATGAAACTCTGCATAAAATGACTTAATACGAGCCAGGTGTATTGGAGCAGGGGCACATCAAAAACCTGCAGGATTTGTGGCCCTCAGGCACTAGAAACCCCCCGGTTTAGGGTTTCTGTTTTAAGACAACGCAATTAATAGAATAATAGAAAACAATGAAAGTGGAAATTATAGAGACAGGAACAGAGTAAACATGAAGCTGGGTTTTACTTGAGGAAGAGAGCTCTGAGCTAAAACAGGATTTGAAACAAAAAAAACAATTTAGCCTTGTTTGTATTCTGCTCTTCAGTAAACCTTCAGTAAGAAGCAGTTTGCTCATTAGAGCCGTCTTGTGTTTGATGTGTCTTGCTTAGTTGCTAAAGGGAACTCTAACAAGGACCAACAATAGACTTGTTTGATAAATATTAGCTTCAGTTGTAAAGATGTGATGGAGTGGAATATTTTTACTATCTAGTTTTTATTAATTTTGAATAAAAATAAATTTACTTTTTCAGTGCCATTGTTTATGTTGCGTGCATTCTGGGTAATTGCATATGTGTGTAGCTGCGGTCTCTAAAGCAGTTCGGCTTTATGTTTTCTGTTAAATCTTTTCAATGTGAAACCGAGTGCACTGACAGAGAAAGAAAGAGAAGAAATACTGTAACTGAAAACACACTTTAAGATGAATGTAGATGTCAGACTCAACCAAAATACCTATTTGTTCGAAAGCTGCTTGATACCTATAGACTAATCCGACGAGCGTTTTGTGTGTTGCGCCATCTTGCGTCGCTGCCACTGCAACAGTGGAGAGTCACATTTACCTATCTGTTAACATAGAAAGCAGCGTGAATATCTGGATTTACAACGTTGGATAGTCATCTAAGGTCATGATAACCTATAGGTATGTTATCTGGAGATCTCTAAAGTATTCTGACATTTATCTTTTTATTTTATTTTTATTTTTTTACATCGGAGCATTGATTTAAACTATTATTCCTCTCTGGAAACTGGCTTTAATGACAAGCCACACTAAAATAACATGGAAATCTTGTGATTACTTAAAAGAAAGTTTTAAAAAACTAAACTCTTTCAAAGGTTGTTACTTTTCTATTTTGTCATATATTTGGCTTTTGGTATTGTTTAAGGACTGCAACTACAGATCACGTAGCCTTCACATGTCCTGCAGATGAAACTAAAGGCTCTGTCATCTTGATCCGTTTGTGTTTGCGACTGAATTATTTTTATTTTCTGGTCACAACGTAGCCCTGATCAGAGCAAATAACAATATATTGCACAATATCTCCCAGATTAGTCATTAACTCGCAGCAACACCACAGCTGTCTCTGTTAGCATTAGCTAGCATCATAACGTTATGCGGTGCGTCATTTTTGGGAGCATAGATGTGTGAAATAAAGTGTCAGATTAATGAATGTTCACCATAATTACCGTGTTTTTGTTGTTGGGGATAATTATCCATTGTTTTCTCCACCGTGGCAGCAAGTTATTCCTCCTCTGCTCCGTGTGTCCAATATTCCTCCCCGATATGAACACACTGACAGTGGACTGAGCAGGACCGTCCACTTTTGTCAGATGGCAGAAATCTTCATGAAATAAATGTCCGTGATCTTCTTATTCACTTATTACCACAGTCGGAGCAGAGCTTTGTGTCTTTTGCTCATCAGCCTGAACTGCAGTCCGGAGTCGTCTTCTTGTGTTTATTGGTTTCAGCCTTTACTAAAAAAAAAAAAACTGCCAGTTCAATTAGTTCCCTTAGCATTGGTGGTCAACAATTGACTGAAAGGAGGAGAAAAGTGTGAAGAACATGGATGTAGGTCCTTAGGAATTTGTGTCTGTCGGCAGACTTTAAAGGCCTCCTTCCACTGAAAACCCATTTAACTTGCTCCTTCTGAAATACGGAGGGTTTCCCCTTGTTTACTTACACATGCTGACTTGCTAGCGTTGCGTTCCCTCCAGTCGGCTGTGCTTTCTCATCAGAGAAACAATACGAAGAGAAGAGCAAATCGGGAACAGCCTCGCACTTCTACGTCACATTGCAAATAGCGTATCCCACGTGGGGTTTCTATCTGTCCATTGGAAGGCAGGTAACCCTCCACTACACACTAGAAGTAAAGACGGCACGACTGTAGCTTCGGAGTTGAGAAGCTAATTAGCTAACTGTTTGTTAGCATGGCGGAACAAACTTGTTTGTCGGCTCTATTTCCTGTCTGTAGCGAAATAAGAGCGGAGGGCGGAGCTTCCTTCATACACTGATGGGAGGCAGCCAATCAGACGGAAATTCATGAGAAGGACCCGGAAAAGCCTGCCATTGTACCACAAGCCTCTCTTCTAGTATACAAATACAGCTGGATACTAAGCAACCAGAAGGTTTTTTTTAAACAGAAACGATGCAGAATGCATTCAATAATAATGGAGAACACAGAAATATTAATGAAATGACCATGGAAGTACAACTTTAATCTATTTAGCTCTGCTCTTCCAATCACTGAGAAAATATTGAAGACTCATGTTGCTGTATTTTGTTTTCTTTCAAAAGGTGGGATGGATGTTTCCCAGGAGCATTTTTTACTATATTGCTGAAAATCTCCTACACATCCTGATTGCAGCAAATTAATTAGATGTTCTGACACAAACATAAAAAAATGTAGTCACCTGTGGAACTGACAAGACTGAAAAACACCATCCAATCATCTTGACCAACCCGTTCAGGACGATTGAATAATGATGTCTGTCAAATTTTTTCGCCGTTTGATCCCTTCCTATTCCCCTATCCGCACGCACACTCTGTGCACATCTCAAGGGGGCGCGGTTTGAGTCCCTGACAAGACTCCTAGGTGAACCACTGTGGACCCCTGAGCAAAGTCTTTAACCCGCATCAACTGCTCCCCGGACGCCTTAAGTAGCAGCCCACTGCTCTCTGGTACTACTGTACAGAGATGGGTAAAATGCAGAGCCCTAGTTTCCCCTCGGGGATCTTACCAGTATAACAAAAAAAAAACCAAAACAGAGGAGTCGTGTCCCACCAACCCAGACCACCCCAGCGCCGAGCCGGGTCCCCCAGCACAGGAGGCAGGGGTCACCCCAGAGCGAGTTGGTTTTGAGAGCCAGGAGCTGATGTTTAGGTGGTGTGAAGCTAAAAAAATGTTTTCATCGAATTAGTGCTGGTAGTCAGGTTCAAATCAATGCTGGAAGCAGCTGGGTAGATAGGGGACCTGAGTACCGTACAGTGGTTTCAAGTTCTGTGTCAGGTCGGCTCAGGCAGACTTGTAAGAGCTGCTTGCAGGCCAGAGGCACTAAACACTTTGTTTAGCCCCACAGGGATTCCAAAAAGCATTTATTGAGGTGAAAAAGTTACTGAGTTCTCCTTTAATGGAAGCATAATATGAAAAAATACAAACTGTAATGCATATGTGCTATAGAAATTTTTACACATCTCATCATTGGAATGTTTGATATTCTATCAAATATTTCTAATATTTGAAAAAAAAAAGTGCAAGGCTAATGCATCACAGAAGAACCAAAACATTATACATTTGGCTTATTTTTGGTCTTCCCTTCAATGTTTGCTTTCTCACGAGTGTCACAGGTTCTTAAAAATGCAATTTCATTGATGTTAGGTGTTGCAACACTTACCTAAGTTGTTGCTTAACATTTTTGCTGGTTTTTGGTAGGATCTTGGCTGACAGCTTAAAAGATAGCAAATTCAAATCTATGACTGTCCATGTGAAGTGGTTGTTATGAGGGACCCAGTTTCAATGCTTGAAATATCCATTTATTTCATGCAGACAAAAAGTGAAAGAAGAATAAACTGTGCTTACTGTTTCACTGTGGGCAGATACCTTAAATTGGCCTAAAACTTCCTGAGGTGGTCCTAATTGTTGTCACTAGGCATCTGTGTCTCTGTGTCCTACCGTGTCTACCGGATTTCTTTTCTTTTCCTCAGCGGGGAGAGAGAAAACTGTGATCTTATACTCATTAGCCACTACCAAATTATCATGATGTGTATGATTCTGCTCCAGGTGGCACATTGTCTGCCACTAATTACACTGACAGAGTCTTTGTCCTCTAGTCTTTGATATGACTCCGTAGGAACATCAGCCTGTGGATTCGAAGTTGTGCTAATGTGTGTCAGCATTTGAGTTATGCTGCACCAATTTGCGTTTGGTTTTGGTTTAAGACTCAGGACTCAAACGGAATTTCAGCCTACCATAGATATAAGCCTCGGGCAGATAAGAAAGCCTTTAAAGACCAACATTGGAAGGGCAGTAAAGACTTTTGGAGAGCACACATGTTATATTGTTGTTTTACAGTTTAAGTTACTTAAGTAAAAGAAAAAAAAAAAAGAAAATTGAAATATGGCCACTTCTGCTGAGATATTCATCTTTTTTGGCTCAATTTCTGTGCTTAGGCCAGTGTAATATAAGTGAAAGTTTATCATTGACCACAGGATGATAGAAATATTGCCTTAAGATCTGTTTTTCTCAAACATGAGGCAATTCACAAGTATACACCTCTCTGCTCTAACTTTTGGTGTTAAATGAAACAACTAGCAAGAATGAATCAGCTTCATAAAAAGAAGCATTTATATAAACACCAAAGCAGTGATTCTTTGTTATGGACAGAAGTCTTTTTAGTGACAAAATTTAACACGTGTACACTTCTTTATCAGACAATAACCTTTATTAGTCACCAGAAATGTCTGATGCAAGTGATTAAGTTGCATGAATGTTAAAAGAGCAAATTAACAATCATAACAATGGGAAATATTGTTTGTGAAGTTTATTACCATTTTCAAGAAATGATGGGAAATAGATCAGCATGGTGGTGTGGTGGTTAGCGCTGCAACCACAGTAAGAAGGTTGCTAATTCAAGCCTTGGCTGGGGAGGGGTTTGAACAGTTCCTACAGTCCCGGTGCCAGACCAGGACAAATAAGATACTTAGGGACCCCAGTCACCCCCTATGGACTGTTTTCTGCTCACCTCAGGGAGAAAGTCTCTGACGACCAGAATGGAGAGACTCAAGAGGAGTTTCTTCCCCCAAGCCATTTGGTACCTAAATGGCACTGATTTATTTTTTTTTTTTTTTGGCACTCTTTTTAGCACTTCGTACAGTCACCTTATTTTTGTGCAGTAACCCTGACATTATGAATGTGTTATGTCTGTCTTTGTGTTTTTGTGACATATGCACTGTGGAGTTGTCCACAACGTTTCGCTGCTGTTTTGTACGTGACAAAAATAAATTCTGATTCTGAACGTTGGCCTTCCTGTGTGGAGTTTGCATGTTCTCCCTGTGTATGTGTGGGTTCTCTCTGGGTACTTCCTCCCTCCGTCCAAAGACAGGTTAATTGGTTATTTGAAATCGCCCCTAGGAGTGAAATTGTGTGTGGTTGTCTGTCTCTCTGTGTTGGCCCTGAAACAGACTGCCGACCTGTCCAGGGTGTACCCAGTCTCTCCTCTGATGGTAGCTGGGATAGGCTTCAGCGACCCTGAGTTGGACAAGCGGTATAGACAATGAATGAATAAATGAATGACAAGCACAGCCAGCACTGTTCATTAGATAATTGGTCAAGAGATGTTATCATCTCCTAGTCCTCATTTTTCCCCCTGTGGCAACAAGAACACTGCATTACCAGTGATGTGATTTTGTGCGACTTAAGCTGACAGGACTAGCTTAAACCCTGTCAACACTGTTGTTGATTGTGCTCGGTTAGTGTCATCTTTAAATCCTGAGCTCCTTTTTAAAAAAACAAAACAAAAAAACTTCATTTTATTCAGTAAAACAAAATAATTATGTACAGGACAGTCAGATATTCATTGGTATCAGACAAAGATGTGTTATTGGGCAGTACAAAAGTCTCAATCGCCACATAGGCCCCGGTTACATGATTTTTTTTTAAAATCCCGAATTAACTATTCCAAGTTAAATGATTTGGAATTAAATTATTCTCATTCATGTTTACATGGAAATAATAGTTTTCATTTCATTTCATTTATTTATTTTTGGACAAAACAGCACAAAATACAAAACTTACCCTGTCTAACAGGGATCACAAGATAACAAGCAAATTAACCCAATATATGTCCAAAAAAGGAGTGGGTAGAAGTAAACACTTATAAAGGTCCCACCCCTTCTCCATTTCACATTATTGGTCAGTCAATCTCACTGTACCATTTATCTTTTAAAGTAAAAAAAAAATAAAAATTTTTACATTTAAATAAGTAACAAAGTCATCTAAATAACCATGTTTGCATTCAAACAAAATATCAGAACAATTAAACCCCTAGTGAACAGTAAACCCATAAATACCATATCTTGACAGTAGTCAAGCTCTGTCCTCCTTCTTGTAGACTTCAAATATGCTTTGTTTGTACTTATTCATAAACTGTTTTATGTTTCCATATTGTTTCAATTCCTCACTTAAACTGTTCCACAACCGTACCCCACATATGGAAACACAAAAGGTTCTTTTTGTTGTCCGTACATTCAAGTTTTTTAGATTTAGGTTACCCCTCAAGTTGTATCCCCCTTCCCTCTCCTTAAACATTTTCTGGATTTTACCTGGTAATGTATTTGACCTTGCCCTAAACATAATTTTTACTGTGTATAATTTAACTAAGTCTGTGAGTTTAAGAAATCTCAACTGTAGGAAAAGGGGGTTAGTGTGGTGCTGACATTCAACCTTATGTATAATACGTATTGCTCTCTTTTGTAGTATGATTAATGGATGCAGTGAAGTCACATATGTGTTACCCCAAACCTCTAAACAGTAACTTAAATATGGCAAAATTAAAGTACAATACAAAAGATGAAGTGATTTGTGATCCAAAACATGTTTTGCTTTACCGAGGATTGAAATACTTCTTGAAAGTTTTGATTGTAAATGTTTAATATGTGATTTCCAATTTATTTGATTATCTATTGTCACTCCAAGAAATTTAATTTCATTAACTTTTTCAATTGCAAGGCCATCAATATGAATATTTACATCAATATTTCTATTGTAGTTACCAAATAGCATAAATTTAGTTTTGTTCAAATTTAGTGATAATTTATTTACATCAAACCACACTTTTATTCTTTGAAGCTCGGAGGTGATGTCTTCCAACATTGTTTGTAGGTTGGCCCCAGTGCAAAACATGTTTGTATCATCCGCAAACAGAATCATTTTTAATATACTTGACACCTTACAAATATCGTTGATATACAAAATAAATAATTTGGGTCCCAATACTGACCCTTGCGGGACACCACAGGCTATATCCAAACACACAGAACAAACCTCACCAAACTTAACAAATTGCTGTCTGTTACTCAAATAACTTTTAACCCACTCCAACACAACCCCCCTTATACCATATCGTTCTAGTTTTATTAGTAATCTATTGTGGTTAATTGTATCAAATGCTTTTTTCAGATCTATGAATATCCCGGCAGTGCACTGTTTCTGATCTATTGATTTTGTGATTTCCTCGATTAATTCTAGTAATGCAAGGGATGTTGATGTATTTGACCTAAAACCGTACTGGCTATCAGAGAGTAATTTATGTTTATCAATGAATTTATTGAGTCTATTAATGAAGAGTTTTTCTAATATCTTGGAGAATTGTGGCAATAGAGAAATAGGCCTGTAATTAGTGAAATGATGTTTATTTCCAGCTTTGTATAATGGTAAAACTTTTGCCATTTTTATTTTCTGAGGGAATATCCCAGTTTGAAATGACAAATTACAAATGTGCATCAACGGTTTACAGATTCCTACAATTACTTTTTTAACTAGTTTCATATCAATGTCAAAACAATCAGTTGACGCTTTATTCTTACATTTGTTAACAATTTCCAAGATTTCTTTTTCAGATACTGATGTTAAAAACATGGTGTAAGCATTTCTATCAATAAGTTCCTCTGTCCAATTTCCAACAGACCCAGAGTGTGGGATCTGCCCAGCTAAATCCGGTCCAATACTGACAAAAAATTCATTAAAACTGTTAGCAACATCAGTCATATTGTAAATATCTGTGCCATTATCAGTAAAGTACTCAGGGTAAGTTGTTCGCTTAACATCATTTTTTATAACACGATTTAGAATACCCCATATCCCCTGGACATTATTTCTGTTATCATCCAGTATTTTTTTGTAATATTCCTTTTTGCTTGCTCTCAAAATGGTTGTTAACTTATTTTTGTAATTTTTATATTTTCTCTCTGCCGCAGTAGTTCTTAATTTAATAAAATCTCTGTAAAGTAAATTCTTTTTCTTGCAAGCATTTTGTAACCCCTTTGTAATCCATGGACAATTTTTATATTTATTATTTATATTATACTGTGCAACAGGGCAATTTAGATTATATAGTGACATAAATATTGTTAAAAATGTTTCATATGCAACATTAATATCACTTTCTTGATATAACAGATCCCACTTATAATTAAGTAAATTGTTTTTTAAGGCATTGATAGACTCCTCAGTTTTCACTCTTCTAAATACAGTTTTCTTGTTCACCTTGTTATTAGAGTAGGTGATATTTAGTACAACAAAAACTGGTAAATGGTCACTGATATCATTTATCAAAAGCCCGCTTTCTGTATTATTATCAATGTCATTTGTATATATATGATCAATAAGAGTAGCACAGTGGCATGTAATTCTGGTTGGTCTGATGATTTTCGGGTATAGGCTCATACCATACATTGTATTAATAAAGTCATCTGTTTGTCGATGTTTGCTTGGGTTCAGCAAGTCAATATTGAGGTCTCCACACAAAATAATTGTTTTATGGCCAAATTTTTGAATTCTGTTTTCCAGCCATTCAGTAAATTGCTCAATGTTAGAGCCAGGTGCTCTATATATACAGCTCACAATAATATTTTTATGCTTCTCTTGACAAATTTCTATTGTTATACATTCAAGGATATTTTTAACTGTAACTGACATACTTTCAATCACTTTGAATTTTAAATCTCTCTTCACATACATAGCAACTCCTCCTCCATTCTTATTTAGCCTATTTATATATCTAAATTCATAGAATTTTGAATTAAGGGTTACATTAAAAACATGTTTATCTAATTCCACTTTAGATTGGGGGGTTGGGAAGGGTTATGATTGGACAGGGGGTGGATGTGACGTATTTACGTCTGTTTACATCTACCCGAAACTACACAGACCCTGGTTACTGCTCCTTTTTGTTTTGGTTCGACATGAAAACCACATAATAATAAAGATTTTCACTGTGTGTTGATTTTAGCTTTGTAGCAACAGCTCAACACTAACATACTACTTCATTTCCATCGGCTAGCATGAGTCCAACGCTTGTTTCATGTGCGTGTTGACACGCACCATTACAACAGGACAAGGGAAGGAGCGTGAGCAGAACAACAGGAATTAACTTAGTGTGTAATAGACAAGTTTCACGGCCAGAATCATGGGAGCTGCCATGTCTGCTATTTTCTGTTAAGATCTTCCCGTTACGTGATTGCAGTTATTTTACTCTGAGAACATGTGCAATTCAACAACACACATACAAAGAGCTCCCGAACTCAATGACTGAAAAATAGATATTTGTAAAACCCACAAAGGGTTCTGGGACATATTGTGCTGTACGTGGCTGCAGCAGCTTGTGAAATAAAGTGAGCGTACTAACCATAGGAGCTGTGTATGACAGACTGGGCCCAGCAGGTGCAGCCCGCAGCATTTCTCCATTCTCCGCAACCACCACCCAGATCTTCTAACAGGAATCATTCAGACACTGGCTTGGCTGAACATGCGTCTTCATGGACACTAAACTGCCGCGTTTGTGTCGCTATTGACACACAGCTGACTGCGTCACTATGTAAGTCTATGGCATTCCTGTTTATCAGCATAGACTCATCAAAATACTGTATATTGCATGTTGTAACAGTAGGACATTTGATTATATTATCCTCCCAGTTCAGAATCATAGTAAAGTGATGATTTAATAAAACACCTTCTTTTATAAGAAATAAATGAGGATATTACTATTTTAGAGACATCACTATTCAATGTAAATGAACGCAGATCTTACTTGACTGAAAGCGCATAGCAGAAAGTGACTGACTTCGCAAGTAAACTGGAAATGTCCATGAAACTTGTCTATAAAGGTTTTACAGAGGAATTATTTTATTTGGAAATAAAAGAGGAATCAACCAACTTCTTAGTTCGTAATTAAGTTTTTTTTTTTTTTTTCGGAATAATCGTCTTCACTTGGAACAAGGGGTTTACATGATCTTCTTAAAGAGGAATTAACTTTTATTTGGCATTTCTTATGATATTCGATGTTCTTCTATTGTTCACTCCATGTCTGCCGGGAATAAAACCTATCTGATCTGGGTTGATAAGTTTTGTTATAATTTTTTGTAGCCTTTTTGCCAAAATACCAGTAACTAATTTTAGGTATTTATTGAGTCAGCTAATTGACCTGTAATTCTGAGCTCCTTTTAAGAAATCAAACTCTCAGTGGTTGTTATAGCAACCCCTTACCAATGTTGCATTGTTACACTATTTTTTTTATTAAGGTAAAATGCTACGAATGAGGTAATGGAACTCTGAAATACAAGACAGACCAACCATAAACCCACCATAAATCAAAATAAAATATTATTCCAATCTCTAAATGTTCAATGAAAACTCCAACCAATCCTTGCAGTGTGACCCCCACCTAGGATCAGTTCTTTGCTTCCGTATTAGGAGGTGGAGGGAATGCGGGGTGCATCTTTGGAGTGAGGCTGGATTGTTGATATTCAAATAATTTTGCTGTGCTTTCTGAAATGCAAAATCGATAAGGGTTGCTTTAAAATGGCAGCACATGACAAAGAAACAGATTTACAGTCAAGGTTTAATGGGTCAGTATACAGTATACAGTACATTGAAGAATCAAAGTTTAATGTCAGGAGACCTTTGCAACTCCTGTATGCTGGTCAGTTTTCTAATATTAAAGCTTAAGTTCTGTCTTAGTTGAAGTGGCAGTTTGAGTCATAAATAAAAACCACTGTCTTTGACTCATTTGGATCTAACATTTTTTCCCCCCTTTTTTATACATCAGATTTATTGTTTTGGGATCAATTCACATGCTTTCTCAAACTACATAGTAAGTGAAATCTCACTAAAAAAAAACAGCATGTTTTGTTCTCATGTTCAAAAACAACATGGCAGTCACATGTTCCCCTGTGACGAAGAGGAGCTAAAATATCACAGGTGGAGAGTGATAACCAAGTGTTTAGAAACGTGAACTTGGGTTTGAATCCCAGGACTCAACAGGAAACGTTGGGGACATTTAACTGCTGAGTTGGGGACATTTAAAGGTGCCATGACATCAAATTTAACTTTTCTGGGGTTTTGGGGGTATAACATGATCTGTTGTGCACTGATGAAGCCATGTGAATGTCCAGAGTCAATATCAAAGTGCCTATTCATAGTCAGTCAGCTTTGTCTCTTTGTTCAGAAACAGTTGAATCAGACAGCAGCCTATCATTCTACGTAATTCAATTGCTCCAATTAGAGCACACTATCAAGTAAACAGCCTCCCCCCCTCCTCTCACCTAACGGTCTATGCACCGTCCACTCCCCTCCCTATCTGATTCAATTGCGAGTGGGGGAGTGACTGCAAAGCAGTCAGGTCTGGGTTAACAAAGAAATGGATTTAAAAGAAAACTTCTGCAGCAACACTGAGGGAGGCGACCACAACCTGGTCATTACCTGTAAGTTTAAAGAGGAGTGGGTAGCCTAGTGTTAGCGTCGTGGGCTTTGGCGCGGAGGACCTGGGCTCGAGTCCCCGACACGACCCCTAGGTGAACCACTGTGGACCCCTGAGCAAGGTCCCCAACCCCCCCAACTGCTCCCCAAGAGCCTTAAGTAGCAGCCCACTGCTCTCTGATACTTACAGTACATAGATGGGTAAAATGCAGAGCCCTAATTACTCCTCGGGGATCTCAATAATATAACAAAAAAAAAAAAGTTTATTTATTTTCTAAATGCTGTCTTGTCTGATAAACGTAGCTCACTGTCTGAAGTGCCCATGTTGCTAGCAGTTAGCCTTTAGCAAACTCCGACTGCAGCTTGACCTACTTTTTTCTAAATAAGGTTATAGCCAAATAAGGTGTAGCCAATCAGCTTGGTCTTCGGGTAAAGCTCCATATCATATCCGGACCCAAATGTTTTACTGAGGAAGTGAGGTCTGGCGTTTCAAAACAATACACCACTGTAAAAAATCCTGCTTTTTTTCTTTGGAGATTTGACATATGCAGCAATGCCAACAACATGAACCAGTTTTTACTGCTATGTCATCACTCCTCTAATTGCTCCCTGGGTACCATAAAAATGGCAACCCACTGTTTCTAGTCCACTGTGGATGGGTTAGATGGAGATAAAGAAAGTACCAACTGGGATTATTAACCTCTTAACTCCCACCTTTTTAAGTAATCCTCGCCTATTTTGCATACCCAAATGGAAATGCAAATAACAGAGGAACTGTAAGGCCAAATTACTTGTGTGAGACATCATTTGAAAGCTTACACCTTCTAGTTTCTGAAAATATAAATTAGAAAAGTGACACAGAAAAAACACAGCCTGGGCGCCGGCGCCCAGGTGGTTTTAAACAGGTTAAAGGATATACTATTATTACTATTAGTGTGACCTTTATGGTTCCTATTAGATTTGAAAAGGATTTTAAAAAATTGTACTGCTCTTTAGATTGCAGCGTCAATAGTCCCCCCTAAACTAAGAGTAAATTATCTGGATGTTTATACTGCCAGTTATATTATTATGCCTCAGTGAGGCTGCCCAAAGAACCTGAACCTGAGTGCTTTAGAATGAAAATGGGTTGAAAGTTAGAACAGCATATTTAATTTCAGATTGTTATTTCTGCGCACCGACATCTAATAGCAGATTGAGAGATTCCTTCACTTTGCTTTCTGGGGAAACTTTGCAACATGGTCCACCCTGAGGAGCTGAAGTCCCAGCGTGCTCTGCACTGGCTGGGATTTGCTTTTCACTCAAACTTGTGCAGTTTGAGACCATGAACTTAGGTAAGCTTTGTGAGTTTCAGCAACTGTCTGAAGGACCTTTAAGTGACTCACCTCACACTCCTCTGGGTGAACACATCTGTTAAAAAGACATTTGTTTTTAGCAGGGTTGTTATTAGAGGAGAATTGGAGATGGTTATCGGTGGACTAAGTGGTTTCTATTAAGGACCGGATGCTATCTTAGAGATGTGAAACATTGCCTTAATAAACATAGCTTTCAAGCATGTTGACAGGTTTCTGTCACTCAGATGTGATTTTTACACAGATGGTGTAATAATGAAACAAAAACAAAAATTAACCAAAGAAATGGCAATTTTTTAAATGAATTGGAAGTATGCAGCTCTTTGTCAAGATTACCACTTACTGCTTTTTATATTGTTCATGTAGTTTGCCCAAATATTCTTAAAGGATCAATAAAATGCTGTAAAACACACCTTTTTTTTTTTTTTTTTTAGGATATTTCTGAGGTCAGTGTGATGGTGAAATTACAATGTGTTCCCAGTGACTCCACCAGAGTAAAACTTAGGCCACCTTTTGCGAGATAAATGCTTTAATTTGTGAGGGACCATTATATTAACACGTTTAAAATTACATCAATATGACATTTGTTTTAAATTTTAAATATATTTGCCACATTGAAAAGGTAAACAGATTTTGAATGGAGTATTATAGTTTACTGATGGAAATTACACCCGAAGACACAGATCATTAGTGTCATCACATGCCTATATTCACACATGCATTGGTGAAACATTTAAAACGAGACAGATTTTCTGTGAGAAATGAACAATTTTGTTAGTATGCTAATGCAACCAGTGTAATATGTTTTTACACATAAGGGAACAGGGAGAAAAACTGACCTTTCCATTGATTTAAAGTTAACTTTTAGCACTGCTTTTTGTGTAGGTCTGCCTTCTTAAATTATCTGTGCAAAAAAGTAGCATTTATAATACAATAAAGGCTGCTATACCTCTTTCACCTTGTCCAAGGAGCATCGCTTTATTGCTGTTTTTGATGACATGTAGGATGCCTTGGCCTTTGGACATGCTGTTCTCATATCTCAGTGATTTGTGAACAAAGTCCTTTAATGGATGTATTATTTGATTACATGTATCCTTAAAAATATATGCAATGTGGCAGTATTGACTGAGAATAAAAATTTATTTATTTATTTTATATTTATTTGGTAAAGTTATATTTTTTGCTTCAGTAAAAGTTATAAAAGCTGCTTTTGGCAAATAATCAAGTATGGATGGGTAAAAAAAACAACAAAAAACACCTGGCCTGAAGTATTTTGCTGAAAGTGCAAATGCTTTTTATTTTGAAAAACTTTGAAGCTAAATTACCAGGCTTCTCCAGGTCCTTATTTGTTTGATGTGTGAAGCGCGAGTGGAGCTGACATTGCTTTATTCCAGATGGAGATGGATATTATGCTCTCATTTTGCTAAATTCAATCTCCTCTACTTTGATGTTGGAAATGGCTGATTTTGTGCCACAAAAGCAAATAATGTCGTCTTATGAAGAGAATCAGACAGCAATGATTTATAACAGAAATGCACCACTTACATGATGACTCATACGCTGGGAGAAGTTCTAAAAGTTATTTTCAGGTACACCAATAGTTTACATAAGTTTCTATCCATCTCTCTCTCTATCTCCCCTTTCAGACTTGCACTGGAAAGCGGTAATATTGCGGACTCTGTCCTTTATAACGCTTGCATTCAGACATGCGTACTGGTCTGTTACCTCGGAGATGTATCAGACATGTACCGGCTGGTCCCCATGTGGAAATGTTGCAGCATGTCGTTTTAGCTGAACGCACAAGAAAATGTTCCAGACTGACTTTACTGCAACATTTCCTGATGTCTGAAAACGCCCAGGACGTGATAAGACCGCAAGGAAGTGGCATGTTTGAAAAGACAAGTTCGTTTAAACAGCGGATGGACTTTACTGCTCATGTTTCGGAATGCAAGTCTGAAAGTGGCTTATGTCAGAGACCCTCAATATATTAGAGCACCTTTAGAATGTGATGGAACTGTGCGTGGCTCAGCTAAACTTGACAGTTTAGCTGTTTGATGCAGAATCACAAAAATCAGTTTCCCTCAGAGATAAAAGACACGAACATGATGAGAAACCTTTATTAGAAACTTTGTGTTGCTTCATGGTGGCTGGAAGCCGCTATAACCTACTGAGGAGGAGACGGAGCTGCAGGGAGATTTTCTGTTCGGTCGGCACATTTCTGCAGAAATTAAATCCATCCACAAGCTTTTCAGTGGGGAGGACAAAAAGATTGGTGTTGTCCTTTGTACACCAGGTACAGAGCAGTTCTGACGCAAACTGGACGCCATGATGTCGGTTTGTTGTCGTAGGTCTCGGAGGGAGGGACTTGGACAGTGTAGTTCGGGGGAGAGGAGTAATTGGCTGGAAGTCATGGTGTCACAAGCTGCTCTAGGAGTAAAATACGCCGAACTGCCAATCAGCCCACTTTTGAATGCTAACTTCGCCATGTAGGTAGACACACCCAGGGAAAAAGGAAACGCGAATCTATAATCTAAAGAGACTAGAGGCAGGAATTTAAAAAAAAAACAAACATGATGTGATGTGTTTTGGATCATTGTCCTGCTCCAGAACCCAAGTGTGCTTGAGGTGATGAACAGATGACCAGACATTCTCCTTCAGGATTTTTGGTAAACAGCAGAATTCATGGTTCCATTTACCACAGCAAGCATGGACCGCGGAACGCATCTGAATGAGGGGGGGCCATACTTCCAAAAAGAAAAAAAACCTGACGTAGCTTTTTAAAAAATAGCACCTTTTTTTCTTTTCTCTTTCTTACAAAAGATGATGTTTGTTGGGTCTCTGTTATTATTAGACAAGCCGTTGGTTCATCAACAGCAGGTTCAGGTCTTGTACTGTGTCCACCAAGTCTAAACACCATGCCACAGTTTTATCCCATTACTAGCAAAGAACTGGAGGACATCTTGCATCAACTGAACTCCTCCTCTTGCTGTTTGGACATCCTGCCCACTGGTTTTTTAAAAAAGGTCTCAAAGACCTTGGAGTCAGATCTGCTTCAGATTGTGAACTCCTCTCTAACGTCAGGTGTTTTCCCAGAGTCACTGAAAACAGCTGTGATCAAACCTCTGCTAAAAAAGGATAATCTAGACAAGACACAGATGAGCAGCTACAGGCCGATCTCCAATCTTCCATTTTTAAGTAAGATCATTGAAAAAGCAGCCTTTCACCAGCTAAATGACTTTTTAAGAGAAAACAACCGTTATGATGTCTTCCAGTCAGGTTTTAGACAGCACCACAGCACCGAGACTGCTCTGACCAAAGTCATGAATGACATATGTCTGAATACTGACACTGGAAAAATGTCAGTGTTGGTTTTACTGGATCTCAGCGCTGCATTTGATACAGTTGACCACATTATATTACTCCAACGACTGGAGAAGTGGGTGGGTCTCTCTAGTTCTGTACTAAACTGGTTCAAAACATACTTGGAGAACAGGAAGTACTTTGTGTCAGTAGGCAATTTTACATCTGAGCAGACAAAAATGACCTGTGGAGTTCCCCAGGGCTCTATCCTGGGGCCTCTTCTGTTTAACATCTACATGCTCCCACTGGCTCAGGTTATAAAGAACAACAATATTAGTTACCATAGCTACGCAGATGACACACAGCTATATATTACAGTATCACCAGGAGACCGGGGCCCTGTACAGGCTCTTGGTAAATGTATTGATGAGATTAATGACTGGATGTGCCTCAACTTTCTTCAGCTGAACAAAAACAAAACTGAGGTGATTGTTTTTGGAGCCAAAGAGAAACGACAGCAGGTTGTCACAGAACTTCAGTCCATCCACATAAAAACCACCAATCAGGCCAGAAATCTGGGTGTAGTGATGGACTCAGACCTAAACTTTGAAAAACACATCAAAGCGATCACTAAATCAGCCTACTATCACCTGAAGAACATCTCAAGGATAAAAGATCTGATGTCTCAGGAAAATCTGGAAAAACTAGTCCATGCATTCATCTTCAGTCGGCTTGACTACTGTAACAGCGTCTTTACTGGTCTACCTAAAAAAACAGTTAAACAGCTGCAGCTCATTCAGAACTCTGCTGCCCGAGTTCTCACAAAGACCAGAAAAGTGGACCACATCAGTCCAGTTCTCAGGTCTTTACACTGGCTGCCGGTCCATCAGAGAATAGACTTTAAAGTTCTGCTGCTGGTCTATAAAGCTCTGAATGGTTTAGGCCCAAAATACATCAGTGACCTCTTGACCCAGTATGAACCTGCTAGACCCCTCAGGTCATCTGGATCCGGCCTTTTATCAGTTCCCAGAGTCAGAACCAGACATGGAGAAGCTGCGTTCAGCTTCTATGCTCCACATGTCTGGAACAAACTCCCAGAAAGTCTCAGATCAGCTGAAACACTTAGTTTATTTAAATCCAGGCTGAAGACCCACCTGTTCTCAGCTGCATTTACGTAATTTTATTCAAAAGTTAAAATCCGCACGTCTCTGTATTCTCTCTTTTTAATCTTAAATGCTCTTAATTCTGAATCATGCTTCTAATTGTTTTTTTTTGTTTTTTTTATCTCCCTTTTGCTTATAATGTTTTATGTAAAGCACTTTGAATTGTTCTGTACATGAAATGTGCTATACAAATAAACTTGCCTTGCCTTGCCTTGCCTTGCCTCTGAGGAAGGAGGAGTATTTTTTTCATCCTGCTTTTGTAGTTGGCTTGGTTGTCAAAAAAGTTTAAATAGATGCCTGTCTCTTCATTTTCACGATGTCAACAATAGCTGGGTTTCCATTACACCTGGAATTGCGCAAAACCTAAATATTGCAATTAACAACCGCTAATGGAAACACCTACATTTAGAAAAAAAAACTCTGAAATATTGCAAAAAGTTTGTACGCTTTCATGAGGCGTAAATCCAGACGTTTCGATAAAGCAGTTTTGCGCATAAGTGTAATGGAAACATTTTTTTTTGCAATTACTCGCCATCAGGCGTGACGTAGGGGGGTTAGAATCCAGTTATTCCTCCTTAATTATGATGAATATGATCATTTACAAGCATTAACTGTGAAATCGGAGTGATGGCGGAAGTTTAATCAGTCACATATATGAAAAATCCCCAAATCGCCGTAACTCAGCAAGGTGAGTTCATTTTGGACATTACATAGATGGTTGAAGTTCTTCATGTATTAATGACTGGACACCAGCTGTTTATGTCGTTTCCACACGTTTGTAACACCACGACTCAGTTATCTCGTTCCCACATGTTAAATATACGTCAGCAGGATTCACTAAAACGTGACCACGGATTACATCTTATGACTGCGCCTTCATATCAGCGGCTGTTTTACCACATCAGTCAGAAACTGGTGCCGATAAAAGTGGAATAAAGATCCAGAAATGACATCCACACTCCAGAAGTTGATTCTGAGGGGTTTTTCATCAGTGTTACGTTTCGGGCGTCTGTCCTGGAAGTTACCACGAGTGTTTTTTCCTGCTGATGTGATCAGAAGCTCCGTACATACGGACTTTACCTCTGAATCATCATCCGCTGTTTTCATCTCCTGATGAGGAGCAGCTCTGAAAAACAACATGTTTATATCTCCATCCTCCTCAAAGTGGAGTCTGGCGGGGCGGGATTTTACGAGAATTACGGCTGATACCATTCAATGGAAACACCTACATATTGCAATTGTACTTTTTCGCAATTTAAGAAATGTCGGTTTTATTTTTCGAAAAAGTGTAATGGAAAGCAGCTAATGACAAGCTAGCTTTGAAATCGACGTTTTGACGTTGGCTCGCGACGCTTGCATGATGACGTATTGATAAACAATGCACTTGATAGGCACATATTTGATATTTCTATGCAGCCTACGTAACCTATATAGCAGGCTGCAGGGAAAGTTTTCAATGGGGCGGGGGTGGGCGCAGGGTGAGAGAGTAGGTGCGCAGTGACTTGGGTCATAAGGACAACAATGCAACTTGCTTTCAGTTATCTATTTAGGCTATTTTTTTCTTTACAAAGGTTACCAGGGCCGTGGCCCGGCTGGCCCCCCCGGTTCAGCGGTCTATGACAGCAAGTCTTCCAGGTCCTGAAGCAGCAACACAGCCCCAGACCATCACACTACCACCACCATATTTTACTGTTGCTATGATGTTCCTTTTCTGAAATGCCGTGTTACTTCTACGCCAGATGTAATGGGACCTACACCTTCCAAAAAGTTCAACTTTTGTCTCGTCAGTCCATGGAGTATTTTTGGAGTATGTTTCCAAAAGTCTTGGGGACTTAAAGTGTTCATGACTGCAAAGGACACAATTTACCGTATTTTTAGTAGAACATAATTTGCTCTTAACGCACATGACGCTCAAGGCTCTGCCATTCATGCTGCTTAATCAGAAGTAAGCTTATCAATAAAATCATGATTTTATTATTTTGGCTGCCGCATGTTTATACTACACTTTGAGTTTTTTGGTTTTTTTTTTTTTTTTTTTTACAGAAAAGCTGCAGTATCAGCTCCAAGTTTTTTTTGTTTTGTTTTGTTATACTGTTTGGATCTCCAAGGGGAAATTAGGGCTCTGCATTTTAACCATCTCTGTACAGTAGTACCAGAGATCAGTGGGCTGCTACTTGGGGGGCCCCACCAACTGCTCCCTGGGCATCCCTGGGTAGCCAAGTGGTAAATGGACTGTACTTATATAGCGCTTTTCCAGTCATACTAACTGCTCAAAGCGCTTTACACTACATATCACATTCACCCAGTCACACACACATTCATACCCTGATAGGCACATTGGGAGGCAACTTGGGGTTCAGTGTCTTGCCCAAGGACACTTCGGCATGTAGTCTGGGGAAGCCTGGAATTGATCCCACAACCCTCCGGTTGAAAGACGACTGCTCTTCCACCTGAGCTACAGCTGCCCTGGTAGCGTACAGAGCGATGGTACTACTGTACAGAGATGGTTAAAATGCAGAGATCAGTGGGCTGCTACTTGGGGCGCCCCACTAAGTGCTCCCTGGGCGCAGTTGCCAATGTCGCCCCACCAACTGCTCCCTGGGCGCCCCAAGTAGCAGTCCACTGATCTCTGGTACTTCTGTACAGAGATGGTTAAAATGCAGAGCCCTAACCCCTTGATCCCTGAGCAAGGGGTTGGGGACCTTGCTCAGGGATCCGCAGTGGTTCACCTGAATGTCATGTCGGGGACTCGAAACTGGGTCCTCTGCACCAAAGCCCATGACGCTACCACTTGGCTACCCACTCCCCCACACCATTTTTCATTTATTTATTTATTAAGTTTATGTCCAGAGATAATGTTGTAGTTGCACAGAAGTCGCTGTTCTTATTCTCATTTGTTTAACATATTTTACTTGTCTTTTTAACTAAAAGCTTGTAGGTAAACTCCAAACAGTGTCTCTGAGAAAGAGACACTATACATGCTAAGTATATGCCTGTACATACCAAGATATAAAAAAGCTTACTGGAGGCTAAAAATGACAAACAGGTGCAAATGTAGAAATGTAAAACTTGTAAAGAAAAAAAAAAAGGTAAAAGGTGAAGAAAAAAAAAAGAAATGTAAAACATGATCCAACACATTTACTGTATCTACACAGTACATGCATGTGTGGTGCATCAGATATTATTAAACATCAAAGACTTGTATTGTGTTGCCTAAAATCCTTTGTTACACAGTTCTAGTCACTTTACTGCGAGGCAGCAAGCTTTAATCTATCCCTGAAAAAAAATCTACATTTTAAGAGAGTATAAACAAAGCACACCAATGCTTCACAATTTTATTCACAGCTTCAAAGCATTATGTACATTGAAGTGAACGTAGCATTCCAGCTGACTTCATTAAGTTTCATTTCCCATTTTATCTCTCCTGAAGTGGACCGTTAAATCGGTGTGCAAGGGTAACAGATCAGCTAATCTGCCTATGATTTATGTGGCGGGGAATCTGAGGACTTCACTGAGCCTCAGAACACATTGATTACTGACATGGTTAATAGGCTGAACCTACTGGTACACTGAGACAGGCTTATTGGAAATGTCAAATCAAGTGACTCATTTGCATTCATGATGTATGGTGTCTATTTTAGCATCTGCCCTGGCAGCATAAACTGACACACGTAGCCATAGAGAAACAGCCAAGGATTTCAGCCGACCATCTGGCCTTCCAGGACATTGGGATTGGTTAGAATTTTTTTTTTTCAGCATCCACATGTCTCTATTTGATGTCCTTAGCTGACGTGTGCTGAATTGTTGGTGAGAATTTAAAAAACTCCTCATGCGCATAAGACTCAATACACCTGTGGGTTTTGAATAAAGATCCAGCCTTGAAAGCACATGACGCTGACTAAAATGTTTTTTTTTTTTTTTTTAACCAAAGTTCTTTCCCTGGCTGCATGTATGTGTCTGAGATCAAAACAAAGCTGAAGCAATATTGCCCCAGAGATATAGTGAAAACACGCAAAAGTAGCATGAAATGCAAAAAAATTGGATTTGAGAAGTTGGTGTAAACAAGATTGTGACATTCAAGAGAGGTAACATGCAACCTTGGTGTTTGAATGATAAGATACACCTAATTTAAATGCATGTCATGCTTATGAATATGTTTTCAGAAAAGAATGCTCAAAACAGATCACCTCCACAGCAGTAAACTTGAGTAAGAGTCTATATTGAAAAAAGCTTTTGAGCTGGTTTGATTTTTGTTAAATTTTTTTGTTAAAGAAGGAGGAAGTTCCAAAAGGAAAGAACCCTTTTTTCATTTTAAAAGAGAAAAAGGGGAAAAAAAGAAAGGGTAAAAAAAAAAAAAAAAAAAAAAAAAAAAAAAAAAAAAAAAAAAGGGAAAAAAAAAAAAAAAACGGGGAGGCAGAGGGGAATAAAAAAAAAAAAAAAATGAAAAAAAAAAGAAAAAAAAAAAGAAAAAAAAAAAAAAAAAAAAAAAATAAAGAAAAAAAAAAAAAAAATATCTAAAAAAAAAGAATTTTGATTTCAATGATTTTCTTTGCTGTAGCTCCATGTTTTTGCAAAGTTGAGGCAGGGCTACAGACTGCAACAAAATGGTCGCATTTTGTGACTAAAATGTGAGACTGAGCGAGTAAATTTTTCATATACTTGCGCATGTGCAACCAATAAAATGTGCTTTTTTTTATAACTTGTTGGATTATATTTTCTTTTTTGCTGACAGACTCACGCCGGGTCCATGTGCGCTGTGTTCTGTGTGTGCTGCTGCTTCGCTATGAGGCTGTTTCAGTCAATGGTTTAATTCCACATTGGGCGCACCAGAGGTCATAAGTGTCTTGTCACGTTGTCGGGGTCTTTTTATGACAGAATGCTTCCACAACGTGTCAAGCTCTAAGTAGTGTAGCGAAAGCTAGACAGGAAATCAGACACAGGAGCAGCATAAAGCATCTGGTGAACTTCAAAATAAAAGCCCCCGCAGATTTGTGATGGCTGAATTATATATACATTATGTTATTACCAGGGACACCAGATTAGAAGTCAATCGATCAGGGGGGTCTGAGTGTTTTTTTTTTTTTCCATCATGGACCACAGGACTTTAATCCTGCCTTCTTTATCGTGATTGTTATCACGTGAACTGTAGAAATCATGCATGACCTTGCAATTGTGTCATCTGTTCCTAGTCCCTTTATCATGATTTCTTTATTAATTTATTTTTATGTATTTGAGTGAAATGAGTCTTGAGTTGAATATTTCTAATGGGCAAAAATACTGAAATACAACTGTGTGAAAAAGTTTTTGCCCCCTTCCTGATTTCTTACTTTTTTTCATGTTTGTCACACTTAAATGTTTCAGATCATCAAACAAATTTTAATGTGAGTCAAAGATAACACAAGTAAACACAAAATGCAGTTTTTGAATGAAGATTTTTATTAGTGGGGGGTTAAAACATAAATTGACTGTGGTTTATCACATCTTTGGAAAGCTGAGTTCAATTTCTCTAGCCACACCAAGGCCGGATTACTGCCGCACCTGTTCACAATCAAGAAATCACTTAAATAGGACCTGCCTGATGAAGTTTAGTAGACCAAAAAGATCCCCAAAAGCTAGACATCATGTTGCGATCCAAAAAACATTCAGTAAAAAATAAGAAACAAAGTAATTAAGATCTATCAGTATGGAAAAAGGTTCCAAAGCCATTTCTAAAGCTTTGGGACTCCAGCTAACCGCAGTGAGAGACATTATCCACAAATGGCGAAAACATGGAACAGTGGTGAACCTTCCCAGGAGTGGCCGTCCAACCAAAATTACCCCAAGAGCACAGCAACAACTCATCCAAACGGTCACAAAAGACCCCAGAACAACATCCAAAGAACTGCAGGCCTCACTTGCCTCAATTAAGGTCAGAGTTCATGACTTTACCATAAGAAAGAGACTGGGCAAAAATGGCCTGCATGGCAGAGTTCCAAGACCAAAACACTGCTGAGCAAAAAGAACATAAAGGCTCGTCTCAGTTTAGCCAGTAAGCATCTTGATGATCCCCAAGACTTTTGGGAATATACTCTGTGGACTGAGGAGACAAAAGTTGAACTTTTTGGAAGGTGTAGGTGACATTACATCTGGCGTAAAAGTAACATGGCATTTCACAAAAGAAACATCATACCAAAAGTAAAATGTGGTGGTTTTAGTGTGATGGTCTGGGGCTGTGTTGCTGCTTCAGGACCTGGAAGACTTGCTGTGGTAAATGGAACCATGAATTCTGCTGTCTACCAAAAAATCCTGAAGGAGAAGGTCTGGCCATCTGTTGGTGATCTCAAGCTGAAGCGCATTTGGGTTCTGCTGCAGGACAATGATCCAAAACACACCAGCAAGTCCACCTCTGAATGGAATAAGAAAAACAAAATGAAGACTTTGGAGTGGTCTAGTCAAAGTCCTGACCTGAGTCCCATTGAGATGCTGTGGCATGACCTTAAAAAGGCAGTTCATGCTGGAAAACCCTCCAATGTGACTGAATTACAACAATTCTGCAAAGATGAGTGGGCCAAAATTCCTCCACAGCGCTGTAGAAGACTCACTGCCAGTTGTCACAAACGCTTGATTGCAGTTGTTGCTGCTAAGGGTGGCCCAACCAGTTATTAGGTTTAGGGGGCAATCACCTTTTCACGCAGGGCCATTTAAGTTTGGATTTTCTTTTTTTCTTTCTTTCTTTTTTTTGAGTCATCATTATTTTCAAATTATCATCAAAGTACTTAAAAAAGTATGCCCATTCTTTTGTTAGAAGTGCAAAAACTATACTTTTTAGCCTGACTGGGGCCCCTAGCTCAAAACATACAATGATGAATATTATGAATAAATTAATAAATGTATGATTTCAGACAGGTGTTTTGGAGAAAGTAATTTTAATCATGGTTTGATATAAAAGCAGGATCTATGAAAAACAAAATAGTTAACAAAGATGCGTTGAGAATGAGACAATGCAAAACCACAAAGTGCACACGTTGCAAAACTGTGGCTAAGGAAGAAAAGGTTTTGTTGCGACCTTCAAATACACCTACTGCTGAACATCTGAGCACGCACATGTACATAAGGGGGAGTGGGTGGCCTAGTGGTAGCGTTGTGGGCTTTGGCGCAGAGGACCCACGACATTCAGGTGAACCCCTGTGGACCCCCGAGCAATGTCCCCAACTGCGCCCCAAGCAGCAGCCCACCGCCCTCTGGTACCACTGTACAGAGATGGGTAAAATGCACAGCCCTAAATTCCCCTCCAGGATCTTAACAGTATAACCAAAAAAAAAAAAAAAAAAAAAAGCAACGCGACACTTTTATTTCTGGACACGAAGAATGGAACAAATAACTGAAACACATTACTGTTTGGCATCTTCAGTGCCACACAGTAAAAAGTAAAAAAAAAAAGAGAAAATATCAGCATTCCAAAATGACAAGAGCTTCACCATTTCAGTCAACATTTTGCAGAGCTTAAATGTTTAAGTAGATATATGTTAGGTCTACAGAAAAAAATGAAATATCTCGGGTTCTTCCCATGGAATGAAATAAAAATAAATATGGTATACTTGTCAAAAGTGTAGAGACAATTAACCATTAAATCTAATTGAGAAGTATGTCCAAATGTTTAATTTAAATCATTGATATCCTTCTAGGTTTTAAAGATTCAGAACATTGTCGAGTAAAGTCATGATAATTTTTGTTTATTTTCCTGAACAGTTTGACAAACACTAGTGCTTCAACAAGTTGCACTGACAACATAAATTTCGCCATTGTGCTTCATTGACTTAAGCTCCACACCCCAGAAAAGGTCTCACACTCTTTAATTCACTCATATTCCCACTAAACTCACATGCACTTGGAATTCAAGTCCTCTGGTTCACTGAATAAGCTTGAGTCCTGCACAACTGGGAGCCAAAGCTACTCAGAGCAAGGTTTGGCTGTGAATCGTAAAAAGCATGGATTAGTATCTGCAAAAGTCTGACACCTCATCTTTCTCATGGTAACAAAATATTTACAGCTTCAGCACGCACTGAAAACACAATAGTTGAACATCAGCCTTGAAGCCATGTTTTTTTTTTTTGTTTTTTTTCTCAGAAGAAGGCAGCAAAAACTGAAACTTGTAGGACACTTTCCAAGTTTCTAAATAGTACTAAAGCATGTTAGTGGAAGAAATCAATACACTCCCACTCCCACTTTATCACATATTGATGCTTGCTCAGGAGCCCCCAAAAATTCTTACTTTGGGTAGAATTTGAAATGCATCACAACTAAATCTGGATATGTTCTGAAGTCCTTTATTTAGAGGTTTGTTTTAATGCTCTATAATCCAGAAGGATAGAATTTATTATATCTGATGATTTCCCCCTTTTTAAATGTTCAGTATCAATCTTACCTTTAAAGATACATTTGACATGTATCTCGATTCAAATTATTGTAATTCAAGGGCTCTACGTATATTAACTTTCACAACTTTGAACCTGTGCCATCATATATGATGGTATCTATGCCCAAGGTTTATCACTCTGGTGGCCTTTAGGCTTTAGGTTGAGACAATGTAATGAAAACAAAGTTTTCTTTGGACGTTTTATGTCCTTAAAGGCAGGGTAGGGGATCTTGGAAAAACAGTTCGAACAAGCTACACCCCCCTAAACCACCCTTCCAGGGCACAGGAACGCATTGCATGCGCTCTTATCGGCGAAGGTAACCGAGAACAGCCTGTTAGCTTGTTACCTTCCAAGTAAACAGCAGAGGAACCACGTTTCCTAAAAGTGATAATTATCTCACCTCCAACTTTTTCTGCGGCGTAAAACGTCCTCACTGCAAACACCATCACCTTCATGACTTAATCCACATCCACATTTTTCCTTTTAAGAGCAAACAACAGCATAGATAAGAGCAGCGAGCAGCCATGTTGTCTCAGTTCGTCTGCACTGAGATGCTCACGGCGAGTTGCGAGCGCGCGCACATGCGCTTGCGGACGGTTGGTGCGTGACAGAGAGCAGTCGAGTTTGATGGACATAAAAATCATTCAATCAATCAGTACGGGCCGTTCAAAACTCCATCCAATGAAATTCATTATATTGGATGGAGTTTTTCTAGTGCTGTACGTTCCACAGGTGATTATTTTTTGTCATTTTTGTGTCAGAACATTTAATTAATTGGCTGCAATCGGGGAGTGAAGAAGACTTTAAGCAATATAGTAAAAATGCTCCTGGAAAACATCATCCACCCTGCCTTTAAAGGTCAAACAAAAGTAGGAAACAAACAAACAAACAAAAACAACTCAAAACACAGCAAGGCCAGATACAATGTGTTTACATGTATGATTGGGGTGGTTATGTGTGAAAACTGTCTCTATGTATTCTCATGGAGAACATAACCATGGTTCAATTCAACATTTTTGGTTAATCGATAACATTCATAATGTCTATACTTCTTATAAGTTAGTGGGCCATCATGTAGCCTACTTGACATGTTTCAGCTGTAACTTCCGTTTTCATTAGAGGAGTCAGTGGATGGTCTGTGATGTGTATCTATTGATGACACTTAACCCTCCTTCCCTCCAGTGGGGGCACTGCTGGTGTATGAATGTGTGTGAATGGTTCCGGTGGTGGTCGGAGGGGCCGTAGGCGTGAAATGGCAGCCACGCTTCCGTCAGTCTGCCCCAGGGCAGCTGTGGCTATATATGTAGTTTACCATCACCAAGTACGACTGAGGAGTGAAAGAATAATGGATCTGCTGTAAAGCGCTTTGAGTGCCTTGAAAAGCGCTATATAAATCTAATCCATTCTTATTATTATTGTATATATCAGCTGATGTTATCTTTTTGCTAATTTTTTGGCTTAAAGGTTGAATATGGAACATTTTTATTAAAAGCTATATTTTTTCAAAAATATCTAAGGTGTTTGGGGGTGTACAGAATGAAAGTACAATTTTTAGAAAAATTATATTGCTAAAAATAATTATAAAATATTTTTTCGGGTTCGATATGGATTTTATTTCGTCTATAGCAATACATGCTGCATTGCAGGTTGCCAAATACGATTGGTGGAAACAATATTTGGTATAGTAGGCTTGAAGGGAAAACGTGGAGATGATGAGTGAAGAGTGCTTAAGCCTGGAGATATTGTTTCTGTTTTGAGGAGGAGTGACCTGAGAAGAGCAAAACTGGAGTAAATTTAGGTGAAGACTTCACTAAATGGGCCCACATAAACGTTTCCACGGAGTAAAACACGGAATTGGCGACTTTCTGCTGAATCGGTAAGCTAGCTTGTTTGCTAACATGGCTAACGTTAGCTGTGGTTATAAACTCCTCTGCGTTACTTGTTGGACATGCTGCAGACTGTTGGTCACTTGCGTATGGCAGCGAGCCTGCACAGTAAAATTCAGGTAAATTTGAGTTGTTAAATCCTATTTTTTAGAGTAATTGTAACACCATTGAGAGTAAAATGACCACAGTGCTGGTGAATATTTTAGAGTTAAAACAAGTTTCTTTTAGTGTATACTTGACTCTATAAGTGTAACTTAGTGCACCAGGAAGACTCCGCCTTTTAGTTGAATATTTCCATATGCTTTGTGACTTCTCTGTATGGTCTGCCCGAGTAAAGTAGATATGTGATCCCTTTGGGTCTCCTTGGTGTGTAGTGAGTGTTTATCAGCATATGTCGTTGAAGATGACAGTTTGTCCTGTGCACCAGCACACACCTGACAGCTGTCATAGCAAAAAGCTATTCTTCACAACTGTCACATATTCTGTGATGCTGATTTGAGAGAGTGGTGGTTAGTCCATAGCTCAGTTATGATGGGATGGATGTTACTATAAAACTTTGTTATGCGCTTAGAGTACACCTCACGAACTCAATACAGGTGCAAAAGTATTTACGTTTGAGTTGTTTTATCACCACAATCGAGTAACTTTTACACTGCTGGGAATAGATTAACTCTATCAGTGTTTTACAACAGTGTTAGTTCTATTAACACTGTACAGTGTAGCCAGTGTTAAATTTGAACTCAATTATGAGTTAATTTTCCTGAAATTTAACACTATGGAAAGAGTTAATTAACACTTTTTGATTGGCAAATACACTAGATACAGGTTAAATTGACTATAGTGTTGATTTAACACTGAAAATTTGCTGTGTGGATCCAGCGGCTGGGTTGTTTTTGCGGCAACTACAACTAGACACACGGATGTCGTGTCTGTCCGTATTCCATATTCAACCTTTAACTGTTGGTTTCTTGGCTGTGACTCAGGTTATTAAGCTGACTGTTTACATAAATCTGGGTTAAAGGTTTCATCCCCATGGCTCAATATGTCCTAAAGCTCTGCTGCCACTTTGAGAAAATGTTTCTGAACACTTTAAATTGATTTGCAGAGAATGCGTACAAATAATTTATTTACTATTTTAATGTTGTCATGTTTTCAGAATTTTGTATGAGGCCTCACCTGGTTCAACAGACTATTGTTCAATACACGAGTTCACATTGTTTACTATGTTTTTTTTCCCCCAACTTCAATCTTTCTGACATCTGACCTGACTGCTCAGTTCAGGTCTCAAATTCCTCATCTTTATGTTTATTTTATGCTCTGATATCTTCTTTTCTATCTCTTGCAGCCCTGTTAGAGGTTATACTGGCAGGCAGAGACTGCTTAGAGGCTGGAGACTCATGTTCGAGTGATGAGACTTGTAGTCCACGTCTGCGGACTTTGCGTCAATGTGTGGCAGGCAATGGCAGCATGAAGCTGGGCCCAGGTGCCAGGAGCCAGTGTGCCAATGCCGTGTCTGCCCTTCTGTCCAGCCCCTTACATGGATGTCAGTGCAAACGAGGAATGAAGAAGGAGAAGAACTGCCTAAGCATTTACTGGAGTCTTCATCAATCTATTATACATGGTGTGTAGTTTTTCTCCTCTAACATTATATTTTAAAATAAAGTCTGCAAATCAAAGTAAATTCTTACTTAGACACAGTAACAGCTGGATGACGGTTCATTAAAGAAATACAATAACCCTGACAAATGAGTGCATGTAATTTATGATTTGGTCCTCTGGTGTTTACCAGTGACTAAATGAAAATGACTTTCTAATCAGTATTTATGTCTCTTATCCTTCTGATGAGCTGTGGGGTTCATTTAAGCCAGTATATCTATGTGTCTATTATTCTTTCAGGACTTACCCTGGTGGAGAATTATCCCTATGAGACAGTGCAGAGGGATTATGACTATGTGCGCTTGGCCTCTATTACAGCTGGTAAGTTGACATACCTTTATTACCTTTCAAATTTTTTTTTCTTATACTATTTCACCGTATCAGAGATGGATTGTTCTAAAGAATTTCCATAGAATTTCCAGGAGAAACGCATAAAACATGTATAACTATGCACCTGAGCCTGCCCAGAATCATTTGCTTGTCTGGTGCGTATAACTAGATGGAAACTCCATTTAAATTCTAGTCCTTGCATTATCAGTGGCTCCCATAGCATACTTATTAAGTACTCTTTTCTGAAACTGACTGTTAGTGATACAGTATCTTTTTCACTACAGCGATTTTCACAAAGCGAAAATATACAGTATGAAATTTACTGAAACAAGTATTCCACAAAACGTAGTGGAATCCTAAAAGTGAAAATGTCACATTAATTTCCCATCAACTAAATGGGACTTTTTTTTTTTGTTTGTTTGTTTTAACCAGGATAAAGTGTAAAATAAAGTTTAGGCTGAGAGTGTAACACTCATAGAATTATGCTCAGACAAAATTGCTAGAAATTTTAGCCTTAATCTTTTATCCTTTACACCTGTAAATGAAACAGCGTTTTACAGTTTTTAAGCTATTAATTAATATTTTCTTTATATATATATATATATTTATATAAAGTTATTAGAAAACTGCTACAGAAGTGCTTGACATCATAATTGTTGAAGCTTTAGTATCTTTTTTTTATTGAATATATTGAGGCTGGTAGTATATCATGCAACAGACCAGATTAATAATTTAATCCATTGAATTTAAATCAAAGTATGATCTCTAAACTTTATTGGTTCTGGTTTTGGTCCTTGAACTTAACTTTTGTTTCCTAAACCTAACCAAGCCATTTTATAAACAAGCAACAAATAAAACTAAAAGTAAACAATAAAGCAAACAAGAACATTTTGATCAAATCATTTTTTATGGTAGATTTAGTATGTTCACAAATATTTAAAGAAAAAAAAATGGATAGTTAAATTACACTAAAACTAAAATTGCATAAACATCAACACAGGTCTGAATGCAAGAAAAATATTTATCAGTGGATGACATTACAGCTCTCTTCTTACATTGCTTCACCTGACCTACACTATCAAACCAACATTGCAGAAATAACATTTTCATTTTTTCATTAAAAAAAACTTAAAGGAGCAAAGAGCAAAATTGTTTCACTGCAAAGTTTGTCATCTGTCACTGTCTCTCGACTGAAACAAAACATGTAACAAGCCGTACTTCCCTGTACCTCTGCTCCACCTCCCACTCGCTTTGTCCGCTAAGGAACATGTGCAAAGTGCAAACACACTTAGCAAAACAACATCACCATGATGTGGAACATGTTGAACTCCGTAGCTGTAGGTTACTCAGTTACTGTCAGTTACTTCACCTGACCCGGCTAGTGCTAAAACCGGTAGCTATTGCTAACGCTCTGACTCTTCCCCATGACTGAGAACGGTGTTTTAGTCTGATGATGATTCCATGACCCACCAGCCTGCCCGCTAGACTGCCAAGCTGCTCAACACACCCACAACACAACCATAACACAAGAGCAAAACCTGAATCATCGCTGGGACTATGCCTCTTACAACTCAGGCTTATTAACCCTTGCTACAATCGTAACAATTAATTTAATTGAATTAGCATAGCAAGATGAGCCTAACGTTAATGAAACACTAATTAAAACAGACGTTTGACTTTCTGTTGGTGCCTACTAGTCCAGTAGAAGAAGCTCCGCATCAAATTGTAGCTCCTTTAGCTCAGCAGTTCTCTCCACTGTGAAAACACAAAACTAATGTTAATCCTGGTTTGGTCTCTTTCTTTATCTGACAACTTTTTTGCCAACGACCGTTGTTTGTTGGAGGTAATGTCAGATCTTGGCAATCTTCAGGTGGACGTTTTGTGCTGCTGTCCCTTATTTCACTTCCAAAATATGCACTACAATTGGTCACTGCCTGTAACATTTTATAGAGAGGGAAGACCAAGGGCACCAAGACGAGAGAGGAGGCAGTAATTCACATGAACATACATGAACGCACGGTAAACAATAAACATGATGCTGGAGATGAACATGGAGAAACAGTGCGTGACATTGTGCTATACTCCAGATGAAAATACACATCTAGTTCTTCACATAGAGATTTTGTAATTCCCACTATCTAGAAATAATGAATTTCCACTTATTGCTCCTGTATTAATTGGATAATTATTTGAAATTTGACCATGTTTTAGTTTATAACAGGTTTCATGTTTAGCTTACAAGGATGTCCTCCTATTAAACCATCAGACCAACACCAGTCTTACTCATTAACTGACACATTAAAGAAAAAAACAAAAAAACAAAAACAATGGTAAGTTTAATAAAACAAGGAAGTTCAGTCATCAAATATGTCATTCTTGCTCATAAAAGAAAGCTCAACTCTTGCGCCTGATGCAGATTCTGTGTAGTTGATTTATATATTGCTACAGAAATACTCCACCAATCTAGCAGGAACACTTTTCAGTGCTGTGAACTAAAGAGTCACACCTGAAACAAACTGGTAAAAGATATGAGATGGTTGATGGTTTCCCTGGCAACTTGGATACAAAAGGTTCATTCATAAGTCGCCACACAAAGCACCGGATTTCTCTTTCCTCCAAATATGCTGTTCATTACTGTTGCTTCTTTTGGTGTCTTGATCACAGAATGGTTCACATAAAAGAGAGATAATCGAATATGATATTTTGTACATTTCAGAGCTCATAAAAAAGCATGTCTTACTTTTGCTATCTACCCACAGTAATACAGTCTCAAGTAAAGCGACACTGGTTTATGTTTTAGTTTCTCTTATGAAAAAAAAAAGTTGTAAAGTTGTGACATAGCTTAGTTTTTTTTTTCTTTTGACCAACTGTATTCTTTTTCTTCCATTCTTTCTTAGTTGTTGTTGGTGTGCACCAATGTATTGTATTGTATTGTATTTATTCATTCATTTCAGGCAGTACATCCACATATTCCATAGAACATAAAAGGATGACCACTTACATGGCCAATCACAAAAAAACAAAAAAACACAACAATCGTGTCCATCACTATATCACAAAACAAACAAGTATGTTAAACCTGCCTGAAAGGGAGTGGGAAGAAGCGAACTTATCAAATCCCACCCCCATTTCTCTATATGAAACTCAAATCAAAAGTCATGCTTCCTTCAAACCAATAAGAAAAAGCAAACTATTGACCACATTTGGAGCAATAAACCATAGAAGCTACTCAAATTACTAGGTTAGAAGCGTTACCATAGGCAACAATAACCATTACATTACGACAATAATCCATACCAACAATGGTAACAACTCATCACACATATTAACGATAATTAGAGAAAACAGTAAATCACAAAGGTAACATGGAGAAATAAAAAGCCACAAGGTTTTGTATCATTAAAGGTAGAGTCGGGAGTCCCTCCACCGTTTCTGTTTGCAAACAACAGTATTCAAACTGAGTGCCCCTCCCTCTCAGGCTAATGGCTGCCTCACTCAACCTGCAGCTTCAGGATCACCTTCAGAGCCAAACCAGCATTAACCCTGGTTTTCCAGCGTTCACTATCTAAAGTTTTTACCTCCTCTTCGGTACATCTGCCGTTTTTCTTTCTTTCTTTTTTTTTTTTTTCTTCGAGAATTTGAGTGACTGGTGTTTGCTCCAATCATGAGCTTATTCCCACACAGCGTCATGCCCGTAGCTCTGTCATTGGCTGGCGATATAAACAGAAATCTGCATCCAGAAACCTCCCGACCACAACAAAACAAAGCTAAAGAGCGAATTACAAACGCGGAGATGGAGTTGCATTCAAACTCACCACTGCACGACAGAAGAGGCCCATAGGCGTGGTTTGAGATGGATTTCACTCACCAAAGTCTGACGTTTATTTTCAGGGGGGAAACTTCGGACTCTACCTTTAAGTGGTTGCAGGAGTGATGGAGGGGAGTCACATTTTCTAAACCCCATTGTGTGTGCAAAGCTAATTATTTACATATTCTCCTCCCAAGATTTTTGCACATTCTGGTAGAAATGCCCATGATGCATATTCATCAAAGGCAGACGTGCTAAATGGATTGCGGGTACTATTTGCCTGTTGAACAGGTCCAATTCTCGATGAGCCCTGTTTGTAAATCAACTGCAGCAGGTTTTCATGTGTGCAATCAAGTTTGTGCATGTTTTAAGAGGTGCAAACATTTCATAAATCAGGGCTATATTTTGTAAATTACTCAGTTCTGTTACTTCATCACACAGTATATGTGTGCCTGAGTGCATACTGAATGGATGGGGAGAGGCCCATATGACTGTCTGAGTGTATACTGTATGAATGTATGCCTGTAGTTTTTGTGTGTTTCAGATCTAGGCATAGAGTAATTATAAGAATCCATACATTTATAAATATATAACAATAAACAATTCTAGTCACACACAAAATGAAAACAAAGCACTGATTCAAAAATATGTTAAGTAAAATCAATTTTAGATTGATGTTTGAGGCAGCCCCCCATCACCTCTATGGGCATGGTGCACGCTAAATCTTGCCAACATCAAGCTGTGGCAAAATAGCACAGGGCCCAAGATCTCGCCATAAACCTTTCCCAGAACCTCTCTACCTCAGACCCACAGTGTATGCTGGTTTTAATTAATAAACCGGACCATGTGTGCCCTTTTAATGAAGGTGGAGACACCTTCCTCTCCTTTCAAAGCTGACCTTTAATGGCAAACTATGTGAGATAATGATAAGGACATTACACTTGAACACAATTAATTAACAAACCAAATACAAACCACAGGCAAGTTCAGGTAAATGTATTTATATGACACATTTCATACATAAGGTAACCCACTGTGCTGTGCATACTGTAGTTAAACAAATTAGATTATACAGTGACTTACATATGATACAAAAACACATTGACAAGAAATACATCACCATCAACACCATCAGTGTGCATTCAAGAAAGAATATTCAGAGACCCACTAATGTTTTCTCTCTAATTTTACTTCAATTTATAGACTCTGATGTTGGCATGACAACCGTGAATCGCTGCTTGGATGCGGCCAAGGCTTGCAATGTGGACGACTTGTGCCAGAAGCTTCGCACGGAATATGTCTCAGTTTGTATCAAACCCAGTGCCAAGTCAGGGTTGTGCAACCGACCTAAATGCAATAAGGCCCTGCGCAGGTTTTTTGACCGTGTTCCTGCTGACTACACACATGAGCTACTCTTCTGCCCCTGTACGGACACAGCATGTGCAGAGCGTCGAAGGCAGACCATTGTACCCAGCTGCTCCTATGAAAGTGTGGAAAAACCTAATTGCATTACACAGATGAGGATCTGTAATGCTGACTATGTGTGCAGGTGAGAACAGAGCTAAATAGATGCATCTAATTGACTATCAATGTAATTTTAGTCTTGTGACTTAAAAATATTACTTTTCTATCCCATATAAAATTTCATACTACTATATTATGATTGGAAGTCCCAAATATTGTGGCCCAGTGATGCAACTGCTCTCTTTTTAAGTGCATTATGCCCACAGCATTTTAGGATGCATTGGATCATATTTTAAAGAGACTCGCATTAAAGTTCGTCCCAGTACTAGAATTTCAATCCCAATAAAAATACCCATGAAAATGCACAATGCCACTGTCAATATGACGACACCTTACAATGCAAAAATGTTAAATAAATATGACCTTGGAGGCGTCACCAATATTCCTAACTTAAAATAGCAGGCACTAACACAAATGTTATACTTTTTATATTAAGTTAAATTAAACACTTTCCTTTTTTAAAGAGTGTGGGTCTGTTTTACCTTGACTGCATTAATGATAAGTAAATTACTTGGTCCCCTCCCTGAGCTACCATCATACTGTGGAGGAGGGGTTTGTGCATGCCAAAGATGCCAAGAGGTATGTTGTTGGGGGCTTTATGTCCCTGACAGGGCGTACATGCAATGGCCAACTGAAATTTTCATGTACGTAGCTGGCCAGGAGGGCTTGCCTACCCCTTTTACTGCCTCAGCAGCTATAAAAGCAGGTGCATTGCCAGCTGCCTTCATTCTTTTTCTTTCATCGTCAGCGAGTGCCCACTGACACACTATTTCCTAGGATGCTCCACCCCACTCGAAGATCTACGATCCTCCCCTTCCAGAATTGTCGCCCGGCAGACCTACATCATGTTTGTTTCAAGTGTCCCGGGAGGAAGCACGCCTTCGCTGGACTGGTTCAGTGCCCAGCCTGCCCAAGCTGCCGAGACATGCCCAGTATCTGTAGGCGGCAGCGAGCCGACCACTTCACCGGCAGTGAAGCTTTTCTTTCCATGTCTCCATGTACAACAGTAAGGAGGGAGAGCGGGACTCTGAGGACTATGCCACAGAGGAGGAGGTCATCACCCCAGCATACCTCCACGCAGAGGCAGCATCAGCGACTAGACCTGCTTCGACATCCGCTGCAGGCTCACCGCCTGAGTGAGATGAGGAAGGGGAACTCGCCTACGGCTCGACGGTGTTAGGCCCCATTTCTATCAACTCGACTTTCCCAAAGTCGTGACGACTGCAGCAGAGTGTGTCGCCGCCCGACCTCACTGTTGCCCTGCACGGTGCTAACCAACACGTGTCTTTTCCACGGTCAATCCAGATCAGCGTGCTGACCGCTGGTGTATGAAGTTCGTCACCGCAAAGCTGGCGATATCAATCCTCACTCATGTCAGCACGACAGGCTGAACAATGAGAGGGTTGTATCACGTCAGCTGGTATCTTGCTCGTTTAACCCCCCAACACTACAGTGAAGCGGCCAGTTTAACGAGCTGTATCTCGGATAAACAGCAGAAGGACGATCAGAATATCCTCCACACTTTTTCCAGCCGTGATTTCCACGAGTGGATCTATAGCAGCTGTGTCGACATGACTGTGAGTTGCCAGGCAGCAGCGATGCGTTCAAGAGACACCACACCAGCTTGGACAACAGAGGTGTGTTCACGTACAGCCCCTTGAGCTCGGACAACGGGCCAGGTGCACCCTGCCCTTTCACAGAGGACCCCCCCCATGGGCCGAACCTCCATGGCCAAGAAGGCCCTGCTGCCCTCTACTCTTTTGCCTTACGCTGAAGTTTGGTGGAATGAGGGCAGCTGGCGATGCACTTGCTTTTATACCCGCTAGGCAGGAAAAGGGGTAGGCACACCCTATTGGCCAGCTACGTACATGAAAATTTCAGTGGGCCATCACGTGTACACGATTAGAGTCCAGTAGAGGGCTCCGCCTGTGTTAATGTAACTAGGGTTACAATATTGTAACCTTTGATTTCCCTTACCCGCATGCAGGCCACTGGAGCCTCCCTCTGAAGTCAGGTCTGAAAGTCAGGTATGGTGGGGAGCGCCTGGTGGCGAACCCCTGTTCATGAGCGCCTGGCACCTAGGCCTTTGCCCATTAGGCTCAGCCTGAAAGGGTAAAATCCCCCCTCCTTGTGAACTAACCACCTGCGGGATGGGCTGTTGGGGTTGGGTGCACTGTGAGCTGGGTGGCGGCTGAAGGCAGAAACCCTGCGGGCTCAATCTTCAGCTGCAGAACCTAGCTCTTGAACCCAACCCTGACTAAGTGGCAAAAATGGACGGATGGATAAAATATCTGGTCACAAGCAGATTATTTTAATAATGATTTTAAAAAGATCTGTTTTACTTTAAAGGACACATATCACATGAAAAAAATCCTGTGCTGGAGAACCTCACATTCAGTGAGCTCCAGGCCAGTTTTATGTCAAACTGAGGTATCCAGCCTCTGCCCTCGCTTTCTCAGTCTAATTTCAATCTCAGATGATGGACTGCAGTGGAAAACAAACTCTTCCTTTTTCCTTTTATCTAAACAAATCTCAGTGATAGTTATATAGTTCACTTAACACAGAAATATGTGAACTATTAATGCTCTTCCACAACTTGTTTAGTGTTTAATCGCAGCATGGATATCTTACTCATAATAGACATCCTTTCTAATTTCCACTTTGTTATTGAATGCATCATCAGTGCCGCCCAGGAAACAGTTAAAGCTAATTGTTAACATTATTTCAGCTGCAAGTGAAGGGGGTATGCATGCTTGTCTGTCTGTAGCAGAGCTGTGAAACTGTGTGCCAAGCGGAGGAGGTAAGGGCAGTGCCATCAAAGAGTATCTTATTGGATACTAATTTTCAATAATGCTTAGTATGATAGTCAAGTTTTTTCCCCCCCTTCTTTGACAACTCTTCACTCACCATACAGTACATGTACATTTGTATTTGGGCAATGTTGTTCATGATTAGGAATTATTTGAAACTAAATAAACAGTCATTCAATCAGCAACCTGGCACATTGTTTTACCCTAAAGCTTTCTGCCGCCATTGGTTAGAACACCCCAGAGAGCCTGTTGGAATAACACATTAAATATTTAGCACAGATGGATCAGAGTTATCGTTCATTGCTATCTCTGGTCATGGCCATTATTTTTCCACAGCCCCATTAAACTCAGAGGGCTTTACTAATGATCCCAGGTCTGAAGGATAAAATATATCACTCTTTCTATCACTTTCTATCACAGTCCACTGCTTTCAGTCCCCACCATGAGAACAATATATTTTCATGTCATGTTAATTAAATTATAGCAGGATGATGGAAAAAACAACTTTCATGAAATAATGAAGGACTTGCTTCGTGATTTTTGTTAAATAGTGCCCATTTCATGCCTTTATAGGTCTCGTCTGGCACAGTTTCAATATGACTGTGAACCTTCACAGACATCTGCCAGTGGCTGCAAGCAAGGCAACTATGGAGCTTGCCTCCTCTCCTACACAGGACTTATAGGTAAGTACACATCTGTGATGTAGATGGAAAACATGCAACAAACTTAACAAATGAAAAAAAAAAGATGCAACATAGTGAAGTAAAATAAACAAGCGGAGGAGGAAAGTGACAGTATGTGAATGAAAATATGTGCCATATGTTCTGCATAAGAATAAGCGAAGGAGACAGTCAATCAAGAGTGAGATAGCTATAAAAGCTATGAGTGAGTGGGAGATTGTAATGAAACTTCATATTCTAAACTAAAAGCCAAAGTTCAGCCTGCCAGAACACATCTAAGCATAGCAATCTCTTATTATAGAAAAACAGGGTTTTTATAAATATATAATATGAGGTTCAATCTGTTTTATAACAGTGCATAAAAGAAAAATAATAGCCACTTCATTTCCACACACTAGAAGGAGGCACTGACCTAATGCATTACAAGAACCTTAAAATGGTGCCCTTCAGCACAAACACACTTGGCATTTTCATTCCCATCTTGTATTTATTAAAGCACTTGAAATCCCACCTCCACTATGTTGGAAAAACTTTTGTGACCTAAAGAAAGTAAAAGTTGAAATATTTCTCTGCTGCTGTGTCAGTTGCTTGACTTGGTGTCCTGATTGTCAGTCCTGCAACAACAGAATGATCATCTACTCACAGCAGGTCAAAGCGCAGGAAATGCCCTGTCCATTAATGTTTCAGAAAATAAAGAACTATGAATACAACGTAACAACTCAGAGGAGAATGAATATTTAATACTGATTGAAGCCTGGTGCTGCCTTTCTGCAGGAAGTACGATAACTCCCAACTATGTTGACAACTCCACATCCAACGTGGCCCCATGGTGCTCCTGCTCAGCCAGTGGGAGTCAAAGGGAGGACTGCGATCATTTTCTGGGATATTTCACCAACAACACCTGTCTCAGTGAGTGTCACTATTTTCATGAAAAAAGTGGATTGGACAGGTTTTTGGAGGAGTGGCTATATTCATCCAGAGTAAAAAGGAAACTTTACATTAAAACCTCTCTGATTGTGCTTTGTCAGGTAGTTAAACAGTAAAAAAACAACAACAAAGAATAAATGACATGATATGGCTACAGGTACATCTACACAAAGACAAAAAGATTTTGTTTTTAATGTTTAACAAAACCTTTTCCAGAAAGGTGTGTGTCTATACAGTTCGAGCAGAAAAGCTGAGGCCAGACCTTTGAAAGGCATTGTACAACTGCCACAGATATGCACCAAAACTGAGAAGAAGACATGGACGATGTGAAGATGCAAACCACCGGCAATAAAGAAGCAGAAGAAAACAGACGGAGGTCTGCGTTAGTGCTTTTACTCAGTAACAGCACCAGTTCTGGAGGTCTGGAGTCTTGAAACCTGTTTCCATTCTGGCAAACAGGTCTGTGTTCACACCAGTTTAACTAGAAGCAAAGACTTTATTCTGTGGAACTAAACATGAGCAGCTTGGAAACTTGGTCCTGAAATTTCATAGTTTAGTCTTCAGGCTCCTTTGTAACATGTGGTTCCCCCCCAAAAAACAATAGGCTACATACAGATGACTTAGTAAATTTCATAAAATGTTAGGTTGTCTGACATGAGCTTACATAAATTCCCTTCTGAAATTTTAATTAGTTGCCAGGAATCATAACTATGCAGCCGGAAAGATGGACATGTAAAGGCTACAGTATACTTCTCTGACTGTGTAATGCGTTTTCCAACTGTGAAACCACGGAGACCCCTTGAGCATTCATAGTTCTCCGTCATGGTGCCAGATACGCAGTGCAATTTCCCACCTGATCAGTAGGGGTTGCTACACAAGACTGGCCTAATCCTATGATGCCAATGAGAGAGAAAGACTGTTGTTGTTGTTGTTGTTGTAGCAGCAGCTGAATAACATTGAAACAGAGATACTTTTGCTGCAAAAATGGAGACAATGGAGAGATGTTGGTATTTCCTCACTTCTTCAGCCAAACGTTCTTCAGTTGGACTAATAGCCTATCTGCGTCTTCGTAGGCTAGCCGGTCTAGCCTATGAAGGTGTTTTAAAGATGTTTGCCAGTGTTCATGTTGTGATAGACCAATCACAGCCCTTGCCGTCTCCGTCGTCCCTTGACGGAGTGACAGACACTTAAAAAAATATTTTGTGCAGCCGGAGGCAACAGAGAGGCTCTATGACATGCTCTTCGTCGACACAGAGAGCTCTCCTTAACCTATGTAGAGCACTTTACGGGCGACTATAAATTAGCCTTAAAATGCTGATGACACGTTTTTGACATTTTTTGCCATGTTTTATAGACCAAAACGTTCTTGATGATTCATGTAACAGAAACAAGCGCAGCTGCATAGATGAGTTTTTAGAAAACAGCACTAAGTAATGTTACAATTGCCGTTAAGTGTACGAAGAAATTTGAGTACAGTAGCAGCTATTGTAAAAATTAACACTTATAAACCATGTTGCCTATAGCTGTTCTTAATTCTGTAAAGTAACAAGCTGTTGAAAATGTGTGGGACTGTGGCGGGCTTCTGTTTGTTATGAACCGCCACTACTCTCCTGTCTTACCACCTGGAAGCAATGTATCATTCCACTGCTGGTGAGACACTAGTCCCTCAAAATGTAATGTGTAATTTGTGTTTCAAGATAAGTTTTATTTGTAACATTATTTTGTTAACATAGCATTTACACACAGTCTTGTGTTATAACTGATTTGCCTCGGGTGTTCTGTGGAGTGGATACAATTGTTATTAATGACAGACTAGCGTATTCCTATTGACTTAAATGCTAGCATTAGCATTGGGGACCATCAGTAACAAGAATATGAGATGAAATGAGATGAAACTGTCTCCAGTGATAAGTAGAACCATGGCTCACTCGAAAATGGGGCCTTTGTTTCTTACCACCACAGACATATCCAAATACATAGCTACTGTTCAAATGAGCACAACATTAATCTACACAGGCCAGCTGACAGTCTCTGCTGGCAGCTCGGCTCAGGTTGGAGTTTGAGTTTTACAGACTGACGGAGAAGACTGAAGCATTTGGAGACATATGGGCGGTGCAGGGGGTGCTGTGTTCAGTTGTAGGGAACTACTTGGTGCTTCATTTCTGAAAGCAGATGTTTCTGATTGTCTGTAGTTTGTTAGCAGCTAAATAGTGGAGCTACCGTTTCCACCTGGCTTGTTTTTATGTATTATCTGTTTAAGTTTATTTATTTATTTTTTGTGTCTTTTTCTTTTTTTGCATTGAAGTAGCTTGGTGGTTGGTTTAATAAAGGTCTTCTCTTCTCCTCTCTTCTCTTCTCTTCTCTTCTCTTCTCTTCTCTTCTCTTCTCTTCTCTTCTCTTCTCTTCTCTTCTCTTCTCTTCTCTTCTCTTCTCTTCTCTTCTCTTCTCTTCGCTCTCTGCAGACAGGCATTGACAATAATAGTTAAAGGGACTAGAGGCAGGAATTGAGAAAGAAGAAAAAAACAAGCATTTCCAGTTTTTTAATACTTATGGGCGATAAAGCACTAAAAAGCAAAAGGAACAAGCATGTCTCTCTTCGTTGCCTTGAACAGGCTATGTGCTGCATAATGCGCTGCGATTCGGTGGCCGAATTTCCCGCACTGTCCTGTGGATGTGATGTCAAATGACGCTGCATCCGTGTCGCCAACAGTTTTGATACAGGAAGGAGACACTGTATTCAAACACTGTAAGAGATCATTGTGGATTCTTCTGCCATCAGCAAATGATTCAGATCAACTGAAAGACACTAAAAAGTTGAACTACGAAGAAAAAGACATTATTAGCGTAGTAAACAACGTTATAGCTTCAATTTGTGCGCACTCCCGTGACGGCTTGGCTCGTGGCTGCAGTTACCAGTGTCTCATTTCTTAATCTTGCATCAAGTCCCTTTAACATTAACAAACTACACATCAGCTGTAAGACCAGTCATAATTTATCAGGAAATAAATTAATATCAACATCGTATGTGAGGCCACTCCCTGGTTGTCTCATTCAGAAGAGATCATTC
>JALJCO010003747.1:0-18417 GCA_023101725.1 Atherinomorus stipes
ATTCTTACTAGGACAAACTCTATTTTCAGACATCTAAAATAACATTCTTACTAGTACAAATGACGTCACTTTCTCCATTCATGTGTGTTGGGTTTTTACTTCTGGATATCTAAAATGACATTCCTCCTATCTGAAATAAATATTCTGGATGTCTGTAAAGCTATTCTTACTAGGACAAACTCTAATTTCAGACCTCCACAATTCAGTTGATACTAGTTATTATTTTCATTTCAGATATCAGAAAACACCGATGACTAACAAATTGACGTAACATTTCGTCGTTGTTTTTTTTTTTTTTTTTTTTTTTTTCATTTCGTGCGTTGTAGCTCGTCAATAGGGCTTGGGAACCGACGTCACAACGCAATGCATTGTGGGAGGTAAACAACACACCGCTGCCATGTTTTGAGGCCAGCCGGAGAGACCGACTGAGAACAAGAAAACGGCAGGATGCTTAAAGTTTAAAAAGAAAGAAAAAGACCGGTACCAGGATAAACTTCTTACCGAGGCAATGAGACGCTATCTGGAGAAGATTGCGTTAATCGGAGATAAGGATCCATATGAAATGCTGGCTACAGAGTGGACCCGTGACCCTGATCTTCTGCTTCCTCTAACAATATTTTCACATACTTGGTCTGTGGCACGAGTGCCTACACTCCGTCTCAGTTTTGGAATTACACGTCCCTGGAAGCTCATGAACAGTTTACGAACGGCTGGGTCCAAGATATGGAAGCCTGCAAACCGATGGGCTCAGACAACATCATCATAAGTGCTTTTCCAGGGTTCCATTCATTCATGTGTTTGAATGAGGCTTCCTTGTAGCCTGTTAGCATGCTAACCGCACTATATACAGAGGTTATGTTACAAAATAAAAAAGGTAGCTTTACGGGCAATTTCAATGAAAAGTGGGAGAAAGTATGAAGGTTATCGTCCAATTATGACACATATTTGCACTACCGGAATGAAAATGCCTACAGCACACGAGGAAGGATGGGATGTTAGTCAAATGTATGTCTGTGCGTCTTGTAGCTACTATCCATGCCATCCGCCTCCTCCGGGTTACTTCTGACACAAGACTCCCTTGATTTTGTTTTCATGTTGGAAACTGAAAAAGAAATAAAAAATTTTTAAAAAGACGGCCGGTTTCCAGTTTTTTTCCAGATCGATCATGTGCAGGAAAATTGCAACCCACATCACAGCAAAGGTTCGGGAGGCAATGCCATGCTGACATTCCTCCATTCCGACATGGACCCAACTGTCAAAATAGCAACAACTAAACGTCTCATCATTCTGGCATTTTTTTCATCCTACGGTCGAAATGACATCCCACGATTCCCATAATTCCTTTAAAACCTCCTCCGGCATTCAGATTTTTACGAACTTTTACAGCATCAACTTTACTCCACAACCTCGCAAAGCAACTTCATAATCTTTATCAAAATCTCCTGAAACGGGAAATATAATCTGCCTCCACGTATTAATGTAACTCCAGCTGGTCTGAAACATGTTAGATTCATATCTGAATCTCAGGATCACTGACTGTCAGCAGAAAAATCACCGTCAGTCACCGCAGCTGGAGCAGAGCTCTCCACAGAGCCGCGCGTCTTTGCGCGCGCTGGCATCATAACGCAACATTAATAACTGCAGTTACAGATATCAATGACGGCGCTGCAGGTGACACCTGAAGACACTGAGTCATTCCAGCGAAAGCGTGTGAATAATGTCCAGTCTCCATGCTGTACAGCAGGGGGGGCGGGCGCATCACTGTGCGCATTTATGGATGCCGGCATTACACTTTTTTTTTCTTTTTTAATCTCCAGACGCAGCGGCTCGTCCACATTCAGTGAAATGGTTCGGAATGAAGCCGCATCATCCAGATAAACACTGAGCTCCATCAGAACTGTTTAAAAATCTGATTTCAGAAGCTAAAACTTTATTTTGGAAATTAATCAGAACACACAGTTAAAGAAATCACCAGGGCTCTCGCTCTTGGCACAAATTTAAAAAGCAATAGGAGAAGATTGCGCACTGTACTGTTAATTATATCTAATTCTTTTCGCTTTGTATATATATATATGTGTGTGTGTGTGTGTGTGTGCTTTTTAATATATATGACCGGAAAGCTTTGTTTAGCTTCACTTGATGCTTTCCCCTATTTTACAACAAACAGGTACGTTTGACAACTGATGGAACAGAAGAGGAAGTCGTGATGAAATTATTAAAGACAGCTTTATTTAACATTAAGTTTTAAAAACACAATTTATTAGACCTAGTTAAAATATCCTGGATGCACAAAATACTCAAAAGGAGGTTTAGTCAAAATAATTTGTGGATTAACAAAGAAACAAAAATACCGCAAACAATATTAGTAAAGAAAATCAAACCAAACCAAAATATTAGTAACAAAACCCAATCCACAAACTACTAACTCAAAACCTAAAAGTAATAAGTGCACTGCCTCTCAATGTTGCTAGTGGCCACAAGTTTCTAGTCCTTCCAGACGGAGCTACAGCTCATAAATACGTTTGAATGGTGACTAACACAAAAATGCTACAGTTGAGAGCATAAATATCAGCAGAGGCCCACTGATCCTGCAGTCATACAGGCTCAACACCTCCGAACCTCTCCAGCACCGCTGCCCGTTCAGACCCCGGTAGAACAATGACTTGCTAGATCTCTAGCGTGCACAGCTTTTTACTCATCACTAATCACGGCCAGCCGGAAGTGGCAGAGGAAGCGATGCATTCAAAACACATCGCAGCGTGGGAAAATTCAGTGAGGAGGCCACACAGGCTAAATTTGACCCGGTTACATATATTTTAGATAAGTAATCTATTTGCCATCATGTATCTTCTCGTCTGTTTATATGCAAACGCACTGCAGTTTTTATATTTGGAGGGTTTGGAGGGGAAACTGGATTTCATTCCTTGGCATTTTACCAAATTACCAAATTGTGTGTTGTGGCAGCAAATATTTATTCATTTGCAGAAGCTAACCTCCTAATGAGGCTCTCTTCATCGTTTGCAGTTCAGTACCGGACAGCACCGAGTCAGAGACTCTTTCCTTTCATGGAAAGCTTTGTCGGAATGGTGGGACGTTTGTGTGCCAGAATAGCGGGATTTCAGGATGGTATGTTGAAATGACAGTATGTCGGAATGCCAGCATGTAACCAGCAAATTCTACCCATGTTACGTAGGTAGCCCGACTTCAAACAATGGCCTCAAAACATGGAGAATCCTCACGTCGACCCCCGCGGGGCTTACGCTGTGACGTCACGTTCCCAAGCCCCTCTACTTCCGCATCATGGGACCTAAGACCTAAGACGAAAAAATATGAATGGAAGTCAATGGGGAGAAAATAATTATCTTCTGGTCCCAGTCGTTCTCTGTCCTGGATTCCAGATATGTTGGTTATGGATTTAAATGAAAATTTTTCGTGCAAAGAAAAAAAAAAATACCGCGAAGATTTTAGATAATTTCAGGATTTATTTGAAGCCTCTGTGTGGACTAGCGCCCTCGTCGCAACCGACGTTGTGATTTTACTCCGGCACGTCACCGCTTTTTACTTTATTTTTTTCAAGAACAGGAAAAAGAGCATGAACAGATGTGAAAACCGTTTTAAGTCAGGAAATGTTGAGTCTTTCCATCACGCCGATAGAACGATGTCCAGTCTGGTTCACGCCCGCCGCAGGGAGCGACGTCATCACTTGCGGCGAGAGCTGTAGTCCACACAGAGGCTTCAAGTAAATCCTGATATTATCGAAAATCTTCGCGGTATTTTATTTTTTCTTTGCATGAAAAATTTTCATTTAAATCCACAACCAACATATCTGGAATCCAGGACAGAGAACGACTGGAACCAGAAGATAATTATTTTCTTCGTCTCTTAGGTCCCATGATGCGGAAGTAGAGGGGCGTGACTTCGGCTCCCTATAAGACTTTCGCTTCCTCTCAGTGCTTCCTCTCTATGCTTTCTCTTCGTGGAAGGCTGGAAGCACACGCGATGGCGACGGGAGTAATTGACAGAATCTCCAGAAAAAGTCACGAAATTGAACGAGCCCTTAGCCAAGGAATTTGTGGCAACAGAGAATGCCGTTCAGTTGACAGTTGTGTTAGAAATCTTCAGAGAATCGAACACTTGTTATCTCCAGAAACTTACAACGAACTGAAAACCAGTCTGACTGAACTTCGAGCGCTGACGTCGGCTAATTTGCAGCGAGAAGAGGATCGTCGTTTCTTCATAAGGCGAGTTAGTTCAGAGTAACTTAACCCCCATTCAAAATAGCTACTGATTGGTAGCCATGGTAGATACATAGGAAGGGTGTGTCCAGTCCGGGCCAGTCCTTCACCTTCCTCTGGTCAACCTGAGCCCCGCGTCTCACTCACAGTCACAGTCCAGCACACAGACATGCTGCCGTTAGCTCAGCCACTGTTTTTAGGTTTCTTCCGCCCTCTGTCACGAAATTATTTGGTTACTCTTTCTCTCAACGTGTTCTCTCTATGTCTCTCTTATTGCTCTCTCTTTTGTAATTTGAACAGTCGAGTCACTATGAGCAGATTTCTTGTTGCTAAAGCTAAAGCTAGCACAGCGAAGCTGCCGGTAGCAGAACTGCGGCATTAGCAGCAGCAGAGCGATCATTACTGCTCCTCCATAGTGACTCGCCACAAATTCTAACCATTCTAATGTGAGAGCTCTTTCTCCTCTTTGTCTCGTGTTTTTCCCCTTCCACCGTACAATGCTACATGTGAGAAAAAATCAAGTTACTCTGGCTCACAAGAAGGCTATGACAACAGGTGTGAATATGGACGCATTTGTTAGGACTTTAACACAGAAAAGCAGACGACTGATGTTATGAGTGATAAGAGCCATGCTGTGTAAAGAACTAAAGAAATAAAAATGACAAAAAATACACAAAAAATAAATAGAGATAACAGTCGAGGGAGGGAGGGAGGGAGCGAGCGAGCCTGTCTCAGCAGACAGAAGCCAGTGTCCTCCTTGTGTTGGTCCCAAGCCTGGGTAGCCTAAATGCAGAGGTTAGTGTCAGGAAGAGAAAACAACACAAAGAGAGACAGATATATGGATAGATGTACTGACATGATGATAGCGCGTTATTTAGTTAGTATAGTTTTCTATGCATTTTAGAGTTTAGAGTTGACCCCCCCAAAATTTCCCGGCTGCGCCCAAGACTTTATTGAAAAGTTAAAGAACAGAAATGTTTATGAAGATCATGTGCAGCCAGAAGGGCGGATGCACTGGTAACTGCAACTCCCAATGGAGACACGGAGGAGACTCCAGCCGCTGGGGTGCCAGGCTCACTGCCGATACGCAAGTGACCACAGTCTGCAGCATGTCCAACAGGTAACGCAGAGGAGTTTCTGCAGCAGCGCCGAGATCCAAAAAGGCAAACGGCACTTGCCGTTTTCTCAGTGGTCTGCCTTTTCCCAATAACACGCCCCGCTCCTCAGTGTTCTGCTACTGTGGACAGATGGAGATGGAAACTTTATTTTATTTAACTTAACATAGTACTATAATCTACCATTTTTAGCACATTATTTCATAAAGTTTTTTTTCGTGTTTTTATCCATGCTGTTGTTAATAGTTCCGATTATTTTAAGTAGCCTAATTAAAATTCTGGTAAACTCCTTATTTCCTCTAGAATCTTTCTCTTTGTGGGGTTCTGCCTGCTCATTGTGGGGGTTCCCGGGGATGATCGGACTTTTGGCTGGGCGGTTGGGGGTCTTGCGCTGCAGCCTCACAGTGATGGTGTGGACCCGAGCCTGCCCCAGTCTTGGTGTTTCTGGTGTAGTGGCTGCATATGTGGACGTGTGGACTGGTCAATCTCTACCCCGTTCTTACACAGTGATGGCCGCTGTGAAATAGGCGAGCCGCTCTGTCCCAGCGGCTTACGCTTTTATGAGTGAGTTGGGCATTGTTTTTTTTTGTTGTTGTTGTTGTTGCTGGGTTTTATTTGTTTTTTAAACAATCCATTTGCGTCCCACCTCTTTTTCAGTCAATTCAATACCCAGCCTACATTTTACATTAGTGTCATCACTCCTGCTACCTTCTTATGCCAGGAGGTGGCGCATCTTTACAGAAGTTATGCTTACAGTAAAAGCATGTGCTGTTATTTGTCAACAAGAAAATGTATTTGTATTTTTTCACACGGACTTGACTAGAATAGCAGTAGGGCTAACATTAAATAAATAACATTAAATAGCAGCATATATGCTTCAATGCAGATAGGCTACAAGTTAAGTTTTTCCTAGGTAGACATTGGCCAACAAGTTTATTTGGGAGAAAATCATGGACATAAAGATTTGATGAGAATAAAGTTTTATCCCCCCCAAGTGTGCCATGTACCTAGTCTCTGAAAAGTTCAATAAAAACTTGAGTTAGGAAAAAAACACATGACTGAAAAGGCATTGCCCCCCCCCCCCCAACACACACACACATAGGACTTCAACTTTAGTCTCCAAAGCCGCTGGGACAGAGCGGCTTGCCTATTTTACAGCGGCCACTCCAGTTTTCAAAACGGCCAAAGCCACTAGGACAGAACTGGTTCAGATAAACACTGAGCTCCATCACAACTGTTTAAAATCTTATTTCAGAAGCTAAAATTTTATTTTGGAAACTGATCAGAACACACAATCCCCAGCGTATGGAAGCCCATACATATCGTCAAAATCGCGCCTGACGCCCAAAGTTGGACGCTTGCTCATTAAAAAGTCAGACGCTTGATTTCCAGCATCTTGACGCCCTGACGCGCGGCGAGAGATGCCCAGCCAAGCCGCGCTCGCCGCGCCGTGGGAGGAGCCTCTCCTTTCTCTTTTCTTTTTGCTCTGTCTGCATCATGGCAGGTGCAGGAGAGAGAGCGGCGCAGCTTTATGTGATAAATAAAGCGGGGAACGTCGTCGCCGGACATCTCTGCTCTGTGTCCGGTCCACAAAATGATTCCAGGTGTTCTGACAGTGATGATTTTCATCATTTACTCCAAGAGCTGCTGGCGAGCAGCACTTTCAGCCGTCTGATCCGGCCCAGTTTAACGTCCCGCTGTCCCGATGCGGGGCAGCATTATCAGCCCTGTAAGTCCCATCAGGACAGCAGGTCCCGTTCAGAAACCGGGACCGGATCCGACAGATCACAGTTTATCCTCCTCTGTCTTCAGATAGAGAGGAGATTCCCCTGGTTTTTCTGGGTGTTTCCTCTCCTGTCAGAAAAAGTGTGTCTGCGTCATGACTCGCTCTGATTGGTCGACGCCCCGCGTCAAGACGCCAAAGTTCAGATTTTCCAACTCCGGCGTCTGACGCCCTTCAAACGCTCAAAATATCAAAACTCGCGCCTCGACGCGCGAAACGCGCCGCAGGTTTTTCGACGCCTCCTCGACGCGCGTCGGCCATTGACTTTGCATGTAAACTTGACGCCAATCGCGCTTGGTCTGAACACACATGACAGGATGTCAGAATGTGGCAATGCCAGCATGCAACTGCCTCACAGCTGCCATCCAGGCCATGTGAGCTCCCTGGCTTGGCATTAGAAATGAAAAGATCTCACTCCATATTTTTTATTTATTTATTTTTTACCGGCACGATTGTGTGAGCAATTGTGGCAGTTAATGACACAGCACGATTGCACCATGTTTTAAACTTGTAACAAACTTGTAAATCTTAAGAAAAAGAACGAGAGCAGCATTGTGCATGCAGTCAGCGTAAACAAAGTTGACAGTTGACCGTGAGACACACAGTGCATTGCGGTTTTCCCAGTCCCCGACGTCACACTTTCAAACCCTATAGGCTTGTGCCCAGTTGTGCCATTTAATGGCGTACATCATTACTGGCTATGTAATTCTTTGTTTGGTGCCAACTCAACTTTGCATAGAACATTTTAAAACATTCAAAAGCAACAGATATAAGATTAAAAAGTGTACATACATACATACATACATACATACATACATACATAGGATAAAAACGAGTATAAAAAATATGAACACAAATATGAATTGAATATGTTTTTACTTGACCTTTTTTTTTTAAACTTTATAGTTTTTTCTGTTGTTCATTATTTCTATTGTACGATACATTGAATGTTCTCATATGTATAATCTATTTCTTTTGTCCTTCTGTCTGTCCGTCCCCCACCCCTCCCCCGTTCTTGTTAGGAAGAAGAGGCAGACCTGCCATTGACATCACCAGGGAGCACATAGACTTCCTTATGAAGCAAGGACATACAATAAAAAAAATGGCAAGAATACTGGGATGTTCCTCGTCATTTTTGTACAAGAAGTCAAAGCTGATGGGCATACCCATAAGTAGTAGACTGTCTGCCATAGATGACAGACAACTGCAAGAGCATGTCAGGTCACTGCAGAGTCAATACCCAAATTCTGGAAATGAGGTTCGTCTTTTTGGTAGAAATTAACATTAACAATTTAATTTGTCAGTTTGATTAAATAAGCATTAAATTAACAATTTAAAAATTGAATTAAAGAGGTCCTACCTCTGCTTGTTAGAATAATTTTTTTTTTTTTTTTTAATTCATTAATTTTGTCTTTCAGATGATCAGGGCGCTGCTACGTGCACAAGGTGTGATTGTTACACGGGCCAGGGTGCGCGACGCATTGACAAGGACAAACCCCACTGCTGCTGCAAGAAGATGGAGCCGGACTGTTGCACGACGTGTTTACCATGCTCCGTACCCCAACAGTTTGTGGCATATTGATGGGAACATGCGACTTATCAGGTTGGTTATCAAAGTCACTTATATTTAGATGAGTCCCTTTGATATTAAGGCAATTAACACTTGGGTTTGTGGTGATTCACAATCTACATAAGAAGAATCACGTCTAAACAAACATGCTTAAAACAAACTCAGATGTACAGAGAATTTCTTCAAATTAAACAGGAATACACTAACTTTTCTCCAAATAATCCTTCATGAACGTCACACTTTGGCCAGAGATATTCCGTGACCATATTTTTCCTCCTGATACCAATTCCAATACTTGTGCTGTGGGTATCAACCAATACCGAATACCGATACCACTATGTTATAAAAAATATATTACACCTGCATGACTGTGGTATGATCATCATGGTGGTAAGGCCTGGCTCAGGTTAAAGTCTTTGTAAAACATGAATGAAGACAGCAAATTGTACCAATTTAGGGGCCGTCCCATGACGCCAAATTGCAATAACAATTTGGCGTCTCAGTTAATCTCAGAAAATAAGTCTCAGTTACCCAATTTTAACAAAGTTTAATTTTTCAGTAATCTCAGTTGGTACAACAGCCTGTAGAGAGTAATTTTAAGACATTGGAAGGGACTGAAGTCACCACAAGTGAAGGAGTGGGTTTGTGCAATGACGGAATCTGCATCCTAAGAATGTATGCTTAATAGATTAAGTGATGACAGGGGAGAGGGGAATACTCCTTGGGGCAGTTTTTGGGATTACATAAAAGTGGGAAATCATCAGTAATGTCTGCATGTTGTATTTGCCGAAATCTTAGTTATTCTCTGTGTGGGCAGATGTAAATGTATTGATGAATGTATGTGTGTACATGTGTACTGATACATACATATTACTTGATATTATGTGTCACACTTTTTGTTTTTTTTTGTTTTTTTTCTTTTTTCTTACTTTTTTGTGTGTCCGTGTATCAAAAAGGATCAAAAAGTATATGCCTGTCACCAGGATTGTAAATTACAAAATGTCTGTTCCTAGATGGAAAAACATATTAAGTTTGCCCCCCCCCCCCCCCCCCCACACACACACACACACACACACACACACACGCACACATACACGCAAATGAAGTGCATCTTTTTTTCGTGCATCTCAGTAAATGTTTTGTTGCATGTGGGAGCGGTGGTGGGATGGGGGTGGGGGCTTGACATAATTTCCAATGTAAGGGGGCCCTGCAGAACAAGTTTGAGAACCACTGGATTAAATCAACATGGTTCATTCCAGCAATAAAAATAATCTTTTATACGTTGGCTTTACCAATGTTAATGCTGATTTTTGGCAAGAACTCACATTTTTCAAATATTTGACTTACCTGACATGACCTGAGATTGTGGGCCGAGGAAGGGGTGGGGAGGGCCAATTGAAATTCAGGGGTTAATTCTAATTATTTTTATTTTTATTTTTATTCTCCGGTAAAATAAATATTATTGGGGGGGGAATAAGCATAAAAAGAGACAAAAAATTGGGGATCCCCCATTTAAAATCGAAAAATTTGTAATTTGGTGTTTTTGGGGCCGGCTGGGGGGGAAGAGGAGTAGTGGCGCCATCTGAGGGGAGGTCGAGGGAATGAAGTGATCTATATGAAAGAAGGTATATTTGTTTTCTACGTGGGGGGGGAGAAAGAATCCTCATGACGTGGTGGTAAGAGGAGAGGAGGAAGGCGGTCATTGGGAAAGAGGCGCTATTGGGGTGTTTCCTAAGGTGGAATTTGGGTAAATTCCTAAAAAACGGAAAAGGGAAGGGTAATCCGGAGGGTTTCTTGGGGTTGGAGGGAAGGGAAAATTTCTGGTGGGGTTTTGAATTGGAAATTGGAGGGGGGGGGGGGGGGTAAGCTGAGAAAGATGATCTCCCCGTGAAGAAAGACAATAATATAAATCTGGGGTAAAAAAAGAGATCTGCGCAAAAAATGGGGTGTGTGAGGTGGGGGAGAGGTGGAGAACACATATATAAGAATATCTAGGGTCTTCTTTTTCGGCCCGTTTTGGGGAGGGGGAGTGGTAAAAAATAAGAAAAAGGTGGGAAGATGATTAAAAATGGTGGAAAAGATGATGATGATAATAAGATGATATTAATATGAAGGAAAGATGTAGAAGAATAATTTGTGTGGATATAGAGCGCTACAAACAATCTAATGATAAGATAGGTCAGGCATATCAGATCAAAGGAAGAGAAAGAAATCAAGCTGGTAGGAAGAGAAAGAGAAGGAATAGATGGATATGCGTTAATTAGAAATAAGGTGGTACAACGGCCCTACAAACAAACAAATAATTAATTTGCTGGCCGAATCGATGAAGGGAAGGAAATAAATACAGTAGCTAATTGGAGAATAAGAGGATTACAATGGAAAGGGGTTCTGGAGGTTAAATGGGCTCCACAGCGCCCCATAAAAATTTAAATTATCATTTTGGTCTACCACATCAACAAAAGACAATGAAATTAGATTGGAGAACATGAAACAGTTTACATGGACATATGTTCCTGAAGTGTAAATGTGGCTCTACAGCGCCCCTATAAAAACAAAAAATATTCTAGGAGACAAAACAACAAAAAACGATAAGAAACGGGGCACAGGGGGGGAATAAGGCGGAGTTGCGGGGGTAGGGGTGAGAGGGGCGGAGGGGGAGGGGGTCATCTCCGCGGGGGGTATTCTTTTTATATTTATTTGTGATAATGATCATAAAGATAACATCAATTCAGCTAAAATGCCACAATTTTTTTTTCTTTTTTCTAATGCTCTTTTTATTGTATATTGTCTCCAGATAAGTGACGTTGTTGTTGTTGTTGTTGTTATTATTATCATCATTGTATAGAGTACTAATTTTTTGTGTGTTCAAACATTCTAGATGGGGCATTGTGATACACGGTGCCATCGATGGACACTCACGACTGATTACCTACCTCAGCTGCAGCACAGACAATCGGGCAACAACAGTACTTTCTCAGTTTTTGAAAGCAACCTCTGTCTATGGACTACCATCAAGAGTGAGATCAGACCATGGTGGTGAAAACCTGCTTGTTGCCTTATTCATGCATCTTGTTCAAGGACTTGAACATAGAGGATTCATTACAGGAGAATCTGTTCCCAATCAGGCGAATTGAACGCCTTTGGCGTGATGTATTTTTGCATGTGCTGCAGCAGTTTTATCATACATTCTACTGTTTAGAGGACTCTGATGACCTTACCCAGATAATGATGTCCACAGACTTTCTTTGCACATTGTGTATCTTCCTGAGATTCAAAAGAAGCTGGACCACTTCAGACAGGCTTGGAACCACCATGGGCTGCGAACTGAAAAATAATCGGACTCCAACTCAGCTTTGGACAGAGGGCCTGCTCACAAACATTGAAACTGACAACACAGCTGTCAACAATGTTTTTGGAGAAAATCCTTCCAGCAGTGAAAATATTGAGACTATCCTCGCTCAGCATGGTATCCAGACACAGCAAACACTTGATGACGAAGATTTTCCAGCTGTGTTAGTAGAGCCACCTCAACTCATCCTAACTCAGGAACAGCAAGCATCAGTGCACAATGCAATCCAGCGCATTCCTGATTTAAAGATGAAATATCAGGCCTGCTTGGCTGCAGTTATCAGGATTTTACAAAATTAGGAATGGGACACAAACAGCCGGATCCACTCTATCCAGGATCACCATTAACATGTCACAACATTTCCTCAGAATGAAATGTTCTTCAGGTCATTGCTACGAACAATTCTTCTTTTTTTTTTTACTTTGGAGTTGTTTCACTTTTAGTAGTTAAGTGGATGTAAACCATTTCATCAAAATAACAAAAGAACTTCAAAAAAGATCAACTTGGACTAGTTCAAGAAAGCATGTCATGCTAATAAAGTGTTATAATAATGCATGCTTTTTGTGCCCTGAGTTGTTTTTTGTTCCAGAAAACAAGGCAAGTCTTCAGTCAGTTACCATAGTTACTGACTCTCAGAAGTAAATAAAAATACATCAAATAAGGTCTCAGCATGAGGACCACAAAAATCATGTCAGTGAAGTAGATGTGATGTCTGCATGGTCATTGTGTGGCTTCATAGCTTGAGTGGAAAAAAAGACAATTTATAATCATTTTTTTTAAAAAAGTACAGTAGATCCTATTCAGTAGGCCTTTATGATTTATCAATCATAAAGGCTGATCGGCAGTTGTAGCAAATACCAAACATGCATCATAATATTTTTATATTTTTTCCATGTCACAAGTCTGATGTGTCTTGTATGGGCGCAAGCTGTGCAGTCAAATTGTATCCAACCACCGGACTTACTGACATAGTAGGCCACAGTGTGAACATGAATTGTGCATGTTGAACGCTTGAACCCTGTGATTTATTTGTGCAGCAGTGTCTCCCATCCTAAGTGGGTTTGGCTATGTTGTAATCCAATGCTACATCTACCGTCACCACATCCGTGTGTATGTATGTACATATATATGTGTGTGTGTGTGTACTATATATATAACGTGTATACACACACACATTCAGGTACTCCCAAAAAATTCGAATATCGTGAAAAAGTTCATGTATTTCTGTAATTCAACTTAAAAGGTGCAATTTACTAATTGTATAGATAAATAACATGCAAATCAATATATTTCAAGTTTTTATTTGTGTGGATGTTGCCAATTAGGACTTGCGGCTTAAGAAAACCTCAAATTCAAAATCTCCAAAAATTAGAACATTGCATTAAATCAATTATAAAGGAGTACTTAATACTTGGTTTGGCCCCTTTTGCATGAATGAATCTTTAACCTGGCGTGGCATGGATGATACCAGCTTGTGGGATATTTCAGGTGTTATTATGGAAGATAAACATGCTTCAAATTACAGCCTTGAGCTCTTCTTTATTGTTTGCTCTCTTCCCGTCCTGCGGTAAAGCTAGCCGGCATTGTCAAATGCACGGTAAAGTGAGCCGTCATTCATCAGCCGACACTCGCGGTTAAAATTCAGTTGCGCAAAACACCAGATGTTGCAAGCACTACCGTGAAACCGCAAAACACCAGATGTGAAACCGAGCACTTTTACTTCGGAAAGAGGTAGACCTACATGGATCATTTTCATTCCGAAAGAGCTTTTAAACCGAAAGCAATTAGGCTATTTGGGTCCAAGTAAACCCAGCTAGCCTACTGATAATCTTCTCCAAGCTGCGATCAGCCCTCCGGCTTCTACACCGTTTTCTTCCACACTTCTTCCTTCCACTTAACTGTCCATTAATGTGCTTTGAGACAGCACTCTGAGAACATCCAGCTTCTTTTGCTATCACTTTTTGTGTCTTCCCCACCTTGTGCAGGGAGTCCATGATGGTTTTCTGCACAACTGTCAGATCAGCATCTTCCCCATGATTGTGAATTCTTCTAAACCAAGACAGAGACTTTGCTTGTGGTACTTCTGGTGTTCTGGATTATTTAACCTGATTAGAATGTGACACTGAACCTACAATACTGGGAGTTTTTCACAGTATTCTGATTTTTGGAGCTTTTGAATTTGAGGTTTTCTAAAGCTGCAAGTCCTAATCATCAACATCCAAAACAAACAAAATCTTGAAATAAATTGATTCACATATTTGTCTAAACAATATGTAAATTGAACCTTTTAAGTTGAATTACGGAAATAAAAGAACTTTTTTACAATATTCAAAATGTTTGGGTAGTATGTGTGTGTGTGGCCGCGTTTTTGCAACATTGACCACGTTCTGGATTTTTACCATCACCGTGGGGACGTCTTGCCCTTGTGGGGATATTTTCCTGGTTCCCACGGGGATGAACCCCATTTTGAGGGTCAAGATTAGGTCTTAGTGATTAAGTTACAATTTGATCCAATAGTTGAACAAATAAAGGATTTTGATATGTGGCTGATGAGGAATCTTTCTTTAAATGGCAGAGGTTTGAAGAGCTGAAAGGATTTCTGTGTCACTGGCTTTGGGAATGCCTATTACAACATTTTAAAAACTATAAGATTCTGTTCAATTTCATTTGGAGAAAAGAATGTCATCATCTTAAAAAAGAGGTTTTATGAAACACAACACAAAATAGAGGTTAGAGAGCTTAAGCTTTGAAACCTTAAACAATAGCTTTAAAGTTTAATGGCTAACTAAGTTAATTCAAGATGAAAATAATTTATGGAATGCTTTCCCTAAATTTATTTTTGATTCAATCGAAGGACTCTGTTGTTTTTTTTTATTTTATTTAAATGTGACTATAATCCTGACAAGTCGCCTATAAAATTGGCAACTTTCCACAAGCAAGCTCTGCTGGCATGAAAGCTGCTGTACAAACATAATTTTCACGTACAAGCTATTACATTTGGAGGAGTATTCAATACAAAAACAAATCTTTGTTAACAAAAACTGGGTTGATAATGGTATTGTTTTAGTTTCACAACTTATGAAATCTGATGGTCAACTACAACTTTTCGAAGAATTTCGTTCTAAATTTGATATTGCAGTTACACCAAAGGAATATGATGATATCGTTACTGCTATCCCACATAACATTTTACAGATTTTTTTTTTTTTTTTTTTACAGGATCGACAACTGCGCTCAGCTCCTGTGAATAACATTTTTCTGGGAAATGTAGATGTTACCAAAAAACATGTTCAAATAAATACATCAGAGATCTTTTTGTAAATGTAACGGTTCCTTCTGCAAAAAGTTTTTTGGTCATCGTGTTTTAAGGATATTGTTTGGGAAAAATGTGGTTGATAAATTTTATAAATATATATATTTTTTTAATTCACTTTTTTATTGACATTCTGTACTTACTTACATATGTTTAATTCACAGTTACAGCATGAGTGTCTTTTTTGGAATATAGGCAACAACAAATAAACAAGCAAAAAAAAAAAAGAGAAAACAAAGAAGAAATAATATTAGCATTTGGGAGTGGAATATAATTGTTGAAAACAACATATGTTGTTCAAGGTTGGCTGAGTTAAGAGTCTGATCTGTGAGGCAGTATATAGTTTTACCATTTTTTTCCAGAGCAAGTCAAACAGGTCCCTCTTGTGATTTACATCTGCCGTTATCCTCTCCACCTTGAAAATGTCCTTCATGATATCCTTCCACGTGTTCAGACTTGGGCTCTCCTGTGAAAGCCAATTTCTTGTGAGAGCTTTTTTTCTTGCCAGGATGCTAAACAAGTACTTATCATTTTCTGACCATTCATTGGGCACAAGTCCAAAAAATAAAAGTCTGCTTTCCAAAGGCAGATCACTTCCAAATATTGCTTTTATAGCTTTATGTATGTCTTTCCAGTATCCTTTAATCACAGGAAAGCTCCATAACACGTGATAGTGGACAGCATTTGTACATCCACAATTTCTACAGCAGATAGGTGAGTTCAAGAGTACCTAACTTGATAATGAAATTTTTGATGAGGTGTAATAAAATACCTTGTCAGACTTTTCCAGGCAAATTCCTTCCAGCTGTGAAAACTGCTACATTTCCATTGATATGCCCATATTGTTTTCCTTTCTTCTTCTGTTATGTCTATTCTTTCCTCTCTCCCTTTCCCATTTTGTTTTAATATATACAGTTGAGTGTGTTTTTAAGTTTTTGAGTCCTTTATAGACCCGAAACAATGCCTTTGTCTTTCTTTGAGTTAGATGCCCTCTCAAATAAATCCAACACCTGTTTTTTTTTATTCTACTACATATTCTACCTTGTCAATGATAAAATGTCTCATCTGTAAGTAGCGATAAGATACATTTTTATAAATATTAATATTGTCTTAACAATAAAATCAATAAAGTTTCTTATAAAATATACACAACAAATATCCATCAAAAATGACTTTTGAAAGATTTAATATTGATATTGAGTAAAACTCCTGTAATTATTATGGCTTGACTGAAGAAACTATTGAACACTTGTTTTTTCCCTGTTTGTTTACTCAAATATTCTGGTTAAATGAACAGTCATACTTTTTTTTTTACACGAACTATCTCAATACACCACCATCGTCAATAATATTAAACAGTCAAAGGAAAAGTTTTTCTCAAGATGAATGTTTATGAATCTGTTGAATTAATAAATAAAGAATTAAAAAAAATTAAAAAAAAAAATTCCTGTGTCCCAACCAATCACACACATCCACACTCATCACAGTTGTTTCATCTTCGAATTGTTATTATATATTAGCTTCTTACCTTTCTCTACACATAATTCTCATACTAAACCATTCTGTATTAACTGCATCTGACACTTCTCTAGTTTATTTATATATGTTTTACATTAAACTTTATGGCGCTGCTCTGAACTATCATTTTTTTAGAGGAGTCTGATTGGCTGCACAACGTCACATGATTTTTAACTTTGGGTGTCATTGGTTCAACTAACTTAGTGGACTGCGTTGCTTGCCTGCTATTTTAACGAATTTTGATAATACGCAACAACAGGAGTGCCAACAATAAAAATATGATTTAATAAAAACATTTATTTAAAAAAGGTGTAGGTCCTCTTTATTGGGGTTACTAGGCCCACCGCCTAGAAATTGATCCAAAACACATCACACCGGAAGGTGTTTTCTTTTTTTCTTTCACGGCGAAGACCACAGTTTCTCCCGCTTTTTTGTAGGTCACGGTGTTTTATCCCGCTTTCTCGTTGGCAACTGTTTCTACCATTCGCTTTTGACTGAGTAAGATGGACGCAGACAGGGACAGAACTTCTGTATTTGACAGACTATTCAATGCAGCTTCTCGTGCAAGGCACGAACTCAATTCGGATCCAAGAGGAATTGGTTTCTGCCATAAGGCGACTTTTCCGACGTCGCCCCGCGAGAAAGATACAAGGTAAGCTAGCACAATCGTTTTGAGATTGTATACAGTTCATACTGGACAATCATCTTTCCGAAACTATTTTGAGTAATATCATTATAAACAGAGAAATTGTTTATTCGGTATACGTACAGAACTGAATGCCAACATTGGACTAGAAAAGGACTATTAGCCTTGCTCATGCCAGCTAGCTAAAATATAATACTTTTTTTCCTGTATGTTTTTGTTTATGGCAATAGCCTATATCATATTGTCAAAACGGGCAATTGGAATATTTAGAGACACACACACACACACACATATATATATATATATACACATCAGTGACTAGGCTGTATAGTCCAGGCCTATTTAGTTGAGTGGAAGACTCCCAATGCTAAATAGCTACTTTTGACTTACTAGTCAGTTATTGTCATGTGAATTTTGGGTTTTATTGACTTTTCTGTATGATCAACACATTGTAATCTATGGCTGTGTCCGAATGTCGTCCATGCTCCCTCTTTCACTACATAGGGCTGCACAATATAGCAGACTATCTAGTGCCCTCATTCTGCCTGTGATACGGACACTATTTTTCCTACTCTTTACTCGCCGCAAATCATGTGATTAACAGCTGTCACCGCATTAGCAAGCACAGCGGCACTCACGACGCACGAAATTATTTAATTAAGGATCAATTCTGTAATTGTAAATGAAGGTATTTTATTTACTTATATCGTGTTTAATCTCAATTTCTGTAGTTTTTTTTCTCTCCTTTTTTTCTGCCGCTCGATGTGCGGCACCTTGCGTTATTCAGTTCTCCTGACCGCAATGCATTGTGGTCTAATGTTGTCCGATCGGGAAATTTTTTCCAGCGACTTATTTTAATTATATAAACATCTGAATTTAATTTTGGTT
>JALJCO010003748.1:0-56879 GCA_023101725.1 Atherinomorus stipes
AAAATGAGTCTGTTATGGCTGGTGTTCCTTTGATTCATAAATGTCCTGTCTTTTCATGTATTTGTCATGCAAATCATCTGTCACTGCCCCCTGTCTGGGAATGAACGCTACTGGACAACAATGGACATACCCCGAGTTTCGATCTTCAGATTGGTTGACGTTGTAGCCAATCCCCATCGCCGCTGCTGGGAGTCCCGGATAAAGCTGGCTGCCTTTCTTCAGTCGCGAAGGCAAATTGTTTGACGAACAGTTTGTCCCTCCGCTTGCTGGACTATGACTCCTGAGTGTTTTGGTGGACTGTAATTAATAACTCTTATCAGACACGTTGCCGTTATTCTGTGATTTTCTCGGTAAATGTTTGGATAGTGTTTAATCTGCTCGTTGTGTATCGCCCTCTTGGTGTGGGCATTTGTTTGTTTATTGTTCAGTAATCGGGGCTGGGTTAGCGGTAGGATCAGTTGGGAAACGGTCCGTCCAACATCCGTCTCAAAGACAGGTTAGGAACAGTTATTAGTGCTGCTGGTCCGTAGTAGTTCTTTTTTTTTGTTGTTTCTTTGTTTTTCCTCTTGCTATTTTCTTTCCGCCAAGTAATGATCCCCTGTTGCTCCTTTGGAGAAGGTCTCGCTTCCCTCTGTAAACGGGCAAACGGTTGTTTATAATTACCTGTTGTTTGTTTGTTTTGTTTTTGTTTTTCGTTATTAATATTGTCTTGTTTTTTTTTCAGCAGCACTACATCCCAGCGCCCAGGTTTTTCTGATCCATGGTTGTGCATTTCTCGTGTCAATAAACTTGCTGTATCACCTGCCACCGCCTGTGGGGTTCCCTTTTGTGCGTCCCTGACCCTAGCCGAGCTGGGACGTTACAGAGTCAAAGAATAATAGGTCATCTACGTTTGGTCCATATGTATTTGCAATGCATACCTTAAGATTCTGAACAGTTAATGTGACTATTATAAATCTGCCTTCTGGATCTCTGATTACATCATCAATGTCAAATTTTAACCTGCTATTAATCAAAATTGCTACACCTCTCTGTCTAGAATTATAACCAGCTGAATACACGTGTGGAAACTGTCTTGTCTGAAGGAGATCGACTGAGGAATTTGATAAATGTGTTTCCTGAAGTAAGACAATGTCTGCCTGAAGATCTTTTAGCCGGTTGAAAATTTTTAATCTCTTATCCCCTGTGCGAGCTCCGCGCACATTCCAGGTGACTATTTTCATTCAACCAACGCTGAAATGAGTGTTACATGCATATTAATAAAGCAGTGCATCTGTTCGCGTATTTCTGCCATAAGTATGAATACTAAGCTGCAGGCTAAACCAGTCTGTCTGTGTGTGCATCGCGCTGTTTCTTCCTGCAGTGTGTGTGCGCGTGCGCCTGTCTGTGTGCCTCGCGCTGCGTGTGCTGGAGTTTCTACACCCGTAGTGTTCACGTTTGTAAAGTCGCGAGTGAAATGACAGTTCACTGTGTGAGAGTGAGAGGAAAAGAGAGAGGGGAGGAAAGGAGTGGAAAGTGAAATAAGAAAAAGTGTGACCAAAAAACAGAGGTTTAAAAGGTGCATCCGTGTTGTGAGCCGTGAAGTCGAAACGGTAGTGAGATTAGTAATTATGATCATAACAGATAATAATTCATCTTATCAGAGTTAGGAGGATATGAGACTGAACTGTACCTGACATCAGAAGAGCCACGGGGTGATGTTTGAGTCCCGATAAAGATGTCCATTAATAAATAATTTATTCACCGCGATGACAGCTCGGGATCCCTCCGTAATGGCTTTTTCCTGATAGGAAACAGGACTTTACGCCGGTCCAGGATTTCTGTAGGATATTGGTCGTTTACTCCAAAGTTGGTCCCTTTCAGCTCGCGGCCCTGCTTCTTTACTTGCTCTTTTTGTTTAAAGTGAACAAACTTAGCAACAATCGGTCTTGGTCTGCATGAATCCGGCATTTTACTACCCATGCGGTGGACGCGATGGAAGCCGATACCATTGACTGTATCGGAGGGGAGTTTTAGTTGTTTATGGATGAAGGTTTTTATTGTTTCCTCGGGGTTCTCGTCTGTCTGCTCTGGGATCCCTGCAAATACCAGATTATCTCTCATGCTCCGAGCCTGCAGATCGATTGCTGATTCCCTCATCTTTTTATTTTCTCCTGACAGCCGGTTTATTCCCTCAGTGAGGGACTTAACCGTGTCTTGTAGGTCGGCGTTTGCGGCCGCTAGCGTTTCCACCTGTTTCTGGCTGAACTCCAATGATTCCCGGAGCGCCTGGAATTCTTTATGGAGAACCTCCACCAGGTTCAAACGGGCGTCAAAGCTGTCTACTTTCCTCTCTATGGAGAGAAGGATATCCACGAGTTTTCTGGTGAAGTCATCACACCAGAGGAATCTCCTACCCGAGCTCTCTTGCTTTTTTTCTCCGGAGTGGACGCTGACTTCGGTTTTTTTAAACCTTTTTTTCATGGCCTGCTGTTCGTGGTACAGAAGATCAATGTAATCCGCCGGGCTGATCGAATCTTCCCCGCTTTCCTCCAGCTTGTACCCTTCACTATACTGATTTTTTTTTATTATTTGTGTTAATGATTATTTATTAAATTGGCAAATATTAATAAGTTGAAGTTGGAGCGATAAATTTCTTAACTCGCCTGGTTTGAATCGCCTACCGTCTCACAGATACTGCGTCACTACAGCGTCATCGCCGCGTCACTACAGCGCCTCCGCCACTACAGCGGTGGAACTTTTTCATGCCCGCATCTGTCTTTTCATGCCCGCATCTGTCAGGATTTGTCTTTCAACTCCCATATAAAACAGGTTTCTAGAACCGCCTTCTTTCACCTACGTAATATTGCTAAAATTAGGAACATCCTCTCTCAGGACAATGCAGAAAAACTAGTCCATGCTTTTATTACTTCCAGATTGGATTATTGTAATTCCTTATTACTGGGCTGCCCCAAATATGCCTTGAAAAGTCTCCAGCTGATCCAGAATGCTGCAGCGAGGGTTCTGACTAGAACCAGCAGGAGAGATCATATTTCTCCAGTTCTAGCTTCTCTTCATTGGCTCCCTGTTAAATCCAGGATAGAATTTAAAATTCTTCTTCTCACATATAAAGCTCTCCATGACCAAGCTCCATTATATATTAGAGATCTCATAGTTCCATATATTCCAAGCAGAGCACTTCGCTCTCAGACTGCAGGTCTTTTGGTAGTTCCAAGGGTCTCTAAGAGTAGAATGGGAGGCAGAGCGTTTGGCTGTCAAGCCCCCCTATTATGGAACCAGTTACCAATTCAGGTTGGGGAGGCAGACACCCTCTCTACCTTTAATATCAGGCTTAAAACCTTCCTTTTTGATAAGTCTTATAGTTAGGGATGGCTAGCCTTCCCTTAGTTAAGCTGCTATAGGTTTAGACTGCTGCGGGACGTTCATGATGCACTGGGCTCTTCCTCTCCCATCATCTCTGTCTCTCCATGTAGAAACCTGTGACAGTATTGCATCATTAACTGTGTTCTCCTCTCTCAGCAGATCTGGCTGGATAACGTTGCAGTGTTTGTTGGTCTCCCTTTCTGTCTTCTCCCCCCCAGCCGGTCGAGGCAGATGGCCGCCCTACCTGAGCCGGGTTCTGCCGGAGGTTTTCCCTCCCTGTTAAAAGGGTGTTTTCCTTCCCACTGTCACCACCCTTCCGTGCTTGCTCAGGATGGGGGATTGGACCGGGTCAAGTCAAGATTCGATCCAATCTGTTGGTTTCCTTAACTAGGCAATTATGAATCTGACCTGAACTTTTCTGTCTGCTAAGCGCCCTGAGGTGACATTGTCATGAATGGACGCTATACAAATAAAGTTGAATTGAATTGAATTGAATTATTCACAGGAATGAACCAGGACCAGAACCAGGACCAGGACCCAGCTGTGTGTCCTTGAAGAGTGACCAATCAAGGGATTATGTTCCTGATTTTAGCTCCGAGGAGCGGAGGTGAGCTGGGTGTAAATGTTGTATCAGAGTCAGCGTGAACATTTTTATTCCAACATGTGTTTCAGCTCTTTTCCACATTTCTATGCTCAGATGTGAACACTGATTTAATGTTCACTTCTTTACTAAATGAGCTCAAATCTCCAGATAAAAGCTCCCATAATAAAACAGTGTGATAAACATGTGAGGAAAGTTTTCAGGAGGATTTCTCAGTAGTTTCAGATTTACTGTTTAAGTTCAGAGAGCTGCAGAAAGTGGGAGCTCCCTGGACAATTTTGATGAAGGTCTCAATTAGGTCTGGTGGGAACAGGTTGTAATGTTGAAGTTCACTGATGCCAACTGGTGTGACAATTTTTATGTCATACCAATCCTTTACCAAACTTTGCCAGATGATGGAGAGAGTTGATGGAGCCCTGCAAAGTAACACACCAGTTCACACACCATTGCCTCTCAGGATGCATGTTGCTAGGTGCTAAATAAACTAGCAAGTTGTGCAGAGTAGCATCTGATCACTGTTACAAGTGCTCTCTGTGGGCTATTTAAAAGAAAGAGTCCTTGCAAATAGAACATGTGCAGAGATATTCTGACATGTATTTACATGACCAAACATTCAGGTAAGAAAAGGAGTAACCCTGGAGTAATTTTGGGGTTTCTAAAAACCAGAATATGAGCATATTCTTGTTTTGTTGATGTTTACATGGCCATGCACACCTGGGTTATTGCTACTATTCCAGTAATGGAAGGATTATGGGCTGTATCTAAAGACAGTATATGTGGACAGACAGAATGTCAGCTGATTCTTCCTGATTCCTCCACAGAGTGGACCAGCCAGAGCTCAGAGTGTCCCAGTGGTCCGTCTGTCCAGCAGCATCAGACACGGCTGGAATCCATATTTATGGTTTGTACATGTCCAGTAACTACTTTTCCATGTCTTCTGTCCACAGTCTCCATGGTGACCTTTGTAGACCAGTGGACTGTCAGTGTGTCCAACATGGATCTGATGTTTGTCTCCATGATTTCAGTCTGATTGTGTCCTTCATATGGTTTTCTCTTCCAGCTGCTGGAGGACAACATCATCACTTTTGTGAAGAAGGAGCTGAAGAAGATCCACAAACTTCTGAGTCAAGATTACCCAGAATGCTCAGTGTTGGAGGGTGAGGATGAAGAGCAGAGGAAGAGCAGAGAGGCATTAATGAAGATGACAGTGGACTTCCTGAGGAGAATGAAGCAGGAGGAGCTGGCTGAGCGTCTGCAGAGCAGTAAGAGGATTTCTCTAAAGATGGAAGCTGCTGGATAAATGACACATTTACTGATGTCTCAACACCTGGAACATCACATATTCACATCCTCATTCTTCAGAGGCTTGAAATCTTTACTGACTCATCTTATTTCCTCTTTTCATTCAGAACTTCTGGCTTCAGTTTGTGGCCGTAAACTGAAATCTTCTCTGAAGAAGAAGTTCCAGTGTGTGTTTGAGGGGATTGCTAAAGCAGGAAAGCCGACCCTTCTGGAGCAGATCTACACAGAGCTCTACATCACAGAGGGAGGGACTGCAGAGGTCAATGATGAACATGAGGTCAGACAGATTGAAACAGCATCCAGGAAACCACACAGACCAGAAACAACCATCAGACAAGAAGAAATCTTTAAACTCCCACCTGGAAGAGATGAACCAATCAGAACAGTGATGACAAAGGGAGTGGCTGGTATTGGGAAAACTGTCTTAACACAGAAGTTCACTCTGGACTGGGCTGAAGACAAAAGCAACCAGGACATCCAGTTCATGTTTCCACTGACTTTCAGAGAGCTGAATGTGCTGAAAGAGAAAAAGTTCAGCTTGGTGGAACTTGTTCATCACTTCTTTACTGAAACCAAAGAAGCAGGAATCTGCAGCTTTGAAGACTTCCAGGTGGTCTTCATCTTTGATGGTCTGGATGAGTGTCGACTTCCTCTGGACTTCAATAAAACTCAAGTCCTAACCGACCCTAGGAAGTCCACCTCAGTGGATGTGCTGCTGACAAACCTCATCAGGGGGAAACTGCTTCCCTCTGCTCGCCTCTGGATAACCACACGACCTGCAGCAGCCAATCAGATCCCTCCTGACTGTGTTGGCATGGTGACAGAGGTCAGAGGCTTCACTGACCCACAGAAGGAGGAGTACTTCAGGAAGAGGTTCAGAGATGAGGAGCAGGCCAGCAGGATCATCTCCCACATGAAGACATCACGAAGCCTCCACATCATGTGCCACATCCCAGTCTTCTGCTGGATCACTGCTACAGTTCTGGAGGATGTACTGGAAACCAGAGAGGGAGGAGGGCTGCCCAACACCCTGACTGAGATGTACATTCACTTCCTGGTGGTCCAGACCAAAGTCAAGAAGGTCAAGTATGATGGAGGAGCTGAGACAGATCCACACTGGAGTCCAGAGAGCAGGAAGATGATGGAGTCTCTGGGAAAACTGGCTTTTGATCAGCTGCAGAAAGGAAACCTGATCTTCTATGAATCAGACCTGACAGAGTGTGGCATCGATATCACAGCAGCCTCAGTTTACTCAGGAGTGTTCACACAGATCTTTAAAGAGGAGAGAGGACTGTACCAGGAGAAGGTGTTCAGCTTTGTCCATCTGAGTGTTCAGGAGTTTCTGGCTGCTCTTCATGTCCGTCTGACCTTCATCAGGTCTGGAGTCAACCTGATGGGAGAGAAGAGAGGAAGAAGAAGAAGAAGGATGATGATGATGATGTCATTCTGATTGAAGAAGGAGAAACAGTTTCTTTCCGGTCTAAGTTATCAAATGAACCAGATCTAAGACGTCTCCATCAGAGAGCTGTGGACGAGGCTTTACAGAGTCCAAATGGACACCTGGACTTGTTCCTCCGCTTCCTCCTGGGTCTTTCACTTCAGACCAATCAGAGGCTCCTACGAGGCCTGCTGACACAGACAGGAAGTAGCTCACAGACCAATCAGGAAACAGTTCAATACATCAAGAAGAAGATCAGTGAGAATGTGTCTGCAGAGAGAAGCATGAATCTGTTCCACTGTCTGAATGAACTGAATGATGCTTCTCTAGTGGAGGAGATCCAACAGTCCCTGAGATCAGGACGTCTCTCCACAGATAAACTGTCTCCTGCTCAGTGGTCAGCTCTGGCCTTCATCTTACTGTCATCATCAGAAGATCTGGAGGTGTTTGACCTGCAGAAATACTCTCCTTCAGAGGAGGTTCTTCTGAGGCTGCTGCCAGTGGTCAAAGCCTCCAACAAAGCTCTGTAAGTACATATGTAGCAGGATGTGTAGAAATATACTGCTGCTGCTTTTATAGGACACAATGGGCTGGATCTATCAAGATAAAAGAAATTGCATAATGTGCACATGCAATTTAGAATTTTGCGTGAGGGGCTGAACCACGGTTTGTGGATGATTTACAAAGAATGAAGGAGCAAATGACAGCGGGTGCAAATGTGTTGGAAATGCCCCTATATAAATGAGGGTTTTGCTTGTGGCGAATTGCAAGAGATGGCAGCCCAAAAGGAAACATGACCCACGGATGGAGATAGATGAAGGAGGAGGGAGATGAAAATATAGTTTAAAATAAGATAATAATACAACATGTATCCGTGCAGGGGCCTGTACTACCAAGCCAGATTTTCTCTTATCGAGGTAACTTCAGGGTTAACTATGGGTTTCCGGCCTACAAAGCTGGTTCACTTCTGATCGGGTTATATCTCCCTGCAGGGTTTCCTCTACATGAAATTGATCGTGGCGCACTGCCAAAATAAAAGCCGCCACACCTTCAGAATATTGTTGTTGATTTTTTTCTCCTTTGTTTTATGGTGTTTTATGTTTATCTTAATGTCAATTATCGTATGAAATGTGATTTTGGCACAAATATGGTGTTTTTCATAAAATGTGATGCTACGCTGCCTTCAAATACCCTTACTTTGAAAAACCAACACCGGAGTCCCCACTTGCCTGTCTGTAAGCTGGCTGAGGCGCGGGAAAGACGAAGACAAGTGGAGAGACGACAGTCGGGATGTTCTGCTCGAGCCCATCTGCTAGACTCCGCCTTGATCTTATGAACCGGAAGTCTTGCTAGCGCTGTTTTGGTGGAAGTCTCAGCACACCAAAAACCACATGACCACACTAACCGAGGCCTTGTTACGTCATCCACAAGTGTCGAGCCAAAATCTTGAAGAGACTGGGTTTATTAATCTGTCAATGCTTAATACGGGTTCCAATCATTTGGGAATTTATTGAAAAATTCTTAAAGGTAGAGTCCGAAGTCTCCCCACCGTTTCTGTTTGCAAACAGCAGCATTCAAACTTAGCGCTCCTCCCTCTCAGGCTAATGGCCGCCTCGTTCTTCAAACTATTCAGCTTCAAGCCTCCTTCAGAGCTCAGAAGCAGGTAAAAGCCAAACTAATATAAGCCCTGGTTTTCCAACTTGCATTATCTAAAGCTCTTACCTTTTCTTCGGTGCATCCGCTGTTTTTGCTTTCTTTCTTTCTTTTTTCCTTCGAGAGTTCGAGTGACTGGCGTCTTCTCCAATCATGAGCTTATTCCCACACGGCATCATGTCCTTAGCTCTGTCATTGGCTGGCAATGTAAACAGAAATCTCCACCCAGAAACGTCCCAAACACACCAAAATAAAGCTAAAGAGCAAATGACAGGTAGGGGGAGAGGGAGTTGCATTCAAATGCACCACTGCATGCGAGTAGAGGTCCAAAGGTGTGGTTTGAGACGTATTTCACTTGCACAAGTCTAACGTTTATTTTAAGGGGGTAAATGTTGGACTCTACCTTTAATTCATCACAGAGGATAATTCCAAGATATCAGTCTCAAAGGAAACACTAACAGAAGGCTGACAACATATCTTTTATTATACACCGAGTCAGAGACGAGACAGCTCCAGGCAGCGCTTCCCTCAGCTGCAGTACACATCACAGCCAGTAGATGGAGCTCATGCTGACTGTCTCAAATGTCTCAAGACTTCATGTTGACCTCTTGGCAGCTGTGTCAAAATGTCTCATTGTCTCATGAGGCTTCATTTTCACCATCCCTAGACGACAGTGTGACGTGGAGGGAGAGAAAATGGTGAGATAAAGTTACCAAAACTAGGTTATATTTGATTAGGGTTGGGCATCGAGAATCGAGTATCGATGGGAACAGGACTAATTCTCCTATTCTCCCAGAATCTTTCAAATTTTTAAATTTCGATTCCTATTTTCGATGCCCAGTCCACCGAACACAATTGATAGTATTCAGTCACGTGACCTGCTGGGAGCCCTGGCGGGCAAAAGATGATGGGGCGCAGCGGACTCTGAGCAGACAGACAACAGAATAATTGTTTAAATCAGCTTTCAGTTGCTAAGAAGGAAAGATACAGATATAAGTTTTAAGTGTTGGACAGTTGTGACCCGTATAGAGAAGCGACTGCTGTATACGAGCTGTTAAACATCACCATGTCCCTGCTGAGCCTGCATTCAGAGATATTTACATCTGTCTGGTTGGGAAGCCGTCACCGTACACTGCTGCCAGAATAAAGGTATATAAGAGCACCGAGAGTTCTCACTAAAAACTACTATTCAAACAGAAATAACAGCAATAGAATAATTTCCTCTCATTTTAACCTATTACAACATCAGGTTTAGAAAGAATGAAGTGCTATGAAGATGTAAATAAAAAAAATATTTCGGACTGGTATGCAGGAAAAACAAAGAATGTCATTCTAAATATCAGTGTTGCATCTTGTCTGGTGCTATTCAGCTGAATCTGAGTGTAAGAGGATTTCCACATCCCTCCTTTAGGAGTTTATTTGCGTTCCTGCATTCCTCTGTTTTAGCCAGCCGCTAACATTCAATTCAATTCAATTCAACTTTATTTGTATAGCGTCCATTCATGACAGTGTCACCTCAGGGCGCTTAAAAAAAAAGAAAAAATAAGGTAGAATTAAAATAGAATAGTTAAGGAAAAAAAAAAAATGGATGGAATTATGTTTTGATGGGGCCGGATCCCTTCCTAAGCAGGAGGGGGGGGGGGGGGGTGGTGGGGGGGGAGGAAAACACCCTTTAACAGGGAGGAAAAACCTCCGGCAGAACCCGGCTCAGGTAGGGCGGCCATCTGCCTCGACCGGCTGGGGGGGAGAAGACAGAAAGGGAGACCAACAAACACTGCAACGTTATCCAGACAGATCTGCTGAGAGAGGAGAACACAGTTAATGATGCAATACTGTCACAGGTTTCTACATGGAGAGACAGAGATGGTGGGAGAGGAAGAGCCCAGTGCATCATGGATGTCCCGCAGCAGTCTAAACCTATAGCAGCTTAACTAAGGGAAGGCTAGCCATCCCTAACTATAAGACTTATCAAAAAGGAAGGTTTTAAGCCTGATATTAAAGGTAGAGAGGGTGTCTGCCTCCCGAACCTGAAGTGGTAACTGATTCCATAATAGGGGGCTTGATAGCCAAACGCTCTGCCTCCCATTCTACTCTTAGAGACCCTTGGAACTACCAAAGGCCTGCAGTCTGAGAGCGAAGTGCTCTGCTTGGAATATATGGAACTATGAGATCTCTAATATATAATGGAGCTTGGTCATGGAGAGCTTTATATGTGAGAAGAAGAATTTTAAATTCTATCCTGGATTTAACAGGGAGCCAATGAAGAGAAGCTAGAACTGGAGAAATATGATCTCTCCTGCTGGTTCTAGTCAGAACCCTGGCTGCAGCATTCTGGATCAGCTGGAGACTTTTCAAGGCATATTTGGGGCAGCCCAATAATAAGGAATTACAGTAATCCAATCTGGAAGTAACAAAAGCATGGACTAGTTTTTCTGCATCGTCCTGAGAGAGGATGTTCCTAATTTTAGCAATATTACGTAGGTGAAAGAAGGCGGTTCTAGAAACCTGTTTTATATGGGAACATCAACTCATTAGAATGACGGCAGATGGTTGGTCGCCTCCATATGACAACAGATCACACCAACATGTATACTTAAGGTTTTATTTATGATTAAAACTACGCTAACTATATACAGATGAATGTAGGTGTGGGCATTACTGACCGATGATGAAGTGTTAGGTGCTAGACGTGTGGGTTAGGGGCTGGTGGAGGGGCTGCATGGTTTCCTGTACCCAGGATCGAGGTGTGTTTAGTAGAACTGATCCACAGATTACTCCTCTCAGGATGTCTTTATACGATGTAATGCAGTAAAAACACCACCCCAGCTTTTTTCCCCTGGCAGTTTGTGCACGCGATCACAAAACAGCCGTCTGGTATTTTCCAGCAGCGTAACTGTGTGTTTCTCTGGCTTGTTCTAAGCCTGCAGGTGGTGAGCTAGAGTGTTTTTTTTTTCCACCAGGGGGCGTTCCCTACAGACCGTGACATCACAAAATCAATAGAATCCACCAGATGCAGAACGTTTGTTAATACAGAGTTTCAGGTACACCCGATTACGCTAATGCACACGGCACAACTCAGCGACTTTGTTGCTCATATTTAGTCAGTTTTTGGACCCTCTGATAACTTTCTTTTCATAAAACCACTAGCAACAAGTCCAGTGACACTTTCTGGTCTTACTGGAAACTTTTGAGAACGACATGAAAGAACATTTAGTTTACTGCGCACTGCCATGGCCCCTCCTCCATCTCGTAGCACTCAGTGGAGGCTGCATGAGCTGCAGAGCAGACACAGCAGCATCCAGAAAATCCAGCACTGCTGCAACAGTTGACATCCTATAAGCAGCATCTGCTAGTTGGAGCCTTCAAAGTAAAATGAGAATTTAAACAAGAGGGGAATTGTACAGAAAGATGATTAAGGACCCCTGATTAGTGTCATACATTTAAATGTTTTTCAGAATCTGGACCAGCTCAACATAAAGTTGAAACTGGCATCCCAAAATGATAAACAGGGACTCCTTTATCCATGCTTGCATAGAGCATATTAAGTCCCATTCTATGAGATAAAAAGCACTTTTCATAAATATCAAAGCTGCTGTTCATGTCAATAGATAAAAGATCAGTTAAAAACAAGATAAATGTTCTACATAAAATGGAGATAAAATATTCTACAATGAACAGAGTCAGACATTTGGTTAATAGTAAACTGGTGGTTAGATGGTTTGGTTTCTCTCAGTTTTCTATACCCCTCTCACTTTTAATTATTTTTGTGTAGGTGAAGACAAACCTAAGAAACAGGCTGTAGGGGGACTAACTAGCATGCATGCTCCTCAGCATCAACAGCCACCCCTGAAGGACTTTCCTAAAAACAGAGCCTTAGAGCTCTTTAAAAAAAAAAAAAAAAACTAGAAAAATGAAGTGCTCTCAGCCAGGCTGCAAACTGTGCCTTTAGATTTGCCAGATTTGCCAGTGTTAAATTAACATATTTACATTTTCTCCTCCAATAGCACAATTGCGTGTAAAACGCCCCATATTACATATTCATTGGAGCAGAGGTGCAAAATGGATAAGAGGTGCTATTTAGTATATTTGAAAGCCCGAACCCTTTTAGCACGCTGTTTGTAGATCAGTTTGTACATTTTTTTGTGTGCGCAATGAGATAGCTCACGTTTTTATACACCAAACCTTTGATAGATCCGGCACAATGTGTCTTATTCCCTCCTCAGACTGAGCAGCTGTTCCCTCTCACATGAAGGATGTTCAGCTCTGTCGTCAGTCCTCAGCTCCCAGTCCTCCAGGCTGACACAACTGGACCTGAGTATCTCCGACTCAGGAGTGAAGCAGCTGTCTGATGGACTGAAGAGTCCACACTGTAAACTGGAAACTCTCAGGTCAGATTTCTCTGCTGCTCTCACATGTTTTTCTACTGTTTCAGTTTCCTACAGTCTCTGTGATGCAATAATCTCCAACATTTTCAGAAATATTGTAAAATGTCTAAATGAAACATCCCCAGATCTCTGTTCATTCCTTTAGATTTGATCTGTACTGCAGAGCTCACACACATGAACTCTGGTTGACACATTTCTTTCTAGTCTGTTAAAACATGTTAAATGATGGACATTTGCTCACTTTGTTCTAGTTTAACTGCCTCATTTCCATCCACAAACATGTTTAGTTTCATCTGTGTTGATAAAATCCTGAACACAAAAATCTGCACTTCCATATGATGCATGTGGAATAACTCCAGAATGGAGGATGATGATGATGACAGGTTACTTTTAGAGAAGGTCTAATGTGGATTCCAAAGGTGAAATAATAATATTCAGACATGAACCAAAGAACTAAACCACTCTGTTTATAAACTGTCCAGTGCAAGAAAAGATAATATTTTGGTTTTACTGGGGAATGTTTTTTTTTTATGAATTTATCAATGATTCTTTCTGACTTTAAGGTCAATTGTAAATGTGAGTAAATGTGAAGACAAATGTTTTTCATTTTCATCAATATCTTCTCTTCAGACTGAGTGTCTGTGGCCTCTCAGAGGGAAACGTTGCAGCTGTGTCCTCATTTCTCAGCTCCCGGTCCTTCAGTGTGAAAAAGCTGCAGCTGAGTAACAGCAACCTGCAGGATTCAGGAGTGAAGCTGCTGTCTGCTCTGCAGAGTCCACACGGTAAACTGGAAACTTTCAGGTGAGCTCTTAGGGACGTTCACCGTAAACCAGACCTGGGCATATTGCGGCCCGCGGGCCACATCCGGCCCTTTACCCGGCCCTGTCCGGCCCGCGTGAGGCAAATCATAAATTACAAAATTGATAGATTATAACAATTTCTATGTTGTGCGTACACTACAAGTGCACTGCTTTTATTTTGAAAAGTGATACGCTACTTCCGTATTGACGTATGTGCGTGATGCGAGCTTTGAGTGAAGGTGAACAGCGACAACTGATGTTAACCTGGTTCCCCGCAAGATGTCAGCACAGAAAAGAAAAGAAAAGTTGATAACGAATGTCGTGTTTTTAACAAGACATGGACTGCAAAGGTTGCTGTGTTGAAAGACTACAATTTGAATCGCCATTACACAACCAAACATGAGGGGAAATACGTAAATCTGTCTGAAAACGAGCGCGCAAGGGTATCTGATATGTTGCTAGCAAAACTGCAAACCCAACAAGGACTTTTTACCAAACTTCACACCACCAGAGAGGCAGCCGTTAGGACAAGTTTTGTCATTTCTCACAAAATCGCCAGAAAATGTAAGGCATTTTCTGACGGACTTTATTCCTCCCTCAAAGAGGAGAACTTTCCACACCTGAGGAGACATGCTCAGAGGATTCTAGTCCTCTTTGGATCTACTTATATCTGTGAACAGACATTCTCTGTGATGAAGTTCAACAAGTCCAAGCACAGATCCTCCTCTCTGATGACCACCTCTCAGCTGTCCTTCGAATAGCAACCTCAGACATTCAGCCAGATTTCAGTGCACTTGTTCAAGCCCATTCGACCTATGCACCATAATTTCACATAGCCCTGTATAAATATCTACAGAATAGTTTAAATAGTTCAATTCCTCTGATTATCAATACTAGCTATTCATAATACATAATTTATTGATTTTTACAATGGAAGAAAGTAGTAGAGTAAAATTAAGCTAAAATCTTAGGTGTGGCCCTCTGACACAGTTCAGGTTTCTCATGTGGCCCCATATAAAAATTAATTGCCCACCCCTGCCGTAAACGATGGAGCAATAACAAGTTCCTGCAATCATGAGCTTTCTGTTTTTACTCTGGTATTCAAACCAGATCCAGTTTTCTCTAGAAGCTGCCCAGTATGACCAGCAGGAGAGGCAGTGGGCTATCTAACATGTGCTATGTTGCACTCTACATCACTTCCTGTCTTTGGTTGACTGGAATTGTCCGTTTGCTTTCACACTGCTTCAGGGTGCTTTCACACCAGGATAGTCCAGGGACTCAGTTTCTTTGCTTTGGTTTGCAATCATACTGCACGTAACCGAAACAGTTCAAACTGCTGTAGTTTTAACAACTTCTCACAAGAGGGTGACGCTCACCAATACAACCACTGATCAAGCAAGCAGCTGTTTTAACTATTCGTCACCAGCTGCAAATCACTGCCACTCCAAAACTAACAAAATTATTCTGCCAATAATCAGAGACAAAATAATATTATTATATCCAGGAGAAAAATCATGTTGAGACACAGAATATATTTTACCCCTGATACAATGTGATAATGATAATATGTAGGAAATGGAAAATAAAAGCTGCAGTCAAGGTAAACTGATCAGTGAAGCTTTTATTAAGCCAGCATGAACCAAATTACACAAGACTTCAGAAACATAAAGGTACATTCAAGTTCATGAGTAAAAGGATCTGTCCTCTGCTTATTGTTTAGATTGTTCTTATGTTTCATATTTGTTTTAATGTTCTTACTTTTTTTCCATTGTGAGACCTAATTTCTGTTTTTATCTCTGTTCAGAGCTCTTTATCAGTGGCTGCTGTGTTTAAAGCGCTATACAAATAAAGTTGACTTGACTTGACTCTGAAATTACCTTCTGAATGCTGAATGTAAACCAGACTAAAATTAGTCATGTTCTGTAATGCCAACTTAGCTTTGGCTTACGCTGCTCAATGAGAAATTCTCAACCAACACATTTTATATTCTCAAAAGGAAGTAAACAGTAAACAATGAAAATGCTGTACCGCACCGTCTTCTTCTGCTTATCCGGGATTGGGTCGTGGGGGCAGCTGCCTAAGCAGGGAAGCCCAGACTTCCCTCACCGCGGCCACAGCCGCCAGCTCATCCGGGGGGGTCCCGAGGCGTTCCAAGGCCAGCTGGGAGATGTAGTCCCTCCAGCATGTTCTGGGTCTCCCCCGGGGTCTGGTCCCGGTGGGATGTGCCTGGAACACCTCACCAGGGAGGCGTCCAGGAAGCATCCTGACCAGATGCCCGAGCCACCTCATCTGGCTCCTCTCTATACGGAGGAGCAGCTGCTCTACTTTGAGTCCCTCCCGGATGACCGAGCTCCTCACCCTATCTCTAAGGGAGAGCCCGGCCACCCTGCGGAGGAAACTCATTTTGTCCGCTTGTACCCGCGATCTTGTTCTTTCGGTCATGACCCACAGCTCATGGCCATAGGAGAGGGTAGGAATGTAGATGGACGGTAAATCGAGAGCTTCGCCTTCTGGCTCAGCTCCTTCTTCACCACGACAGACCGATGCAGAGTCCTGATGGAATCTCCGGGGGACACGATCGAATGCCTTCTCCAAGTCCACAAAGCACATGTAGACTGGTTGGGCGAACTCCCATGCCCCCTCCAGCATCCTGAAGAGGGTGTAGAGCTGGTCCACTGTTCCACAACCAGGACGAAAACCACACTGCTCCTCCTCAATCCGAGGTTCGACTATCCGATGGACCCTCCTCTCCAGGACCCCTGAATAGAGAAGTGTGATCCCCCTGAAGTTGGAACACACCCTCCGATCCCCCTTTTTGAAGAGGGGGACCACCACCCCAGTCTGCCAGTCCAGAGGCACTGCCCCCGATGTCCACGCAATGCTGCAGAGGCGTGTCAGCCAAGACAGCCCCACAGCATCCAGAGCCAGAGTGGGTAGCGTCCAGAATTTACTCGAAACTACGCCATTTAATATCTTTTTAGAGCCTAAATAGAAGTACATCGCATCTGCTGCGAGCACGCCGATGCGCGTTCATGAAACTATGGAAGGCGCGGCAGACGAGATCGCACATTCTCTTTTTCTTTCTTTCTTTGTGTTAAATCAATATCCAACCCCTCTTGTGTTTGTCCCAGTTTGTCTGCAGCTCTCACGCTCTTACCACAATGTAAACAGCGAATCTCTTCTTCTACGCTTGTATTATCAGTACAGTAGGCGCTGAACGCCGAGGCTTCCGTAGTTTCGTGATGGTGTATGTGCCCGCTTCATGGAAGTAAGAAATACTCCTTTTGAGGCTCTAAAAATGTAGTAAATGACGTTTCGAACAAATTCTGGACGCTACCCACTCAGGAAACTTGGATTACATTGGACGAGCAGTATGGAGGAATATTGACAAGTTTTTGTGGACTTTTATGGACCTTTTTGGCTCGGGTCCCAGTGAACTCCATTATATGAAAGTTGGGTGGAAAGGAGAAGTCGTCTTGATCGCCGGCTGCATTTGAGATATTAAAAAAGTGCTCCAGAGTCTTGCTCACCATGAGGGGAAGTGGAAAATAAAGTTACATCATTCTGTGGGTGAACTATTCCTTTAAGGAAGCTAGAGCTTGGCCTGAATATTCATATATATTACTCAAATATGAACAAATGAAGAAAAAAAATTAGGTTAAATGAAGTTTTCAATGAGGAAATAAAACAGTAACATACTGAAAAGCTCTTAAAAGTCCATTTTTCATGATAGGGCTCCATTAAAATCCAGCACATGGACACGATAACAAGGTTCTAAAGCCGATTTTCCTCCACAGATGCTCTTTCAGTCTACATCCAATATGAGCATTGATTCCTTCTGATCACATATATTGTTCTTTGTATGTTTGTCTAACTGTCTCTTCAGGCTGTGGATGTGTGGTCTCTCAGAGAGAAGCTGTGAAGCTCTGTCCTCAGTCCTCAGCTCCCAGTCCTCCAGTCTGACACAACTGGACCTGAGTAACAACGACCTACAGGATTCAGGAGTGAAGCAGCTGTCTGGTGGACTGAAGAGTCCAAACTGCAAACTGGAAACTCTCAGGTCAGGATTCATCAGACTGAGTTTTATTAATGAGCAACAGAACACCTGTAGAAGGTGTTTGGATGATGTCAGTTTGGATGATGTCTCTCATTGGACATCTTTCAGCACAGAAACTGAGCTGAACCTGGAACCTGTCCTGCATCCTCAACCTGAAAGAATGTGGAAAGTCTCTCATTCTCTTTTATTTTCACGATTTTACTAAGGTAGTTTTCAGTGGCTGTCTTGCTTTTGTCAGAAATCTTTTTGACACCATCACAGGATCAAATATTTTTTATTTTTACTTCTGTAACAGTGCAACCAACAGGTGACACGGCATTTACAGCTCTTGTGATTTATTCCTCACCACTCAGCTTTTACGTCCTTTAATTCTGCTGCTAAGATCTCTGTCAGAAGAACTTTGATCTCTTAACTGTTAAAGTTTCTCTTCTCCGTCTTTGATGCCATTTTTCTGAACGAACATGTGTCAAGCGTGGGAAGTCATGTCCTTATATGGAGTTATTGGGGTGGTACTTATGCAAATTTGCAATTCTTGTGAACACACGCTCACGTACGCATAGGTGGAATGCATCATGTTTACGAGGATAATTTACGCAGTTATCTGAAGTTGAGAACATTTCTTGAATCTGATGTTGTGCATTCGTAGGAGCCCACGTTTGGAGAAAAAGTACGAGAAAGATACAAAAAAAATACAAACACGTTGTTGCATGAGGCCCGATGACTTTACTGTTCGATCATTAGTTCCACAAACTTTTTCTGAATTTCTTGATGAGAAAAGAGGCTAATTGTCCTGGAAAATGCTGGAAACAGCAGTGTATGATTAGCTTGACTAAAGCAGCATAAAAAGCAGCATCTAAGCAGAAAGCAGCTTTCTATAGTTTCACCATGACTGAGATCCAGAAAAGAGAAGCACATGAACATTTGTGTCTTTGTTTTAGTCCTGAATCTACAGCCAGTTTTCTGCATGTGACAGCTGAAGTTGCAGATGCTTCAGTTCCTGTAGTGTCTCTGCTGGAAGCTGAACATGGGACATTTGTCCCAAACTGAGTCATGAAGTCCTAAACTTGGAGCAAATGAAGACACAAAGCCAGTAATATCAGACAGCTGCAGTTTCTCTGAACATTTAGTTTGCCAGCAGTTCTCTGCCAGTTTCTTCATGTGTGTGTTTTCTGCAGCCTGTCAGGCTGTCTGATCACAGAGGAAGGCTGTGCTTCTCTGGCCTCAGCTCTGACCTCCAACCCCTCCCATCTGAGAGAGCTGGACCTGAGCTACAACCATCCAGGAGACTCAGGAGTGAAGCTGCTGATGGCTGCACTGAAGGATCCACACAAACTCAGGTATGGAGAGCTGCTGCAGCCACAGCATGTCTGATAGAGGAGGAAGAGCTGCAGACATTTCCTCTGTCCTTCATTCAGCTCTGTCTCTTTGCTTCATGCTGGATATGAGTGGAATATGAGCAATCACACATGTAGGAGCCTTACAAACCTTGTTGTGAACTTCCACAGTTGATCAGCTCTCTGATTGGTTTCATTCATCACTTTTTGTTCTGATGCTGCTTCCAGAACTGAGATCAGGAAATAAAGCAGCTTTCATTTTCTCTCTTTAACTGATGAGAGTCTCAGTTTCAGCATCTTCTGCTGCTTTCATTGTCATGTGTGTTCAGCTTTTCTCTGGAAATGACTTATTAGGGGAGTGTGTGCATCATTCATGGCTGAAGATGAGAGTGAAATCAGGATGGTTTCCAGGAGTCAGATTCTCCAATGATGAGCATTTCTAAAAGACAAGTCAATGTTCACATGGCTTCATAAATCTGCAGCTTTCTCAGTGTGTATGAGAGCCATGTAATGTCCATGTTAGCATGCTGAAAGAGACGCTGCTGCTCTGACCCCCCTCCTCCTTTCAGGGTGGAGCCTGCTGGAGAAGCATGGTTGAGACCAGGTCTGAGGAAGTGTAAGTGTGCTTTTCATTGGATTCATCACATTCAACCATCTTCACACTGTCACATCACTCATTCATCAGTCAGCATCAAAGTGTCAATAGATCAATAACTGCAGCTGGATTGTGTTTGTTCTCCATCAGATTCCTGCAAACTCACAGTCGACATCAACACAGTGAGCAGAAACTTCAAACTGTCTGACAACAATAGGACGGTGACACATGAAGGGCATCAGTCATATCCTGATCATCCAGACAGATTTGATAACTGGTGTCATCAGCTGCTGTGTGGAAATGTTCTGACTGGTCGCTGTTACTGGGAGGTCGAGTGGAAAGGAGACGTTGAGATATCAGTGAGTTACAGAAAAATCAGAAGGAGAGGAGACGACAGAGACTGTGTGTTCGGATTCAACAATCAGTCCTGGAGTCTGAGCTGCTCTGATGATGAAGGTTACTCTGTCTGGCACAATAATAGAGAGATACTCATCTCCCCCCCCCCCCCCTCCTCCTCCTCCTCCTCTGTCTCTAACAGAGTAGCAGTGTATGTGGACTGTCCTGCTGGCTCTCTGTCCTTCTACAGAGTCTCCTCTGACTCACTGATCCACCTCCACACCTTCATCACCACATTCACTCATCCTCTCTATGCTGGATTTGGGTTCTGGTACAGTCCATCTCATTCTTCAGTGTCTCTGTGTTGAGTGTGAACAGTCTGATGGTGTCAGAGAAACTCTGAGTGTAGAACAGATAGTTCAGTCTGTACATGTCTGTCTCTTTCACTCAGAAACATCTTTTCAAATTCATGGATTCCATCAGTTTCTGTCTGAAACTCTTCTAAATGATTCCTTGGAAACCTCTTCCTCTTCCAGTCCTTTAAAGATGGAAGCTGTGCTTCTTCCAGGATCCACATGTTGTTTTTCTGTCTGTTTCCAGTCAAAGCTTCACACTGAATATCAGGATGTTGTGTTCAGTTCATGTTCAGCTGCAGTTAGTTTCACTTCATGATGCTGGAAATGAAAATCCTCCCAGTATTTCACTCTTAGTTTCTTTGCTTCATTCTGTCTTTATTTGGACTTTCGGACATTTTCGCATGTTGAATTTCTCATTTTTCACATCAGAAATTTGACTTTTTGCCTCTTTATTCACCACAATCTTCATTTTTCATTCTGTCTCCCAATGTTTGACTTTATATGTGAAATGTAGACTCTTAATGTACTTTTAAGATGTTTCGATCCAAACGTTTCTCTTTTCTCTGAAATTTGTTCTTAATATGTGAAGATGTAGATGGTGAAATGATGGTCTATGTGTGGAGAATAAATGGTGTATTTTCTGGGAGGTGGCTGCTTGTTTCAGCAGGACCATGTCAGACCTCATTCTGAAGGACAGAGTGTGTCTGACTGTCCTGCTTGCAGTCCACATCTGTCTCCTGTAGGGGATTATCACGCTTACCGGAACTTCCCAGTATTTGGGCATATCCTCTTCCGGGACATTTTAACAACAGCCGTTCCTGCTCCTTTATACTGTTTAAATCCAATAAACTCCAAACATACTTAAGTTTTCATTCCAGACTGAAGTGATACTAAGGAAGAAGTGGATCAAAGCGATCGATTCGCCGTGGTGAAGGACCGAACATTATAATAAAACAACACACGTTTGTTTGTAGCCGGTGGGGCACAACACCGCACGACATCGGCACTTCACAGCATGCTTTTTTTTTTTTTTTTTTTTTTTTATATATTAATGAGAGTAAATACAAACATACAAGGCATACAATAACTCACACTTATGTACTTCAACATGGATTGAGCAAGTTCAACATCAAAAATCCAAAGCATAAGCTACACCAAACGAAATGTAAACCAAATAAAAATAGACAAACAAAAAGGCTAACTTCCCGGGGCCATCTCAAATTAATTTAAATGTTTTGAGTAAAGAAAACAATTTAAGGGCTTTCTTTTCTTCAACAAGTCGAAGAGATTTACTCAGGAGATTCAGCTCGTTCCTCCAATGAGTCAAGCAAGGTTTGGTTTTAAAATATCTGCACTTATGAATGAAAAACTTCCCAAATAGCAAAAGGGCATTGAGTATGAAGTCCACATTCTTATTTTCAACAAAAACCCCAAATAGAATGAACTTCACTGACAACTGTCATATAATTTCTTTGGAAAGTAGCCAGCTCTGCATCTCTTTCCAAAAACACTACACAGAATCACGATAGAAAAAAAAGATGTTCCAAAGTTTCAACATTTTCCTCACAAAAAATTTCATTCAAAATTTTGAAATTGACCTCTTTTATTTTAGGTAGGAGGGGAAATGAAATGTAATTTTTTCTTAGTTTCCTAATTTTTTCCACTTCAAACTCTTTAAGTATGTACTTTCTTTTAACTGGGTTAGGATAATATTTTTTTATTAAAACATTCCTAATAACCTTGTCGGTGCATTTGAAATCACAGAAATTCAACCCATCAATGCAGAGCTGTCTCAGTTCAGGGAAGACTGCAGAGTATCGAGTGTCTTCTCTAACCATTGATCTCAAAGAAACCGGTATGGCCTTTAAGACTCCGTTATAATATTTAGCATTACAGTGAAGTTGGTATTTTTCACAGAAATCCTCGTGTTTTTACATCTTTCCAGAGTCGTCCATAAAATGTGCAACAGCCCATACACCTTTAGATCTCCATTCTAAATAAACAGATTTTCTCTTGAGCAGTATGTACCTGTTGTTCCAAACTGGTGGATTGTGTGGTGTGAAATTATGACAAAAAGTAACTTCCAATAGAGAAGGACTTGCTGATGAAAGGCAGATAGTTTAACAGGTAATGAGCTACATTCAAAGTCACATCGCAAAAGAAAGTCTATACCGCCCATTTTTAAAAAAAATCATATTGGGGACAATGAACCAAAAGAAATTTCTATTTGCAAGATAAGATTTTAACCACTTCAGTTTTAAAACACCATTCATAATGTCACTTCACAGCATGCTAGCATTAGCCAGCTAGTGTTTACTGACGTGCTTAACATTGTGCGTCTTAAAACACACAAACATCTGAAAATAGGGTCTGTACCCCCCCGTTTCCAGTGGAACAACTGGGGACTGCCAAGAAAGGAGACACTTTCAGATGCTTGTGTGTTTTCAGCCACACAAAGTTAGGCACGTCATCGAGCTGGCTCAGAATGAATGAAGAAAAATTAAATCACCCCACAACACAAACCATACACCCGGTGCCACCTCTTCCAAATTGTGTTGGTCGCATGCACACAGCAAAACAGGAGACGCCACCACCAGCAAGCCTGTCCACCAGATGGAGAAGCCCAGAAGAATCCCAGCAAGACACAGTTGCCGAGCTTATGCACAACCCTGCCGCCTGTCAGACAGCACCGATGGGTAAGGCTCTTTTGCAGCCTGTAAGTCTGTGTTCAGGGCAGAACAGCGATGAGAGGTGGCTTGTACGGCCTGGAGCTGGAATCCCCGCTGGCTGGCTGTGCAGCAACAGCGCGCATCTGTTCCCTCCGCCCAGAGTAGGCAACCAGCCAAGGTCCTCTGTGCCACACAGGTAATTGCCTGGGTCCTCTGTATCAATCAGAGGTGGGTTCAACCGAGTCGGAGGAAGCCCTCTTTCCCCAAACAGCAAATTAAGTGTGGAACTCTTAAATGTGGGAACCAAAGCTGCCAATTTCTGGGGACAAGCAGGAGACGGCAGTTAGTCTCGATCTCCAGCCTGAATGAGCAGTCACCGGTGCATACCAGGTGCAGATAATCAGCTGATTATATAAGCTACTCCGCAAGCAGGCATTGGCCAATGCCTAGAGTCACACCTGAAACTAATTAACCACCTCACTACAATCTACCCCGCCTTTTTGCATCGGCGCCCCGACGATGGCTCACCAATGTTATTAATCCCATGGCCGAAAGAAAGCCATCACAGAGCTAGAGGTTGGCTCAGAGAGTGTGGCGTCTCGACATGTCGCACTCTCAACTGACCGCGGAAGGTGGTGGACATTGCGGTGTTGACCAGCAGTGTGCCTAGTAGTTCTACGCACAGTTGTGGACTTACCATAATCCCTCAAGTCTGAACTGTTCTCTGGTGCAGGAACTGAAGACAGATCCGGCACACTGGGAGCCATATCGCAAGAATTGGCAGTTTGTTGGGGTGGTGCAAGAAGACGTGGTGGTGCATTTACAGTTTGTACAGGTGAAACACTGAATGCTTCGTATGGAGCATCCTGTCTCATAAACAAGTCCTCCTCATCTGACATTTCAGATTCTAGATTGGTGGCCAGTGGGGGGTTCTCAAGCACTGGCTCAGGGGACTCCATGCCAATAGCAGCTTTTAGCAAGGATCGATGAAGCTGTCTGGCTTTTGTTGGGTCCCCACCTGGTGCCACCGTATACACCACACCCATTGGCTCCGGAGCTTTGAGGACTTTGTGCACAACTGACCCCCACTTATCTTGCACCTTATGGCGCCCTCTGGTGCTAAAGTCCCGAACAAACACCAGCTGTCCCTGTTTAAGTGGAGTATCCCTTACATGCTGATCATGATTTCTTTTCCTGCGGTCAGCAGCTAAGGACAGGCGCTCCCTGGCCCCATCAAAGGCCATTTGCAGGCGAGCTTGATGCTCCTGAATCCAATCATGAACACTTCCACTGGCAGGGTCCTGAACCTTACCCAGAAGAAAATCAATGGGTAATGAGAAAGAATGGCGATTCCCCAGTGGACTGATGAGGTGTGGTATTATAACAATACAACACTTGGGGCAGACATGAGTGCCAATCCCGTTTTCGGGTGACAGGTAAGGTACGCAGTAGGTTGTGTAGCGTTTGATTGACTCGCTCACATTGGCCGTTTCCTGCTGGATGGTATGGGGTGGTCCTGGATTTTTCAATCCCATATAGTTTACAGAGCTGTTGGATCAAAGCGCTCTCAAAATTGCGACCTTGGTCCGAATAGATTCGAGCAGGGATGCCAAACTTATAAAACCACTCATTAACCAAAACATTGGCCACAGTGGAGGCTGTCTGGTCACGAGTGGGAACAGCCAGGGTATACTTGCTAAAGACATCCGTCATCACCAGCACATTTTCCAACCCATTATGGGTCGGTTCCAGTACAGTAAAATCAATGGCCAGGATCTCATTTGGGCGGGAAGCCAACAAATGGCCCATATAACTATGGGCAGAGGTCCGAGTATCCTTGGCAACCTGACAGCGTTCACATGACTGACACCACTGTGTCACATCAGCAGACATTCCCGGCCAGTAGCACCATGACCGTAAAAGGGCCAAAGTCCTTTCAATGCCCTGATGTCCATGTTCCTGATGTACACCTGTCAACACTTCTTTTATCAGACTAGCTGGCAACTCTTACCCAGAGACAAGGTGCAGGGGGCGGCATCTTGTCCGGACGGGACAGTCCCAGCAGGTCACACTGAAGACCTGTACATGTTTGGATTTATGATAACTGGGTTCCTGCTGATTGGAGCTGTCGGGTACCTGGTACATCGGGAAATTCTGAAGCTGACGGCAGCTGTGGGCAGGCTGCCGTTCGAGCTGTTTCTCCGAGCTACCAACACTCAGACTCAAACTTTCTGCACGTTGACTTGCGTGGATGCCCTGTGGGGCAAACTGGGGACGATGTCTGACAGCATAAAGGATGTTGGGTTCCACCTGGAGCAGTTGGAGACTCGGATTGGGGGTAATTAACACAAATTTGGCTGATTTGGTCGCCTCTGAGACCTGCTGAAGACTTTACAGGCAGACGGAAACATGCCTCTGCCTGGACCCAAACTATCTCCTTATCTCAATCTGGTCCCTGGGAGCGGCCTTGCAGCTGCTCCTTAACTCCCAAATGTCCTTGGAGAAACTGCAGAAGTGAGGCTCTGCAACCCCCCCCCTTCCACGAGAACAGTTGGGACTCTCTGAAGGCCGTCTCTAACATCTATGGACTGTGCGTGAGCCGCTGTCTCTCGCTTACGCACACACATTTTCACGACACTGATGCGCACATCCCACTGCACTGCTGGTCCTTAACTTCCTCCCACCAGAAATCGGTGGAGGACGGAAAGATGCGCCCCCTTTGTGGCTGCGTCTTCTCCCTCACTGGGCTCTGGACCCCTCCTCCTCCCCACCACATGTGTCATGATGTTGTGACTGTCTGTATACGTGCTTAACTGTACTGAGGGTGTTTTTTTTTTTAACCCATTATCACGTCCTCTGCAGAGGGCGGGACAGTGGTTTCTTTTTTTTTCTCCTCTCCCCACCTGTCCCAATGTATATCTTTTTCACTCTGCAAACAGGTGCGCTGCTCGTGTGGCTGCACCCTCAGTCTGCCCGGTTCTGTTTGTATTGTGTCTACTGTCTGTATAATCTTGGACGGGTTGTACTGGAAAAAGAATTTCATTGCACTGGGACGCCGGTACAATGACAATAAAGTTTTTCTGATTCTGATTCTGAACAACAACTGCAACACAGTTTCAGCACCATCTGGGCGAGAGATCCGGCGATAGAGCACCCCATGCTCTTCAACCAGACGATCCCACTGCCGGCAGAGAACCACAGCATCATGAGACATTTGCTTTCGCTCCTCACCATTGGGCTGTCTCTTCTGTTTCCAGAAGTGGCACACTTCTTGAATAACTGGGTCAGCCCTCTGCAAAGCAGAAATATTCATCATGGTGTGTTGAGGCAAAACTGTAACAGCAGCTTGTACAGCTGCAGTATCTTCTGAAAATAAAGCCTGCTGAAGTGATTTAGGCAGAGACGTACCAGGAAGCAAGGCTTCCAACACCTGTTGATCAGGTGGATGCTGACGTGATAAAGCATCCGCATTACGGTTACTTCTTCCCGATCTGTACTTGACCTCAAAGTCAAAAGCAGAAAGCTGCGCAGCCCAGCGCTGCTCTGTGGCTCCAAGCTTGGCAGATGAAAGATGACTCGGGATTGTTGTCAGTAAAGACAACACACTTGTGACCCAACAAGTATTCCCGGAACTTTTCAGTCATGGCCCATTTAAGGGCCAAAAACTCCAGCTTCATGGAGCTGTAGTTTTGCATATTTCTTTCAGGAGGGCTTAATCCTCGACTTGCATAGGCTATAGGCCTCACCTTTCCTTCTTGCTCCTGAGAGAGCACTGCACCCAATCCGCCAAAGCTAGCATCCACTTCAAGGATGAAGGGTAATGAGAAGTCAGCATAGGCTAGAACTGGTGCAGAGGTCAGTTTGGTCTTAAGGCATCAAAACTCTGCTGGCACTGGTCAGACCATGCATCAGTCAGCGTTGGTTGGGACCCCTCTGGGATGTACCTCCCACCTTAGCGACAAGGTGGTGTAGAGGTGCAGCCAGCTTAGCGAAGCCCTCCACAAACCTCCTGTAATAGCTGGCAAACCCCAAGAAGGAGCGCAGCTCTGACAGTCTTGGGGGGCTGCCAGTTAGCAACAGCCTCAATCTTGGCTGGATCAGTGGAAACTCCAGCGGCAGAAATGACATGACCCAAATATTTTACCTCAGGCTGAAAGAAGGAGCATTTGGAGAGCTTTGCCTTGAGGCCTTCTTGTTGGAGCCGCCCCAGCACAACACCCAACCTATCTAAGTGTTGCTCAACAGTAGATGAAAAGACTACAATATCATCCAGGTAGAGGAGAAGATTCTGACCCTGTTGGTCACCAAAAATCCGTTGCATCAATCTCTGGAAAGTGCTCAGGGCATTGCAAAGCCCAAAAGGCATTCTGTTCCATTCGAACAGGCCAAAGGGAGTGCAGAAGGCAGTCTTAGGTTTGTCACCTTCAGTAACAGGGACCTGATTATAGCCACTGGCCAAATCCATTGTGGAAAACCAACGTGCCCCTGTGAGCGCATCCAAAGACTCCTCAATACGGGGCAGAGGAAAGGCATCCTTCCTGGTCTTGCCATTGAGTTGACGATAATCAACGCACATGCGCAAGGTGCCATCTTTTTTTCTCACAAGAACAATGGGGGAGGCATATGGACTGATACTTTCTCTAATTACCTGGTTCTGCAAAAGTTGGTTAATATGTTCTTTTACCAGTTCATAGTCACAAGGTGGAATGCGCCGGTAGCGTTGTTTCACTGGAGTGTCATCTAACAGGGGGATGTCATGCGAAATCAGGTTGGTACAACCTAAATCACCATCCTGGGCTGAAAACACCGAAGTATATTTAGCCAGAAGACTCCTCACCCGATCCTGCTCTTCAACAGGCAGCTGAGACAGATCCATTTTACTAATCTGCTCAGCTAGAGTAGGTGGAAGGGTCTGGGAAGCCACAGTGACTATCCCAGATGGCACTTTGGTCACCCCAGGTGGGAGACTAACCACATTCACTCCATTCAATGTACCCAACACAGTGTGGGGGTGAAGCCACACTGTACTGGAACCCACATTAACAACTGGTATATAGGCGGTACCCTTGACTACCTTTACCAAAGCAGGGGATGCCAATAACCCACCTGGCAAAACTGAGTCCACTGGCTCAAACAGAACAGTACCACCAGAAAACTGCTGAGAGCATGTCGCTGCAACAATTTTCATGGCCCCAGCTGATATCCGACAGGCCTTTTTACCCCTGACCTTTGCCTGGCCTGACATTTCAGGCGGTGCAGCTGTAACAGCTCGATGGCAGGCCTGTAATGCCTGAAATACAGCTTTTGGGGTTTCCAGAACAACAGGTATTTCAAAGAGATCTACGCCATATTGCCCAAAGAGCTCAGCATAGCACTTGTTAATGACATTCATTCCAAGAACACCAGGTGTCTTGGGAGGATCCCCAGGGGGGTCTTTAACCACTAGGACACCACACCGAGGCATCACTTTTCCACAGAGCTTCATGCTGAGCTCCAAGTAGCCAATGTAAGGAATGGCCAAGCCATTAGCTGCCCTCAGCTGTAACCAGTGGCAAGACTGGAGTCTCTCCTGCCCCCATTGCTTAAAATGCGTACAAAAGAAACTTTAAGTAACTGTCGACACCATAGAGCCTGTGTCTACCAGACATGGGACCTTGATGCCTTCCATGTCTACCTCTATGTGTGGACAAGAAGAAACCAGACTGGTGACGCTCTTGGACACATTTTCTGGACCAAACAATACCCAACCTGAACAGTGGTCCTGCAATTCAGAGGGTGCTAGTTTTCCGACTGCAATTGCCTACCAGGCTGTTGAGAACTATGGGAGGAGCGGAGGTGAGATGGAACACGCTCTCCATCACAGTCACTGGGAAAGTGACCGGGCTGGTTACACCGTCGGCAAACAATAGGCCTATTAGCTGAATTGCGTGAGGAGCCATGCGGTTTAGAGCGTTGCAAGTTAGTAATGCTGTCAGTGAGCAGATTCACCTGTTCCTGCTGACATTTCAACAATTCCATCACTTCAGCAATCCCTGTTGCCTGAGCAGGTGACACTCCATGAGTTCCCCGTACACCATATTGGATGCCCACTACTGCACGACTAGGGTTCACTTGCAACTTAGACAAGCCCTCACGCTCCCACTGGAGGGCCTCTCCCCTGACCTCAAGTAAGGTGGAGTTAGGATGCCTGCGAACAACTTGTCTTAATTCGCGGCGGAGTGTACCATCCAAAACCTGCTCAATGAACTGATCCCGGAGTAAAATGTCAGAGTTTGGCATGTTACCTGGCGCACGCTGCTTAACCTTCTCCGTCAGACTCATTAAGGCTAAAGAGAATTCTAGCAGGGATTCCCCTTCTTGCTGTTTTCGGGGGAAAAAAAATGCCTCCTGCAGGGCCACATAAGAATCTGTGCACCCATACAGCTCCTCCAACACAGCCAAAATTTTCTTGGGGTCAGCACGCTCAGTAGCAGATCGATATTTATTCTCCTCACGTGCTTCCCCCTCTAAGAGATCAAACAAGAAAAATGCCTGCTCGGCAGACGACAAATGTCGTGCCCTCATGCATGCCTGCACTTCATCAACCCAGTCATGCAAGCTCAGACCAACTTTCCCCCCTAAACATAGGGCATTTCCTATCACAAGGAATAAACACCAATCTCTCTGTAACAGGAAGAGTAGCAGTAGAAGTACCAGGGAGTGGCTCAGAGGAGGCAGGAGGTGCATCAGAGGCAGAAGCATGCTCCTGCTGCAGCCTCTCATTATCAGCTTTTAATTGAGCAACCAAATTTCTCAGCTCCTGTAGCTCTCCCTCCATGCTGACTCGTACTCACCCAAGGATAAACACTCCCACCGCTGTCCCGCCTTTGAACCAGAAAGAAAGACAGAATTACATACACGAAAACAGATTAAAATGCATTTCCTTGAAGAAAATTAAAAAGAAAAAAAAAACGGAACAAGTCTCCACTTTAGTAATATCCTGCCGACAACGCCAAAATGTGGCATTCAGTGGGTTTTTAAAGTTTCGACAACGCCACCTTGGGGAATTACACCCCAAGGAAAATTCACCTTAAAAGAGGCACTCAAGTCCGTTCATACAGGAGGGAGACATGAGAGTTCCGTTTAAGACATTTATTTTCCAAAAAAAATGTTGGTTTAAAAAAAAGGACTAAAAGCAAGCTAAACAAAAAGAAAATACAGCTGGACTTACTGGGTGGGGGACAGGCAAATAAAAACGGAGGGGCGTCTCAGAATAAATAAAGAAAAATTAAATCACCCCACAACACAAACCATACACCCGGTGCCACCTCTTCCAAATTGTGTTGGTCGCATGCACACAGCAAAACAGGAGACGCCACCACCAGCAAGCCTGTCCACCAGATGGAGAAGCCCAGAAGAATCCCAGCAAGACACAGTTGCCGAGCTTATGCACAACCCTGCCGCCTGTCAGACAGCACCGAGGGTAAGGCTCTTTTGCAGCCTGTAAGTCTGTGTTCAGGGCAGAACAGCGATGAGAGGTGGCTTGTACGGCCTGGAGCTGGAATCCCCGCTGGCTGGCTGTGCAGCAACAGCGAGCAACTGTTCCCTCCGCCCAGAGTAGGCAACCAGCCAAGGTCCTCTGTGCCACACAGGTAATTGCCTGGGTCCTCTGTATCGATCAGAGGTGGGTTCAACCGAGTCGGAGGAAGCCCTCTTTCCCCAAACAGCAAATTAAGTGTGGAACTCTTAAATGTGGGAACCAAAGCTGCCAATTTCTGGGGACAAGCAGGAGACGGCAGTTAGTCTCAATCTCCAGCCTGAATGCGCAAGCACCGGTGCATACCAGGTGCAGATAATCAGCTGATTATATAAGCTACTCCGCAAGCAGGTATTGCCCAATGCCTAGAGTCACACCTGAAACTAATTAACCACCTCACTACACTAGCTTAAATGGTCTCATGGTACAACCTCATTTGTTCTCTCTGACCTGTGTGGTGCGACATTCCTGTCAGAAAGACTAACGTCGGCCTTTTTGTTAGCAAATTTACTGATGAGGTCTTTGAAATCCAACTGTCAGCTTAGAAAAATGAGCTTATTAAAAATGAAATGAAAATGATCCCGACGATATGAGATCGACGTCATGAGCAGTTTAGTTTTAGTAAACACTCTGTAACCACCGGCCTTGTTATTGTTGTCATCTTTCCAGTCAGTGTGATTATGTGTAAAAGCATGAAGTTGTATACAAGGCGCTCAGGTCACATCAAGTTCTAAAGGAAATGTAACATCTGATTTTCCATGTGGATGTGAGAAACATGCTCGCTGATACACAACAGCTTTCAGAAGAAAACAGCTGTTTGCCGCCTTTGGATGGACAACTTCAAACATGAAGAGGACAGATGTGTCCACTGCAGACAGACGACCACAGCCTTCACCTGCAGGACTAAATGGACAGTCTCTGAGAGTTTCACTCATATTTGGACACTTGTTTGATTGTATGAAGAATAATTGGGAAGAAAAAAATGGGTTGCTTCCAAAGGATGGAAGTACAAGAGAAGAAAAGTATAGAGAAAAACTGGTGATGAAATTATTCCTAAAGCTTCAGCTGACGGGATCTCTGACTTGTAGGAATGACCTAAACCTGGGGGGGTATCAAGTTTCAGACACCCGTGATATCAGATCTACATTTCATTTTTAATGCTTCAGTATTTTTTTAAATTAGTTTTCACAAAATAATTAAAAAATACATCAACTCATCTAATCAACAGGACCATCTACCCCCCACCCCGCCATGCTAAGTTTCTTGAGCCATGAGTGTCTTAGTTCCTACAAACTGAAGTTTTACACATATTTCAATGTAGAAATTAAGAAGAATGGAAAAGAAAAGCTCAGAGCACTCCGTCCTCTTCATACTGTACAAAGGAGGGGAAGAATAACACGTCATAACGGTGCACATCATCCACTAAACTGACTATTCACATAAAACTGTCATGAGTCTAATATGTGGATGTCAAGGCCCCAAGTTTCACAGCAGCGACTCATTCCAGGATTTTATTAGAGGGTTCAGTGGCAGACTGGCCAGCGGGAGCACTGGGACATTTCCCGGTGGCCTGGCCGCCAAACTGGCCTGTCTGGTCCCGCTTGACTTTTAAATAAATAATCCGTCATGCTGCCCCGTTGAAGCTCATGAAACTCACAGACGCAGGCAGAGATGTTGAGCCCCCCCCCCCCCCCCCCCCCCCCCCCCCCCGCGTTTCTCACTTTTTTTTGTGACTTGGTTACTGCTGCAGATACGCAGCGCCCCCCCCCGCCCATCCCCCTCCCCCTGACGTAGCTCTGATGAGGGGCAAGATGGAGCAGCAGCGTCAGGGCAAGAGAAAAGGTGGAGCAGAGAGGGAAAGACTTAAAGGGACACTGTGTAATCGGGAGCAGCTCCCTCGTACTTTTCATGCTGCATTCGCGTGAAACCGGGCAGACCGACGACATCCGCTGCATGTAAAGTTATCACCAGCCTCTATGTGAAGACGTGGTCCGTCAGTTACAGTGACATCAGTCCACATTTGTTCGGTTGTCATGGCGATGTCGTATTGTTTTCCCTGACCCATGTTTTACCGTCTTTCGCTCGGCTTCATTGATTAAAATGACATCTGGTTTGTTTCCAACGGCCGTCTGCCCGACTGCACGTGAACCCAGCGTCAGTGAGACGCTAGTCTCTCCCCCCACTGCAGCGCGGTGACTTTTCAAAGGCATTTCCTCGAACTGAGCTGAAAACTCCGGTGTGTCCGGTGAGTTTCTGTGTTTTCCTACCGTCACGCTTCTCCCGAACGCAAAAACATGGCGATACGACATGGCAGCCTCCACCGAGCCGACCCGCTCGATGTGTAAATGAATGATACGAACGGCAAATTTAGAACTTAGAGGAGCACTTCAGTTTGTTAATGGGAGTGATTACTGATTAATGAAAAAACACTTTTGAACCAAATAATCAGTTTTCGTGAATAAAACACAGGAGAACTTACACAATATCCCTTTAAGAAGAAGAAGAAAAATACACAGCAACAGATGGAGAAAAGTGCATCAAAATAACGGACATGTTTGTCAGTCAGGGAGCAGGTGAGATATAAACACACTAGTGGTGAAAAGTGACAACAGATGCACACACATCCATCCAGCTAGCTTAATGCTGAGCTGATGAGCTAAAACTTGCTTCATTAAAAAATAAATGAATAAATAAAATAAATTGTAACAAAGGATATTGTAAATTTTAGCATAGGGTTAACTATAAAGATGTAAGATAATACATGAATATGAAAATTGAAATCCTTGTTTATTTTATTTAACTTCTATTTAAACAGGTAAAAAAAAATGAGATCAAGAAAATATTAACATAGCCAATGCATATAAAATGGCCAGTTTCTGAATCTAAAAATCTGTGAAATTATGGGTAGCTTTTGGATTTTTTTTATTTATTTATTTTTAACAAAGATGGAGAAGGGGGCGGTGCCAGTACTGTCAGCAGCACTAGTGCTGTAAGAGCTCCTGCGGTCACGGCAGTGGTGGACAGCAGCAGCGGTGAAGATTGAACCACAGCAAGAACCTTCAGGTACAATTTAAGTAGAAACCAAACATGCTGGTGATCGTTTTGGAATAATTCATAGACTAACTGTCATATAGTTTATTTAGATAGAACTAATTCTGGTGGTTACTTCAGTTTACGACAGTGTTAACGCTTTACAGCAGGAGTCAACTGTTTGCGGTCTGACTGAAAACCCACGTTGCTGTACTGTACGTTGTGACTAGAGTTGAGACACAAAATAAAGCTGGGAATGAAGTTGTGCCCAAAACGGAGAAAGCCTTCTCTCGATCATTCTACATGGTGTCAGAAGTGACAGTAGGAGGAAATGGCAAAGTTTAGTCCCCCAACGAACTTTGCATTTGATAAACCCACGGAGTTGCCCGACTGGAAGCGATTCCAGCGGTACAGAATCGCCACGAAACTTGACAAAGACGATGGACAAGTGCAGGTGAGCTGCCTGATTTATGCCATGGGCATCGAAGCAGAGAACATTTACAAGTCATTCACATTCGCTGAGGACGATGATCGCAATGACTTTACCATCGTGGTGCAGATGTTTGACGAGTACTTTTTCCCGCGGAGGATTATTATCCACGAACGGGCGTGTTTTCACCAGCGGATCCAGCGGCCAGGCGAAAAGGCAGAAAGCTTTATCCGGGCTCTGTATGAACTTTCGGAGCACTGCGAGTTCGGCGCAACTCGAGAGGAGAATATTCGCGACCACATTGTGGTTGGAATACTGGATAAAGAACTCTCCCGCAGGTTGCAGATGATGGCGACCCTGACACTGGCGCAGACAATACAAACCGTCAGACAGTTGGAGGAGGTCGCGGGCAAGTGAGCCTGCAGGGAGACAGCGTGGGATCAGTTCAGGAGGTGCAATTCAAACGGAAGACCGCAAACTGGAAGCCTCAACAACGACAGGACAAGCCAAAAGACAGAAAATGGGGGATCAATGAAAAGAAATGTGGCAAATGCGGGAAAACACAGCATGGCAGAGATGAAAAGTGCCCTGCAGGAAAAGCCACATGCCACAACTGTTGTAAAATAGGACACTGGGCCAGAGTGTGTCGCAGCAGCAGGTCAGTGAATGAAGTGGCAGAGACTGAGAAAACTGAACAGAGCTCATTTTTTCTGGGTTCAGTGTGTGATGTAAATGAGAAAAGCAAACAGTGGACTGTGCAGCTATACGTTGATTCTCATCCAGTAGAATTCAAGATCGACACAGGAGCTGACGTATCAATCATATGTGAGGACACATTTCGCACACTCACTCCTGAGAGACCACTCGAACCAGCTGACATCCCTCTAATCAGCCCCGGAGGTGAGTTGCCATGTCTGGGTTGTTTCAAAGCAACAATCAGCCACAAAGGGCAGGATTACCCATTCACAGCATATGTGATTCGTGGACACAGAGTCAACAATCTACTCAGCCGGGCCCAATCTGTCAAGATGAACCTGGTGAGGCGAGTGGATGAGGTAAAATCTAACACCAGTCATCTGCAAGCTTACGGTGAGCATGGTACATTAAAAACAGAACCAGTCAGAATCAAGCTAAAGGATGATGCTGTACCATATGCTGTGCACAACGCTCGCTGAGTGCCTTTTCCCATGTTGGAGAAAGTGAAGGAGGAACTTAAAAGAATGGAGAGCCATGGTGTCATTGAGCAGGTGACACAGCCTACGGAGTGGTGCACACCCATGGTTCCAGTTCTCAAAAAGAACACAGAAAAAGCCAGGATCTGCGTAGATCTTACAAAACTGAACAGGTCAGTCAAAAGGGAACACTACATCTTACCTACGCCTGATGAGATAACTTCCAAGTTAAGTGGTGCAACAGTGTTTTCCTCCCTTGATGCTGCCAGTGGCTTCTGGCAGATTCCACTGCACCCAGACAGCTGCAAACTGACAACATTTATCACACCGTTTGGAAGGTACTGTTTCAAACGACTACCTTTTGGCATAACAAGCGCACCAGAGATTTTCCAGCGAAAGATGCTTGAGACTTTGGAGGGTCTGGAAGGTGTCGAGGTTTTCATGGATGACATTCTAGTCTATGGGACTTCAATGGAGCAACATGACATCCGCCTTGAGAGGGTGCTGCAGCGGATTGAGTCAGCTGGTTTGAAACTCAATAAGGACAAGTGTTCACTCAGGCAGAGCCAGCTGCGGCTTCTGGGTCACCTCACTGACCAGTCAGGAGTTAGGCCAGACCCTGAGTAAGTGGAAGCAATTCACCACCTGCCCCCTCCCAGAAACGTGCAGGAGTTAAAGAGAGTCCTAGGTATGGTGAACTACCTGGGCAAGTTTGTCCCAGCTATCGCAACAGTGGGACAGCCATTGTATGAGCTCCTGAAGAGCAAGAACATCTGGACCTGGGGTCATTCACAGCAAACAGCCTTTGAAGACATTAAACAAATGCTGACAAATGCACCAGTTCTTGCCTTTTATGACATCACGAAACCCACAGCTGTGTCTGCTGATGCTAGCAGCTATGGACTAGGAGCAGCACTGCTTCAGCTCCACGGAGGAGAGTGGAAGCCAGTAGCTTACTGCTCCAGACGGCTTTCGGAGGCCGAATCCCGCTATGCTCAGATAGAGAAAGAATGTTTAGCGGGTGTCTGGGCTTGTGAAAAGTTTGACAAGTACTTGTGTGGCTTGGATGAATTCAAGCTAGAGACTGACCACAAGCCGCTTGTGCCACTTATTAACAACCGAAGCCTGGATAATGTCCCTTTGAGATGCCAGCACCTTCTGATGCGGCTAATGAGATACAAGTCAGTGGCTGAATATGTGCCTGGGAAAACTCTTCTTATCGCTGACACATTATCCAGGAGCCTAAGAGAAAAAAAACCTGATATTTTGCTGTGGAAAATTGCACTTTGAGTTTTGAAGAATGGTTCCAGATTACTACATCTGAGTATGACTACATGTTTATACAGGTTTGTGACAGATGTGATTGGTCAAATGTGTTTAGACTAGATTCATTGTTTGTTTAAGCAGAAATATTCAAAATAATTTTCTGGCCAATATGCTCTCTCTTGCTTGGGTTGGTTGAATGCTGTTTGGATTCATTTTACATTATTGGTGATGACGCAAAAAAAAAGGGAGGGAGATGTCATATGGTTTATTCAGATAGAACTAATTTTGGTGGTTACTTCAGTTTACGACAGTGTTAACACTTTACAGCAGGAGTCGACTGTTTGCGGTCTGACAAAAAACCCACGTTGCTGTACTGTACGTTGTGACTAGAGTTAAGACACAAAATAAAGCTGGGAATGAAGTTGTGCCCAAAACGGAGAAAGCCTTCTCTCAATCATTCTACACTGTGATCATGCCCTCTGGAATGTTCTTTTTTATCCATCATTGCTTCATCACATCGGTCATACAGCTACTGATCGACAGACAGCTGCTGCTCGGTTATATGAGGACGTCTCCAGTCATCAGATCTCCTCTAGCTGCTTCCAAACATGCATCCTTCCCTCCATCCTCATCTTTAGAAACGGGAACTATTTAAAACTCCACTGGAACCATGGAAGTTGTTATCTTCTCATTTCTAAAGGCTAAGGGCTAACACAGAGGACGAGTGCCTTCTGTCACGCCTGGCTCAATGTCAAACCGCTGCAGCTCCTTTGTGGGTCTGCTTGTGTTGTTCCGGGTCACTCCTTACAGTTCTGGTTCCCTCGGTGTGGTCTTGCAGGCTTTTATCTGAACCAGTGGACCTGAGGCTGGAGACGGACTGTAGGCAGCTGGCTACAGGTCTACTCCGGTTCTAGCTTGTAAAATGTGATTTACCCAAATTCCTCAGCATTATCACACTTTTCTGAACTGGCTGATGATCTAGCTCACAAACCAGTTCCAGTCCAGCTGTTCTGGAGCATCTTTCATGTTTTGCACGGCTTAGATTATACATGTAACTCAATAGACGGACCACAACTCTGTATGTCACTGACGACACAACATGGCGGCTAGGTTTGCGACTGAAAAGCTATTAGCATTTAGCCGAGCCTTCTAAACATTGGATATTTACGTAAATACATGTCTGATTAACTTCTAACTGCACAGAGCTACTGATTTTGTCTTGGTGTGTTGTTGTATGGCAAAGTTACTGGAAGTTAAGGTCGTGTCATCAACACTTTAAGTCTACAAACAGAACTCTGGGGTAGCTATACTTGACCGAGCAAAAGCTGTTTTAAGAGCATGTCCAGCAAGGCCAGCACAGCATCATCAGTACTTCTCCCCTCTTATAGGTGAACTACTGTAGGGTCCAGTTCATTAGCCACAGTGGGGGTCAAAAGTTCAACTAGGACTCTCTCTATAGTTTTACACTAAATGGAAGTTAAAGCAGTGGGCCAGAGATCTTCAGGTTTGCTTGCCCCTCTTCTCTTATCATAGAGAATTTCCAAGAGTTGTGAAAGATCATTCTGGTAACAAGGAAGGAATTAAGCCGTTTTGTACAGACTCCATTTAACTGAGGAGTGCAGTCTTTGAGTAGACGACTTTTAGGCCGTCTGGGCCAGTGGCCTTGTTTGACTTCTATTTAGAAAGAGCTCTGGCCACAGCATCCTTTCTATAGATTTCCTCACACTGCTCTTTATCATCCACTGTATCAAATCCGATGAAACATTGATTCAACTCATCAACAAAGTACTGATTAATGCAAGAAGTTGCTTAGAAAACCAGGGTTTAATGTTTGGGAATATTTTTACAGTCTTGATTTCTGACACATGGTTCTCACAACATACAGTTGTCCTCAAAATTATTCATACCCTATGAAAGAAAATGCTAAATTCAGAATTGTGATTAGAAAAACAAGAAATTAAAAATAAGCAAAAATTTTAAAAATATATAATTTAGTGAAATATTATATTGCTTTTGAATTGTGTTTGAAAATAATTATTAAAAAATAAACAAACGAATCTGTTCCAGACCAATTCGAGCACCTTGCTCATTCCATACAGCAGTCTGATTGAACATTACAGGAATCACCTGATTGCAGTGATTACCTCAAAGTGTTGCTCAACAACATTTTACCTTCAGAGCCCCATCATGCTTGTTTACTTGTTTTATTTTTGGGCGTTTGTTTTTAACATGTCTTTTCAACTACAACAATTTTTTGTTTTACTTTAGTCAACCATTTCCAAAAAGTAGTATATGCAAGTATACTTTAAATATACTCAATTTAAACTTAAAAATACTTCCAGTTTACTGTTTATGAACTTATCAGAAAGGGGGGGGGTATGAATAATTTTAAAGACGATTGTATAACAGAAGATTGCAGGCCGTGCTGTGATGACTAGAAGAAGAAGAAGAAGAGTTTTATTCTGTTTTTATTATTATTGATTCAGAACCTTTTGACTATCAAGACACACAATAATTTTTAATTTTGTCAGTTTCTAACAAAAACATTGAATCCACCACCATCTTCATCTTTTTTTTAAATGACTTTCATGAACAAAATTAACAAATATAGAGAGAATAAAACTTTCTCTATGTTAAAAAGAGTAAATAAAAGTTATGACATATAAGCCAAAGACTCATTGAAAAAGATAATCACATTATATAAACTTTTCCTGAATGAAATTTTGTTTTTAAAGCTTTTGAATGTTCAAGACTGTTGATGATGGTGATGTATTGAGATAGTTGTTAAATCAGGGTAAAGAAAGGCTTGCTCAGTCCATTTCCTCTTATAAATGCGACATTTTCCCAAAAATAAAACAAGTTGTACAAAAAAATCAAGTCCTTTTCCAATTTAATGTTGTCAAAGTGAAGAAACTGTCCTCTGGCAGATGTAAAGAGGAGTGTCCTGTTTTCCTTCCAATTCTGTACATTCATCCAGACCACCGTCCTCTTCTGATTTGCTTCCTCCATCTTTCCTGAATCTGCTACATCACGGTACCCCCCCCCCGTGGTTCAAACATGTGCAAAGACAACATATGACTGAAGCAATCAGCAGCCAAACGGATCCTGCATGGCAGGCTGCAGCCGTGGAGAAAGAGGGTAAGACTCAAGTAGATCAGTCAATGTAACGATTATCAGGTGCTCAAATAGATTTGATGTGTCAATGGGAGAAAGCGCCACCATAGACCTGACGTCTGATGAGGAAGAGAGCATTACTGACGGGGTTTCTGGATGGATTGGATGACCTCCATCCTTCCTTAGCTAAGAATTGTCAGCGCTCGGTGCGACGCTTCAGGCAAGATTGGAGGCAAACCCAAAGTAGCGGGAAACACACCACCGACGTCTGACTGGACAGAATAAGACAGTTCACTGGGCTGTACACCAGAGTTTTGACTTGTTTTTCTTTTTTTATTGTTGTAATAGAGGAGTAGGCTGTGTGTGTTTGTGCTAATAAAGCCCTTTTTTTTAAAAGACAGAAGTTCCTGACAATTAAAGAAACAAACAAACAAAAAAACATTCAGATAATTCTGGTTGTAAAATAGTGTAGACCATTAGGATGACAACATGCCATTAAGTTGTAATGCCTTATACTAGGCAAGGCATATTTATCTGGAGCACATTTCATGCCCAGGCCAATTCAAAATGCTTTACATAAAACTGTAAAGGTGGAATAGAAGATGTTTCTTTGAATAATTTATGCAATATTCCATGAAATTAGGTTCACTGCCCCATAAAGTGTGATTGAAAGTTTTAAATATATAAATATAATTATACATCACATGTGAAAGTAATGGGACCGAAAAAAAACATCCGCCAATCATTTCTGCTCTGTCTGCCAAACAAGACACAAGCTTTTTTTCATAACCTCTTCTCATATTTCATGATATTCAAAATAACTAAGAATAAAATATTTATAATATATGAAAAGAGGTTTTTATCTATCTATCTATCTATCTATCTATCTATCTATCTATCTATCTATCTATCTATCTATCTATCTATCTATATATATATATATATATATATATATATATATATATACATAAACCGCCTGACTGACTGATTTGTTTCTTGTTTGGCTCGTTCCCTGCATGAATCCAGCTGATTTTTATCCAACCAGGTCCAGTGGTTCAGGAGTTCTTAGAGAAAATGGTGATTTTGGTTATTTTGAATATTACTGTATTTTCCTGAGTCACACTTTTTTCATAGTTTGATTGCTACTGCAACTTATAGTCAGTGAGACTTATATTTATTATATTTTTAAGAGTTAATTCATATTTATAGACGGACATGAGCCAAGGAGTAAACATTACCGTCTGATGCCACATGAGGGCGCTGTAGGCTTGTGACCACTAAACGCTGTTCCAAAGGCAAAGATCCCAAAACAACCTGGAGTTCATTTAGGACATCTGACTGTACTGTAATTCCTCAAAGAACATGTTTATCCTTCTTTATTATAATGTCCCGTCCCAATGTAGGTCTCTAAACTGGACCTCCTCACACAGTACCTCAGTGGACAGACAACATTAGAAACTACTGTGTTTAATAATTATTTATGACTTGACATAGGCTACTAAAACGAAAGGATTTAATAATCAGATTAAATTACGGAATGATTGTATATCATCTTGTGGACACCTCCAACAGTCCTGAAGAGTTCATCTATGATTTGTCGGATTTTTACCTTGGACTCGAAAGCCTCTCGGTGATTTTTTTCTTTTTTGTTTCCCCTCTTGTTTTGTTTGCAATGAACTTATATTTGATGTGACCCCATGTTGTTCTGCGGTTAATGAACAAGATTAGGCCTTGTTTTTATGAGATGCAGCTTGTTTAAAAAAAAAAAGGGGGGGACCCCTCCCCCATACACAAAAAACGCCCCTCCTCTTCCCTGTCTGCAAGTATCTCTCTAACAGTTTACTTTCACTTTCTCCTCTTTGTGGCGCAGCTGAATTTCTCCGTGGAAACGTCCATCTGAAGGTAACTGAAGCAGTTTTTAGTGTTTGTCACATTGATATCAGCTGTCAGCAGCAACGGGCTCAGAACCAGAACCAGAACCAGAACCAGTTCGCTTCTCTGAGCAGAATCTGACAGTGAACAGAAATGGCGAGTTTACCCCTGAATGATTAACTGTTTTTACTTCTTTATTTCAGAGGAAATCTTTGACTTTTTCCTGCAGTACTTTAACTTGTAACTTATTATTATACAATGTTTTATGATTATTATTCAGCCAGAACCGAAGGGAAGCCTTAACAGATGTTTTTTGCCTCGTACTTCCACCAAGGAGTAAAGGCCTTTATGATGCGTTCCAGTTTGTTTGCGTTCCACTCGGGCGTCTTTCTGTCCGTCTGTTAGCAAAATAACTCTAAAAGTACAAAACAGATTTGGATGAAATTTTCATGGAAGTTGGTAATGGTACAAAGAAGAATTGAATTAAGTTTGGTGTTGATCCCGATTACCAATTGCATCCAGGAATTTTTAAAGGATTCTGTGTCATTGCGAGATATGGTAACATAGAAGAACAGCTTACTGGAAATCTCTGCTTAACTTTTAAAAACGGAAATGGTGGTTTAAAACATAAGTAGGCCTACCCCCCGTCTGCAATTAATGCAAATACTACTATAATAATAATAATAAACAACTACTGTTACTTTTATCTATTATCCTATTAGAAACTGCAAACGCCACTACTACTACTACTACTACTACTACTATTGGTACTGGCCTAGTAGTACAACTACTACTTCTACTAATATTATTACTTTGCTATCTAATTGTTATATTTTTACTATCATTTTTGTTGTTGTAACATTATGTGCAGAATACAGTCCGAAAAACATAATTCAGGATCAAACGCTATTTCAAACTTTACATTCAAGTTTAGTTCCCTCTGTCAACAAATGCATCAGTTAGACACTCATTTCAATTAGTGTTTCTCTGCAATGTCTCCTCAAAAGATGATTGTTAAATTAACCAGCAGTGACATTTATCTCCTTTATTCTAAACAGCATAAAATGATATGAAACTACAGCCAATTTATTTTATATTAGCTGTAGTTTACAACTGATATACACTGAAAAAAGGGGAATTACAGGTCGTTGGATTTATTGTAATAAATGTAGTCCATTTTACACAATTACTCCATGTTCCCTCTGTAATCATGAATTCATCATGTTTATTTTATATGTTTAGAAAAAAATAGTGCATTTACTAGATATAATCATGTTGACTGAAAAGGTTTCAATAGAATAACTAAACACAATTCTATTATGTTTATTCGCCACCTATACCTCCAAGTTATAATGTTACCCCAGGGTGGCTGGCTATTAAGATTTCACTTGGCTGACTGGTTAGTGTTCTTGACACTCATGTGGGAGGTTGGGGTTCAAACCCTGTCTAACCTCTCCTTGTATCTCATCCTCTCTGTGGTAAAGCACATTTAGCCTGATTCCACTGTTATTGGTCAAGATAAGTGGCGATAATGCTCGTTGAAAAAAGTGAAACTACCTGTTTCTCCACATATTTTCTATGGCAAGGGTGCTTTAACTTCTGCCTTCAAGGGTCAAAGTGAAAATATATCACTGACCCTTGGGCAAATCAGAGAAGTGTGAAACTCATATAAATGTAAAGCAAAGTAATTTTGATTATTCTTCAATATTTATCTTTTCCATCAGAGCAAATAACACACTGCATAGAAACACTGTTGTAGGACAAAATAACATAAAGCCATAGTAAGGGAGGACAACAAACAAACAAACTGCAACAAAATGAGATTTTTCAAGTTGATATTGTAGTGGTTGCTGTGATTGGTTCCTGGTAGATGGGCTTGCTTGCATATTTCCCATCATGCCACCGTCTGTTCTTTTTTTCCACCATGACTTAAGTCCATGTAGTCCCATGACTGAATCCCCATCTGGACTTATTCAAGACCTTCACTGATACCCACATGGGTGCATACCAAGCGGCAACCTCCGGTGGCCAGTAGTGATGCCACCCAGAAATGGACATTTTCTGTAATATTCCCTTCATCCGCTAGGGGCTGGCTCCAAGAGCGAGCAAATCCCCATAGACTCCCATGTTAAAAACGCCAACTTCACAGCAGAAATAAACAGGTTTACAGCCTGGTTCAAAAAATAATTTTAGGTTTATTAGGTCAAGTTTGCCTTCATGTCAACTGTGAGGGGGGTGAATTTTTTTATAACTCATTCGTTTAGATGTTATTTATTCTTCAAATTACACATAATTAAGGGCGTATCCTTATGATTGACATGCGGCAGACCGGAAGCTCCGCCTGCCGACCGGAGGCTCCTAGTTAGCTCCTTCTTTGCTCTTAATAAGGTCTCAGTTTGTTACAGAGTCGCACAACCGCAGTGTTTAGTCAGCGAATTGCAAGTCTAAGCATGTCTTACCTTAACCATGCCGCTTAGGGGGCTTATCTTTGTTAGCTCCTCTTAGTTTCGTGTTAGCTCAGTTAGCGTTTAGCCCACAGTACGTCAGTTGTCAATCATTTGCCCCGCGGCCGCGCTGTGCCCATTTTAGTATTTTCCTGGAGTGACGACGTACGTGACACGGCAAGATGGCGACGGTAAGACACGCCCAACTGGCTTCACATTTCTCTATTCAGAAGAGACCGGAAGCTACGTCCAGTAATTATATACAGTCTGTGGTGCATACCAGTATGATATTACTTACTGGAATGGCAAAAAAGTATGTATTACTAGTGTACACATTAATCGATGCTGTATCAGTCTGGACTAAAAGTGAAATATACCTTCAGCATACCTGATTCCAATCAATGTATCAATCTGCCTAACAAGTTCTGAACAATGACTCATGAATTTGAGTCAGGTGTGTTGAAGCAAGGAGGCCTAAAAAGCCTGCAGGATTGTGGCCCTGAGGACTGGATACCCTTGATGTAATGTGAAAATAATGTGTAGAGTATAAATGATTAAATGGTGTTGGAGTAAAACTTATTGGATAATCTGGGATAAAGTGATGAAATTGTGAAGGTTTAAAATGTTCCAAGAACTCAAATTACTTGATCAAAATTTATCTCAATCACTCTGTATCAACATGAAATATTCAGGCTTATCAAATATGAGTAGTTTGTGTGAATTTAACTCAATTTTTAGGGTTTCTGCTAAAGCAAATCATCTGTGTGCAACCACTGCCCACTATTAAATTAAGTAATTTCAACAGGTTCTTTTTTTCAGTGTATGACCACCAACTGGTCTTTTGTTTTCTTTTGTTTTGTTTTCTTTTTTTTTTTCACTTTTCAACAGAGGTGAATGCGTAGGGCTTTTGAAAGGCATTCTCAATAAAGGTAAATAAATGTTAATCAGGGCCACTGGAAAAACATTTGCTGGTCTAGACAGAGACTGAAGTTAGAGATTTCTCTCTGAGTGGCAGCTCAGGTGTCCGTGTCACAGAGTTTTATATCAACATTCCCACCTTCAAGTGAAGCACGAGTCTTAATCGCTCCAGATTCATGATGTCTCAGCTCAGGGCCGGCTCTGGCCACTTTGGTGCCCCAGGCGAGGTTATAGTTTGGTGGCCCCCTGTCCTGGCATCCGTGATTCCAGATCAGGGGTGTCCAGTTCTGGTCCTCGAGTGCCACAATCCTGCAGGTTTTCTATTCGTCCTGGCTCCAACACACCTGACTCCAATTACCAAGAACTTCATAGGCTGTTGGATCCATTTAGTATCAGTCAGGTGTGTTGAAGCAGGGAAACAGTGACAGCGGCCCTCAAGGACCACCTCTGGACCCCCCTGTTCTAGATGAACAGAGCAGGATGAGCTGCATGTGTGTGATGTGAACATTGTTGCAGAGCTGTGATTCTCTGGTAGGATTACATCCACATGTGTCTGGATTTGGTGTCACTGAAACACGACTGCTGCTGTAATAATGAATAATAATAATAATAATAATAATAATAATGACTAAAGTCAGCGGCTGCTGATGGTAGCTGGACTCAGACAACATCCACAGTTACACCTGCATCCAGTCTGTGTCCTTCTTTCATGTCATAGACATTGTATAGATGAACCTTATCTATGCTCTATATTTACTGTTATTAGTAACTAAGATTAACTGAAACCTTCAGCAATAATTTAATCATAAAGTTAACTAATAATAGTGATGACTACATACATAACAGTGATGATGAAGCTCCGCCTCTGCAGCAGCTTCTGAGCAGGAGTCTGAAACCTGCAGCTACACAGCTGCAAGTGGCTCTTTGGACCTTCCACAATATCTCTCAATAACTTTGACTAAAAGAACCAACTAATAAATAACCGTGTATATGCACAATGTTTTTAATAATAGATTTTGGCTTTTTTTTTTTTATTTCCACAACATAACGACACTAAAAGTCCCTGTAATATGTTTTAAATCTATCTCTCTTGTAATTATCTTGGAAATTAGGGGTTTTCCCATTTCACATCATATCCCACAAATATCCACATTTGTATTTATATAGATTTTTTATACAGTTGAGTCCCACTGTAGAAAATCTGTTTGAAGTAAATGTACCTATCCTCTTTCTGCAAGTTCTTTTTTAAAACTTAAATGTAAAAATAAACCTGAATTCTTTAAAATGACAGCATGTTTTAAACAGTCAGTATTTATAAAAAAAAAATTTATAAGCAGCCTTTTTTCAAAAGGACATGGAAAAAAATGCAGCTCTAAACAACTTTTATCACTGGGTTGAGTCTGAAAAATGTCTTTGGATTGTCCAGGTTGCAGACCTGTTCTAGAGGCATCTGCAGGACTTTCAGTGAATGTGGACAGATGCAGATTTACCTGCAACTGGAAGCTAGAGGACAACCTGTAGCTGCAGCACACAGACTAAAACTTAATGGCCTCCAGTAGCCTGTTAAACACCATCAGTTATCAGCAGCTGAGAGCATTACTGTGCTACAATATGAGGTTGAACCAGTTACATTGTGACGTCTCCCACAGCAGCTGCAGCAGCAGCAGCATGGTACTGCTTCATGTTAGCTTAGCTAGCCTTCAACATATGACGAGCTAAACAAGCTTTTAATGTTGAAGGAAAGTGCATACTGTACCTCTGAGAACTCTTTTCTTCACTCTACCACGATTTTCAGCGTTTTGATAAGTTGTTGACGTCTGTCATTATAAACTGCGACGTGAGATGCGCCCCCCCCCTCTCTCTCTTTCTCTCCCCCACACACCGGGCGACCAGCTCAGCCTCAGTCCACATACCTCTGCTTACGGACGTTTTTCTTCCTCCTCCTTCCTTCACTTTCGGAAAGCTGCTCTTTTGGAAAGATGTTCTTTTCATCATTTAATCACTGAAAAGTTGAAACACAACACGATCTACATTCTTCCACAGTAACCACGTCATGTACGTCATCACGGTAAAAGCAAGTGTCAGTTGGAGCTGCAGATCTGATCATTGCAAAGAAATGAGATATTGAGGTTTTATTTTGATGTCTTTTGGAGGGAAATTTTGAGTAGCTACAGTATGTATAATCTTTTCCGTAATATATAAAAGCTACATAACTTTAATTAACTTTCTTTTTTATTATTATTATTATTATTTTGCATTTTTTTGCGCCCCGTCCAGGGGATGGCGCCCCAGGCGGTTGCCTGTGTCGCCTGTCGGCAAAGCCGCCCCTGTCCCAGCTCTGCCAGACAGAGCCTGCATGCGCGCGCATCTGATTGTTCAGATGTCGAGTGCTGACACGGTCAGATTACAGGTTGTCTCTTTTTTCTCCTCCGCCTCACGGTACAGCACATCGGCGCATCCATTAAGCATGCTTTGTATGCGCTACTGCGCGCAAATGTGTCCCCTCGTGCAAAATGTGGCCCCCATCAGAAGATGGTGCACAGCGCAGCTCTGCGTTTAGGGAGGGGTGGCCCGTTAGGTGGCGCTGCACATCCGATGGGCCAGATAGTGAGGTTAGCGGTTAGGAGCTATCGATTAACAGCTATGACAACCGTTGACTTCGCTGTAAGAGCGGTGACATGAGTGTGGAGGCGTTAATAGTTCCATGCAAACCCCGCGCTGTCATACGGTATATTACTATGGGACAGACAGCAGCAATCAGATTATAGACTAAATACACATACTGCATGCTGTACATGCACGTCACTAAATATTTTATTATATTGTTGTTTATTTAAGTGATAATTTAATATATTTTGGGGATGGATTAAAGTTGAAACAAGTTTGTTGTGTCGCCATGTGAAATAGCAATTAGGCTTTACACAATCAGGATTTTAGGGGCCGATCACCGATCAGAGAGTTTTAAAAACCAATCACCGATCCGATCATGTGAGGAAGCAAATGTAGATCTAAATAATTGTTGACCAGTATTTATACAGTTTGCTGAGTATCATAAACAGGATTTTTGTTTCCATTTTTCCTGAACTGACTGAGATGAAAAGGTTAAACATCAATAACCTCTAACGGGCATTCAGGTTTAATCAGGACAAACCAAATTAATTTGAGGCAGTGGCACAAATAACAGTCATAACTGAAATTATTTGCAGTCACAGTGCAAATGAAGGCAGTAATTCAACAGTTGGGGCTCACATCTGATGACATCATATCAGTGGTCAAACTAATCGAGTGATTGTGTTCCTCAGAAGACCTTCAACGTGAGAACGAACAACCCGGTGGAGCTCATTTAGTCCGGTATTGTCACAGTAGGGCTGGAATATACCTACTGTGGACGCATGCATCAGTGTCAGCATTCGGAATGTTTGTGTACATACTTGCTGCAGCACGTGAGGAGAATGAGGCGGCCGAAACGCTCGATAGGAGGTCTCCCGTAGGAGGACGACGCTGCTCTTTGACTGAAAGGCCATAGAGCATTTCCTGCATTTCCGCAAACAACAGTTTACCTTAAACTGTTGCAGCACAAGTGTTTGTCACCATGTCTCCAGACCGCTGACATGTTCGCTTACCTTGTTTGCAACTGAGGTCGCCATCTTCTACATGTGACGTATTCTGGTTTCAAAAACTTTATTGTCCAGCACATAGTGACAGAGCTCACGACAAAAACACAAGAAAGACATAAAACTCATACTAGTGAGACGTGTCTATTCTGCTTTGTTTGTTTGTTTTGATTTTTTTTTTGTTAAGTTTAATTGGTGTGAATGAGTTTTACAGGACCAGATTAAAAATTAATATGACGTCATTGATCGGATCAGTGAATGAAGAGTTATGGGCCAATCAGAAAATTGGAAAAAAATGTGAAATATTGGCCAGTCTGATCAAGGTGATCCGATTGGTAGTCTAGTAGTAATTGTTGCTAGGTAAGTTCTGGAATAATGGTTACGCCCCTGATCTGCAGCTCCATCCCTCCATCTAGTGTCCTGATAGAGGTCCAGCAGCTGAAGGCAGCTTCCTCTTCCTCACACTGCTGTCTGATTGCATTCATCTGACACTGATATGAAACAGAAACTCAGAGCCAATCAGAGGAGGAGCAGCTGATGATGGAGAGGAGGATTTCAGTTGATGTTCAGATGAATGATGTGTGTTTCCTCTGCAGATGAAGGTAGAAAGTGTGTGTGAGCTGATGTGAATTCAGCATCATGGATCAGTGTGAGGACAGAGAGGAGGGAGCCCCTCCCTCTAAAAGCACTCAGAGGTGAGATGAGCATCTCTAACTGTCCATGACTCTTCTCCATGTCAGAGATCACAACTCACACCAAACATCTGGATTCACAGGAACCAGTCTGGACCTGAACCTGGACCTGGACCTAAAGTCAGACCTGAACCCAGCTGTGTGTCTATGAAGAGTGACTGGTCGATGGATAAGGGTATTGATTTCCAAGCTGGTGTTTCCTCAGAGCAACAGTGAGTATCTGTCCGTGTTCAGTGGAGGTTGGATCATATTTCAGATGAAAACTAGTTTCAGTTGAATCATTTCTTGACATAATTTCTGTTTCATGTTTGGAATCTTGATAGTTTCTGATTTGTCTTCCAGATTCTTTTTTGAATAAAATGTTGCTGAACAATTTCAGAATTCAGCAGTGAAATCATTAAACCATCTTCATTCACAGGATTGAACCAGGACCAGGATCCAGCTGTGTGTCCTTTAAGAGTGACCGGTCAAAGCATTATATTCCTGATTTTAGCTCAGAGGAACGGAGGTGAGCTGGGTGTAAATATTGTATTAGAGTCAGTGTGAACAGTTTTTATTCCAACGTGTTTCAGCTCTTTTCCACATTTCTATGCTCAGATGTGAACACTGATTTAATCTTCACTACTTTACTAAATTAACTCAAATCTCCAGATAAAAGCTCCAATAATAAAACAGTGTGATAAACATGTGAGGAAAGTTTTCAGGAGGATTTCTCAGTAGTTTCAGATTTACTGTTTAAGTTCAGAGAGCTGCAGAAAGTGGGAGCCCCCTGGACAATTTCGATGAAGGTCTCAATCAGGTCTGGTGGGAACAGGTTGTAATGATGAAGTTCACTGATGCCGACCGGTGTGACAATTTTCATATGTCATGCCAATCCTTTACCAAACTTTGCCAGATGATGGAGAGAGTTGATGGAGACCTGCAAAGTAACACACCAGTTGACAACCATTGCCTCTCAGGATGCATGTTGCTAGGTGCTACATAAACTAGCAAGCTGTGCAGAGTAGCGTCTCATCACTGTTACAAGTGCTCTCTGTGGGCTACTCAAAAGACCAAGAGCCCTTGCAAATAGAACATGTGCAGAGATATTCTGACACACATTTACATGACCAAACATTCGGGTAAGAAAAGGAGTAACCCTGGGGTAATTTTTGGATTTCTAAAAATCCAAATATAATCATATTCTGGTTTTGTTGATGTTTACATGGCCATGCACAACTTGGTTATTGCTAATATTCCAGTAATGGAAGGGTTACTGGCTGTATCTTAACAGATTATCAGCTGATTCTTCCTGATTCCTCCACAGAGTGGACCAGCAGAGCTCAGAGCGTCCCAGTGGTCCATCTGTCCAGCAGCATCGAACACAGCTGGACTCCATATTTATGGTCTGTACATGTACAACAACTACTTTTCCATGTCTTCTGTCCACAGTGGTCTTCATAGTGAACTTTGTAGACCAGTGGACTGTCAGTGTGTCCAACATGGATCTGATGTTTGTCTCCGTGATTTCAGTCTGATTGTGTCCTTCATATGGTTTTCTCTTCCAGCTGCTGGAGGACAACATCATCACTTTTGTGAAGAAGGAGCTGAAGAAGATCCAGAAGCTTCTGAGTCCAGATTACCCAGAATGCTCAGTGTTGGAGGGTGAGGATGAAGAGCAGAGGAAGAGCAGAGAGGCATTAGTAAAGATGACAGTGGACTTCCTGAGGAGAATGAAGCAGGAGGAGCTGGCTGAGCGTCTGCAGAGCAGTAAGAGAATTTCTCTAAAGATGGAAGCTGCTGGATAAATGACACATTTACTGATGTCTCAACACCTGGAACATCACATATTCACATCCTCATTCTTCACAGTCTTGAAATCTTTACTGACTCATCTTATTTCTTCTTTTCATTCAGAACTTCCTGCTGCAGTTTGTGGCCGTAAACTGAAATCTTCTCTGAAGAAGAAGTTCCAGTGTGTGTTTGAGGGGATTGCTAAAGCAGGAAAGCCGACCCTTCTGGAGCAGATCTACACAGAGCTCTACATCACAGAGGGAGGGACTGCAGAGGTCAATGATGAACATGAGGTCAGACAGATTGAAACAGCATCCAGGAAACCACACAGACCAGAAACAACCATCAGACAAGAAGACATCTTTAAACTCCCACCTGGAAGAGATGAACCAATCAGAACAGTGATGACAAAGGGAGTGGCTGGCATTGGGAAAACTGTCTTAACACAGAAGTTCACTCTGGACTGGGCTGAAGACAAAAGCAACCAGGACATCCAGTTCACGTTTCCACTGACTTTCAGAGAGCTGAATGTGCTGAAAGAGAAAAAGTTCAGCTTGGTGGAACTTGTTCATCACTTCTTTACTGAAACCAAAGAAGCAGGAATCTGCAGCTTTGAAGACTTCCAGGTGGTCTTCATCTTTGATGGTCTGGATGAGTGTCGACTTCCTCTGGACTTCAATAAAACTCAAGTCCTAACCGACCCTAGGAAGTCCACCTCAGTGGATGTGCTGCTGACAAACCTCATCAGGGGGAAACTGCTTCCCTCTGCTCGCCTCTGGATAACCACACGACCTGCAGCAGCCAATCAGATCCCTCCTGACTGTGTTGGCATGGTGACAGAGGTCAGAGGCTTCACTGACCCACAGAAGGAGGAGTACTTCAGGAAGAGGTTCAGAGATGAGGAGCAGGCCAGCAGGATCATCTCCCACATGAAGACATCACGAAGCCTCCACATCATGTGCCACATCCCAGTCTTCTGCTGGATCACTGCTACAGTTCTGGAGGGTGTACTGGAAACCAGAGAGGGAGGAGGGCTGCCCAAGACCCTGACCGAGATGTACATCCACTTCCTGGTGGTCCAGACCAAAGTCAAGAAGGTCAAGTATGATGGAGGAGCTGAGACAGATCCACACTGGAGTCCAGAGAGCAGGGAGATGCTGGAGTCTCTGGGAAAACTGGCTTTTGATCAGCTGCAGAAAGGAAACCTGATCTTCTATGAATCAGACCTGACAGAGTGTGGCATCGATATCACAGCAGCCTCAGTTTACTCAGGAGTGTTCACACAGATCTTTAAAGAGGAGAGAGGACTGTACCAGGAGAAGGTGTTCAGCTTCGTCCACCTGAGTGTTCAGGAGTTTCTGGCTGCTCTTCATGTCCGTCTGACCTTCATCAGGTCTGGAGTCAACCTGCTGGAAGAAGGACAAACAGTTTCTGTTTGGTCGAAGTTATTCTACAAACCAGATCTAATACATCTCCATCAGAGAGCTGTGGAAGAGGCTTTACATAGTTCAAATGGACACCTGGACTTGTTCCTCCGCTTCCTCCTGGGTCTTTCACTGAAGACCAATCAGAGGCTCCTACGAGGCCTGCTGACACAGACAGGAAGTAGCTCACAGACCAATCAGGAAATAGTTCAGTACATCAAGAAGAAGATCAGTGAGAATGTGTCTGCAGAGAGAAGCATGAATCTGTTCCACTGTCTGAATGAACTGAATGATGCTTCTCTAGTGGAGGAGATCCAACAGTCCCTGAGATCAGGACGTCTCTCCACAGATAAACTGTCTCCTGCTCAGTGGTCAGCTCTGGCCTTCATCTTACTGTCATCATCAGAAGATCTGGAGGTGTTTGACCTGCAGAAATACTCTCCTTCAGAGGAGGTTCTTCTGAGGCTGCTGCCAGTGGTCAAAGCCTCCAACAAAGCTCTGTAAGTACATATGTAGCAGGATGTGTAGAAATATACTGCTGCTGCTTGTATAGGACATACTGTGTCTTATTCCCTCCTCAGACTGAGCAGCTGTTCCCTCTCACATGAAGGATGTTCAGCTCTGTCCTCAGTCCTCAGCTCCCAGTCCTCCAGGCTGACACAACTGGACCTGAGTATCTCCGACTCAGGAGTGAAGCAGCTGTCTGATGGACTGAAGAGTCCACACTGTAAACTGGAAACTCTCAGGTCAGATTTCTGTGCTGCTCTCATGTTTACTACTGTTTTAGTTTCCTAAATTCACTTTGATGCAATTATCTCCAACCTTTTCAGAAATCTTGTAAAATCCACTAAATGAAACATCCCCAGATATCTGTTAATTCCTTTTGATCTGATCTGTACTGCAGAGCTCACACACATGAACTCTGGTTGACACATTTATTTCTAGTCTGTTAAAACATGTTTAATGATGGACATTTGCTCACTTTGTCCTAGTTTTCTTTAAAGGTGCCATGAAATCAGTGTTTTTTTTATTAACGATGACAATGAGAAAATCATTTTGTTGACGCCCCTTTTTTTCATGACGATGACGAGACGACGACGAGCTAAATTTGGCTCTATGATGACTTAAACATGACAAGATGTGTGTGAATTTCCGTTGATGAGACAAGACTGGACGAAAATATTAGTGTCTGGTCTGTCAGACGTTCATGATGCAGGAAACTTATTCTCATTGTGCATCTGTCTGTCAAAAGCTTAAAAAGTAGTTGCATCTTCTTGTTTGGGCACACCGACCACCACGTGGTGTGCAGCCGCGTGCACATCAGAGTTCTGCACAGGTTTTATTAACACGCATCCACCCAAACCCGAACCAAGACCCACTAACCGCGGCTCTGCTACCACATCACATTCCTAAGTGTATAAATTCATAGTTGTTGCTGTCATTTTGCCACTTAGGGGCCTTTATTTATTTGCTTAAGAGATTTCTGCACTAAAGAACATCATTCCTGGTTTTAACTTTGTTCTCCAATCCTGCTTTGCATCACCAGCAGTGTCTCTGGCTGCGCTGTAAATGATTTCTATACATAAATGAACACAGGTTTCCAATTGTTATGACCGGCTCAGAGCCATAACAAAGAATGGGAGACCATGCCGGGGAAATATGCTTAAAACCAGCTTTTATTTATCAAGACTATTTAAAAAGAGTGGTAACCGCGACCAGGCCCAGCCACGCCAGAGCAACAACCTCCCAGGTGTAGAGCAGAAGGCAGAGTGAGCGACATGAGCCCTCTAGCAGGCGGAGCTTTTAAGCCCGCCGTGCTCCGGAAACCGCGCCCAGACCTGCACACCAGAGCCGGTTTGGACTTCCAAGGGGCCCTAGGCAAAATTCTGGTAAGGGGCCCTCTTAACGGAACAGCAAAAACTTGCAATAGTTGCACATGACACCCAGTGCTTTAAACATAAAAATATATATATAATGCATCTGTGGATGTGCCTGCATTGGATGATAAAGCTGGCGCATCTGTGCCTGTCCTAAATGAACCTGGCTCTGTCTGTGCTGCTGCTTGTCGGAGAAAAATTAAGCACAGCACCTGTTATATGGATACGGCTAATATTAATTCATCTCCATCAAATTGGCTGTGCTTGTTTTAATTTCATATACTTCAAATGTAGGCAATTATTTATATTATCATTTATCATACAAATTATTAATTTAGCACCATTGTCAGAATTTTTTATGAATTTCGGTTCTTATATTCTTAGAAAATATCTGCATCTACAGTTGTCCTCAAAATATTCATCCCCTCCAATTAAAGAAGGGAAAAAATTAAGTGAAATAAGTTGAAATTGACAAAAGTAATGATAAATAAAAATTCTTTGAAAATTATGTTGATTTTTAATTGTGGTTTGACAGAAATATTAAAAACAAACACACAAAAATAAAACAAGTAAACAAGCATGATGGGGCTCCAAAGCTAAAATGTTGTTGAGCGACACTTTGAGACAATCACTGTCATCAGGTGTTTTCTGTAATGTTCAAAAAGACTTCTACACCTGCTGACAGGTATTTTGGTCCACTGTTCATGAGAAAAGTGCTCTGATGTGTCTGGAACAGTTTTGTTTGTTTTAAATGATATTTTCAACCATAATTCAAAATCAATATTTTCCTTCACTTAATCATAATTTTATGATTTTTTAAAAATTCATTATTAGTTTCTTTAGTTTGTCGTTATTTGAATTACTATTTTGAATATAGCCTTTTCTTTAATTGGAGGGTATAAATAATTTTGAGGACGACGGTATATTTGCCTGCTAATAATCCAAGCTAACAAAATTAAATCTTAGTTAGTATTTATCCTTTACTTTTTTATTGTTTGGTAAGTACAGTTGTAACTTCAACTGTTAGCAGCCAGCAAGATGCACAGGAGACCGGAGACACCCCCCCCCGCTAATTTAGGTCAAACTTGTACGAGTGCCTCTCCCACCGAGAGCAGACAGTTACCTGACTGCTGTTCCTGCGGTTCATCCTCATGTTCTTTCCTTCTCCTTTTCTCATATCCTTTAACTCCGCTTCATCTCTCACTTCTCCTCTCCAGCCTGATGTGCTGGAAATGCGGAATACATGCGCGACCGGGCAATGACGTCGTCATGTTTTTTTTTTTTTTTTTTTTTTTTTTTTTTTAAATCCCTTCACGGGGCCTTTATGAGTTTGCGGGGCCCTACGCAACATGCGTAGTGTGCGTATTGGGTGAACCGGTACTGCTGCACACAGAAAGAGGAGGAGCAGGAAAAAGGCAAACATATACCAACCCCAACCCACATGGCTTAGGGCCGTAACACCCCCTCCTCACAAAAAAGGGACCCCCAAGGGTACCGCAAAAACCCCACAAAAACTAGCCTATTACAAAACAAGCCTATATACAAAAAACCCCAAAATCTCCAAAACAAAATACAAAACCATACTAACACCATATCCTCCAAAAATAAACCAAACAAAGGAAATTGAGCAGCGTCTACATTACCAATATCAGTGAGCTCGAGACAGAGCATCAGCCACCACGTTGTCCCGCCCCTTTATGTGCCGAATCTCAAGGCTGTAAGCCTGGAGAAGGAGTGCCCACCTCATCAGTCGCTGGTTGGGGGATTTGAGGCTGCTGAGGAATGTCAGAGGGTTATGATCTGTGAAAGCAGTGACCGGACCACAGCCAATATACACACTAAAATGCTGTAAGGCTCAAATCAACGCCAGAGTTTCTTTCTCAATAACCTAGTAGTTAAACTGATGGCGGTTAAACTTCCTGGAAAAGAAACACACTGGTCTAACAACCCCCTGATCATCCGCCTGCAACAGCACCGCACCTGCACCAACCAGGCTAGCATCCACCTCCAACTGGAACTCCCGATCCCATCTGGGAGCAGCCAAAACAGGAGCATTAGAAATCAACGCTTTGACCTGATCAAACGCCCTTTGGCACAGTCCTGACCATGAAAACCGCACACTTCCCTTCAGAAGATCTGTAAGTGGAGCTACCACAGATGAAAAGTTCCTACAAAAACATCTATAATAGCCCACCATGCCTAGGAATCGCATTAACTCCTTCTTGGTGGTAGGTGGTGGGTACTGATCAATAGCCTCAACCTTAGCCCGCACAGGCCTAACAGAGCCCTGTCCTACCACACGCCCCAAATACACCACCGTGCCCTTTGCAAACTCGCACTTAGCCAAGTTCACCGTCAGGTTGGCTCGAGCCAGACGATCAAATACGGCCTGAAGCCGATCCAGATGATCTTGCCAGGAATCTGCAAAAACAACAAGGTCATCTAGATAAACTGCACAACCCTCCAAGTCCCGCACAACCAAATTCATTAAGCGCTGAAAAGTTGCCGACGCGTTCCGCAACCCAAAAGGAATGACCTGGTAGGAGTACAACCCTCTCGGAGTAATAAAAGAAGCAATCTGCTTGGCCCTCTCCGTCAGTGGAACCTGCCAATACCCCTTCAGTAAGTCCAGCTTGGTCACAAATCTCCCCCCCCCCCCCCCCACACGGTCCACACAATCCTCCATACGGGGCAGAGGGAAAGAATCTGGCTTGGTCACAGCATTGACTTTACGAAAGTCCGTGCAGAACTGTGAACTGGCATCAGGTTTCGGGACCAGCAGGCAAGGTGAGGCCCAACACGAGTCGGAAGGCACAGCAATACCATGCCCAGTCATCTACGTCACTTC
>JALJCO010003749.1:0-24645 GCA_023101725.1 Atherinomorus stipes
TCATTATCTAAAACCTTTTATTCCAGTCAGCACTGATAACCTTTAATCCAAGCATGATCTGAACCTTTAATCCCAGTCAACATCCAGGACCACAAACCATGGTTAGCATCGGAGCCTTTCATTTCTAGTCATGATCAGGATTCTTTAATCCCAGTCAACATCCAGAACCTTTAATCCCAGTTAACATCCAGAACCTTTAATCATAGTCAACATCCAGAACCTTTAACACCAGTCTATCTAGAACCTTTAATTCCAGTCAGTACTTGGTAACCTTTCATCCCAATCATGGTCTAGAACCTTTAATCCCAGTCAACTTATGGTACCTTTAATTTAAGTCAGGATCCAGCACCTTTAGTCCCAGTCAGCGTCTAAAACCTTTAATCCCAGTCAGCATTGGCAACTTTAAATCCCAGTGAGTGTCTAGAACCTTTAATCCCAGTCAGCATCCAGAACATATAACCCCAGTCAGCATCCAGAACCTACAATCCCAGCCATTATCTAGAACCTTAAATCCCAGTCAGGATCCAGAACCTTTGTCCCAGTCAGCATCAAAACCTTTAATCCCAGTCAACATCCAGAACCTTTAACCATGGTTAGCATCAAGAACCTTTCATTCTAGTCATGATCCAGAACCTTTAATCCCAGTCAACATCCAGAACCTTTAATCCAAGTTAACATCCAGAACCTTTAACACCAGTCATTATCTAGAACCTTTATTCCAGTCAGCATGATAACCTTTAATCCCAATCATGATCTAGAACCTTTAATCCCAGTCAACATACAGAACCTTTAACCATGGTTAGCATCCAGAACCTTTAATTTAAGTCAGGATCCACACTTTTAATCCCAGTCAGCGTCTAAAACCTTTAATCCCACCAGCTTGTAGCTTTATTCCCAGTCAGTGTCTAGAGCCTTTAATCCCAGTCAGCATCCAGAACATATAATCCCAGTCAGCATCCAGAACCTACAATCCCAGCCATTATCTAGAACCTTAAATCCCAGTTGGGATCCAGAACCTTTAATCCTAGTCAGCATCAGAACCTTTAATCCCAGTCTAGTATCCAGAACCTTTAGTCTCAGTTAGCATCAGAACCTTTAATCCCAGTCAACATCAGAACCTCTAATCCCAGTCAGCATCAGAACTTTTGATCCCATTCAGCATCAAGAACCTTTAACCCCAGCCATTATCTAGACTAAGAACCTTTAATTCCAATCAGCATGATAACACTTAATCCCAATCATGATCTAGAACTTTTAATCTCAGTCAGCTTCCAGTACCTTAAATCCCAGGCAGAATCTGGGACCAGTAGTCCTAGTCAGCATCCGGAACATTAAGTCCCAGGCAGCATCTGGAACTTTTAATCCCAGTCAACATTCAGAACCTTTAATCCCAGCCATTATCTAGAACCTTTAAGTCCAGTCAGCATAATAACCTTTAATCCCGATCATGACCTAGAACCTTTAATCCCCAGTCAACATCCAGAACCTTAAACCACTGTTCGCATGCAGAACCTTTAATTCTACTCAGGATCCAAGACCTATAATCCCAGTCAGCATCAGGACCTATAATCCCAGTCAGCATCTAAGACCTTTAGTCCCAACTATTATCTAGAACCTTAAATCCCAGTCATTATCTCGAACCTTTAATCTCAGTCAGCATCACAACCTTTAATCCCAGTCAGCATCCAGAACCTTTAATCTCAGTTAGTATCAGAACCTTTAATCCCAGTCAGCATCAGAACCTTTAATCCCAGTCAGCATCAGAACCTTTAATCCCAGTCAGCTTCCAGAACCTTAAATCCCAGGCAGAATCTAAAACCAGTAATCCTAGTCATGACAACCAAGTCCACTAATCTCAGGCAGCATCTAGGGCTTTTAATCCCAGTCAACATTCAGAACCTTTAATCCCAGTCAACATCCAAAGCCTTTATTCCTAGCCAGCATCCAGAACCTTTTACCCCAGCCATTATCTAGAACCTTTAAGTCCCAGTCAGCATAATAACCTTTAATCCCGATCATGACCTAGAACCTTTAATCCCAGTCAACATCCAGAACCTTAAACCACTGTTCGCATCCAGAACCTTTAATTCTACTCAGGATCCAGAACCTTTAATCCCAGTCAGCATCCAGAACCTATAATCCCAGTCAGCATCTAAAACCTTTAATCCCAGCCATTATCTAGAACCTTAAATCCCAGTCATTATCTCGAACCTTTAATCTCAGTCAGCATCACAACCTTTAATCCCAGTCAGCATCCAGAACCTTTAATCTCAGTTAGCATCAGAACCTCTAATCCCAGTCAGCATCCAGAACCTTTAATCTCAGTCAGCATCCAGAGCCTATAATCCCAGTCAGCATCCAGAACCTTTAATCCCAGTCAACATCCAGAACCTTTAACCCCAGTCATTATCTAGAACCTTTAATTCCAGTCAGCATGATAACCTTTAATCCCAGTCAATGATTATCTAGAACTTTGAATCCCAGTCGTTATCTAGAACTTTGAATCCCAGTCAGCATCCAGAACCTTTAATCCCAGTCAGCATCTAGAACCTTAAATCCCAGTCAGCATCAGAACCTTTAATCCCAGTCAATGATTATCTAGAACTTTGAATCCCAGTCGTTATCTAGAACTTTTAATCCCAGTCAGCATCCAGAACTTTTAATCCCAGTCAGCACCTAGAACCTTAAATGCCAGTCAGCATCAGAACCTTTAATCCCAGTCAATGATTATCTAGAACTTTGAATCACAGTCGTTATCTAGAACTTTGAATCCCAGTCAGCATCCAGAACCTTTAATCCCAGTCAGCATCTAGAACCTTAAATCCCAGTCATTATCTAGAACTTTTAATCCCATCCAGCATTAGAACTTTTAATCCCATCCAGCATTAGAACTTTTAATCCCAAGGAATGAGGAGTTCTTACAGTGTGAGCCTCTCGTCCCACTTGGGGCTGGAGGAGCTGTGCGACTTGGCTGTTCGCCGCGACTCTCCCTCTGCTGTCACCTCCACATAGATGGCCGTCCCGAACAGGCTCTTCCTCCTCTTGAGTTTGGCACAGGAAACTGCAGGTGAGACGGAGACAGGTGTCAGGTGTGGTTCTCGGGGAAGCTACCTGCGTGCTGCGGTGCTCACCGATGGCATGGAGCTGCGACGGGCGTCTGTGGTTATGGCTAGTCTCTGCTCTGGACGAGGCCGTGGCCATGTCATAAACCACCGGGGGAGCCTTCAGGAGACAAACACAACCATGCAGGTGAAGGTGGGCGGGGCTTAGGGAGGCATGGATGTCAGGACGCAGGTAGAACTGGAACCAGGTGAGGATCAAGGATCGGCTAATACTGGGCCGACTGATATCTCTGCCTGGAATCTGCAGGAGACCACTGCAGAAGCAGTATCGGCTCCAGATATCGGCAGCCGGTATCGGCCATCAGCTAAGGGAACATGAGGGCGAGTCGTCCATACTCACAACTGGAGCGTCTTGCTGGTCCCTCTGGTTCAGCCCACTCCGTGACCCATGGTTCCACTGAAACGGAGAGAACGTCCACATTCACATGATGTCACAGATCCTGAGCAGCTTCATTCACCATCAACTTTTACTTTAAATGAAGACACAACCAGCAGCATCATGGCTCTGCTTTATGGAAACACCTTTGTAAGGCAGCTTCAAATCTCCAAGAATAATAACGACTGAATGTGAAATAATATCTGTATAAACAGCTACGCTACCGTCAACATAAATATAATCCAGGAATATCACCCGTCTCTCTGTCCTCAAACATATAAATCAGTGAAATTCACGAATCACAACGTGAATCAGGATGGAGCCAAAAACATGAAAGCTTTTCAGAGTCAACGCTGACTTGGGCTGTGCGATATACTGATATGATATCACGATATGATATTTACACGTTATATCGCAGTATTACTTATGCAGATGTTTTTACTTTATTTTTTCGTAATGACCTGGCTGCACCTGAACTGACTAAAAGGGTCACATGATTATTTAATAAGAGTGGAAAAAAATGTCGACACACTGAAATATTGCGATATTTTCATATGCTGATACCATATCTTTATATAAGAATGCGGTATCTATCTATTTTACTGATGAAATCTCGTGAGGTATCATTTTGTTACAAAATCTCATGAGATTTCACAAAATACAGCGAGATTTTGTAACAAAACGATGATATCTCGTGAGATTTCATTATTAAAATAGTTTTTAAATATACATATGGTATCGGCATATGAATATTATGATATTTCAGTGTATTGATATTTTTTCCACCCCTATTATTTAAACTGTCTGGAAGACAATCCTCCCCAAGACTTTAACAAAGAAATCATAAAAAACAGCCAACTATTTTTATTACTTCGATTTAACAAACATTTCTACTCTAACCAGCGTTTGTCAGTTCCATCCTGCAGTGGAGCGATGCCTTTACACGAAACATGTTTCAATACTACAAAACAGGTGTTTGTTATGAAATGAAACTTTCAGACAAATAAGGGTAAAAATACTGGAATATATATCCGACCCGGTCATCTAAAATAAATATATCACGATATGATATTTGGTCCATATCGCCCAGTCATAACGCAGACCTGAACCCACGAAGGAAAACTTCTCTATGCAGCCGTACGCCGTCTGACAGGTAACACATGTAGACACAACACCGGCCGCTGCAGCCGTTCCAACAGCGGTCATAAATATGAATACCTTCCGACCAATCAGAGACAAGAACCAGAGAGACAGACTGGAGACGTGAACCAGCAGGACAGACCGGGGACATCAACCAGTAGGACAGACCGGTGACATCAACCAGCGGGACAGACCGGAGATATGAACCAGCGGGATAGACCGGTGACATGAACCAGTAGGACAGACCGGAGACATAAACCCAGCGGGACAGACCGGAGACATGAACCAGGAGACAGACCGAAGACATGAACCAATGGGACAGACCGGAGATGTGAACCAGTAGACAGACCAGAGACATGAACCAGCGGGACAGACCGGAGACATCAACCAGTGGGACAGACCGGAGACATCAACCTGTGGGACAGACCGGAGACATCAACCAGTGGGACAGACCGGAGACATCAACCAGTGGGACAGACCGGAGACATCAACCAGGAGACAGACCGGAGGCATGAACCCGTGGGACAGACCGGCGACATCAACCAGGAGACAGACCGGAGACATCAACCAGTGGGACAGACTCGGGACGTGAACCAGCAGGACAGACTGGAGACATGGACCAGCAGGACAGACCGGAGACATGAACCAGTAGGAGAGACTGGAGACATGAACCAGCGGGACAGACCAAAGACATGAACCAGGAGACAGACTGGAGACATTAACCGGAAGGACAGACCGGAGACATTAACCAGTGGGACAGACCGGAGACATGAACCAGAAGGATAGACTGGAGACATTAACCAGTGGGACAGATCGGAGACATGAACCAGCAGGACAGACCAGAGACATGAACCAGGAGACAGACCGGCGGAGACATGAACCAGTCGGACAGACCGGTGACATCAACCCGCGGGACAGACCAGAGACATGAACCAGCGAGACAGTGGAACAGACTGAAGACATGAACCAGGAGACAGATTGGAGACATGAACCAGCAGGACGGTCCAGTGACGTGAACCAGCGGGACAGATTGGAGACATGAACCAGAAGACAGACCAAAGACATGAACCGGGAGACAGACCAGAGACATGACCCAGCGAAACAGTGGGACAGGACGGAGACATGAACCAGCGGGACAGACCGAAGACATGAACCGGGGGACAGACCAGAGACATGACCCAGCGAGACAGTGGGACAGGACGGAGACATGAACCAGGAGACATCAGGGTATGTGGGTAACTTTCTCCAGACTTCTCACGGCTGGCTCTCAAACTTTAACTGAACATGTACTTACATGTGTAGTACATGTGTAATTACTGTGTAACTACACATGTTACTACGCATGTCAAGCCAGGTTCTGTCCGGACCGAAGTCCAGAACCAGGCTGGACTGGTCCTCCATCAGCCTCTGTGGTTCCCATCAGAGAGCCGTAGGTGCGCGAGCCTGCTGCCCCACCACGGGAAGCTAACGGCGGCTAGCCGCGGTGGGACAGTGTCCCCGGGACAGACAACCATGTCCGGCTGCTACCTGGAGCTGGCTGTCTGCCACCCAGACCTCCATGACACCTCCAGACCTGCGTCCAGACCAGTCCCCAGCTGACCCGTCTCACCTCTCGGCTGTTTACGCTTTAGCTCCTTTTCTACCACCGCAGCGCGGGGAAGCTGCTGTCTGACAAGCTAACGGGACTAACCCGGTTTAGCCGGCTAGCTGTCTACTTCCCCCGCGGCTAACTCCGGTTAAAGGTGGAGGATCGGGACCTGAGGCGGGTCTCAGAGTCCCGGTGCCGGCTCTCACCTGCGTCGCGGCGCCGCTCCGTCCTGCTGTGTGCTGTCGGTAACGCTGCAGGCCTCGCGCTGCTACGCGTCTCTGCTCATCTCCGCTAGCAAAACAAACGGGCGACGGCGCGCGCCACCCCGAATACTGCTGTGTAATAACCCGGAGAGGGCCGGTGACGTCACGCTGGGTTTACTACGTCATGGCAACCGGGGTTCTTCACTGATGATGTCTGTTATCATTGTTTGTTTTTTACTTTTAACCAGGAAAAATAAACAGATGAAAACAGATTTTTGTTCAAATGTAAACAAACAAACATAAAAAATAATTGTTTTATTTACTTTGAATAAACTGGTGCTCTTTTGTCCGTCATGTTTTTATTAATTATTTCAGCGTTTATTATGTCTCAGAAAATTGTTTTTACATTCAACGATGCTATCAGCAATACTCATTTAAACTTTTCTGAAAAGGCAGTAAAATCATATTTTGACAGGTTGTGGTCACCTGTGTGTGTGTGTGTGTGTGTGTGGGTGTGGGGGGGGGGGGGGGGGGGGCCTGGATCATCGTTCTGGGGGGTACTATTCCTTAAAAGTCAATCACTCGGTCCAAAGTTGCATTGATGTCTCACCAAGATGGTAATGATGGTGGTACGAGTCTTCCCACAGCCTTCTCCAGCACATCCCAAAGACACATTTCGGTGTTCTGTCTGTCCTGAGAGAAATTTAACCATCATGCTAAATCACTGCACTTTATTTAAGTCACGCCCACCCTCTCTGGAACTGAAGTTATAAGCTCACTGGTTTCCCCAGCAAACCCAACATCAGCTGCAAGAAGAAAGAGGGGCTGCAGTGGAAGCTGTGATGGACACCTGGGATCGTCCTTGTCCTTAGGAAGAAATCTGCTGGACGCCTGGTTAACCAGCCAACACTGAGAAGAGTCAGAACTCCAGAAATCTCTGCTGAGAGTCAGAAAGCAAACAGACTGAATCCACCAAGGAAATGTTGGGGAGGACGGTTTAAACCTGTCTACGATCTGATCACGCAGGACGGCTAAACCTTTTCTACGATCTGATTCAATGCAGGACGGCTTAAACCTGTCTAGGATCTGATCACGAGGACGGTTTAAACCTTCTACGATCTGATCACGAGGACGGTTTAAACCTGTCTATATCTGATCACGAGGGATGGTTTAAACCTTTCTACGATCTGATGACGAGACGGTTTTAAAAACCACCATGATCAGGAGGACGGTGTAAACCATGATCTGATCATGAGAGCGGTTTAAACCTTTCCATGATCTGATCACAAGAACGTTTAAACCTTCTACAATCTGCTCATGAGAACGTTTAAACCTTCTACAATCAGATCATGAGGACGGTTTAACCTTTCTACAATCAGATCATGAGGACGGTTTAAACCTTCTACAATCTGATCACGAGGATTGCCTAAACCTTTTACAATCTGATCATGAGGACAGTTTAAACCTTTTTACAATCTGATCACGAGGACGGTTTAAACCTTTCTTTACAATCTGATCACGAGGACGGCTTTAAACCTTTTACAATCTGATCACGAGGACAGTTTAAACTCTTTTTACAATCTGATCAACAGGACAGTTTAAACCTTTCTACAATCTGATCATGAGGACAGTTTAAACGTTTTTACAATCTGATCACGAGGACAGTTTAAACCTTTTACAATCTGATCACGAGGACGTGGTTTGGAGACCTTTTTACAATCTGATCACAAGGGAGCAGTTTAGACCTTACAATCTGATCACGGTAGACAGTTTAAACCTTTCTAACAATCTGATCTAATGTCGGTTTAAACCTTTCTACAATCTGATCACGAGGACGGATTAAAACCTTTTTACAATCTGATCATGAGGACAGTTTAAACCTTTCTACAATCTGATCAAGAGGACTGTATAAACCTGTCTAGGATCTGATCACGGAGGAGCCGGTTTGGAACGTTCTACAATCTGATCACGAGGACGGTTTAAACCTGCTCTGGGATCTGATCACGAGGATGGTTCAAACCTTTACGATCTGATGACGAGGACGGTTTTTAAACCTATGATCTGATCAAGTGAAGGCGGTTTAAACCTTTCTATGATCTGATCACAAGAACGTTTAAACGGCTTCTACGATCTGATCACGTTGGACGGTTTAAACCTTTTTACAATCTGATCACAAGGACAGTTTAAACCTTTTTACAATCTGATCACAAGGACCGTTTAAACCTTTCTACAATCTGATCATGAGGACAGTTTAAACCTTTTTACAATCTGATCATGAGGACAGTTTAAACCTTTCTACAATCTGATCAAGAGGACTGTTTAAACCTTTCTAGGATCTGATCACGAGGATGGTTTAAACCTTTCTACGATCTGATAACGTGGACGGTTTAAACCTATGATCTGATCATGAGGGCGGTTTAAACCTTTCTATGATCTGATCACAAGAACGTTTAAACCTTTCTACGATCTGATCACGAGAACGTTTAACATTTCTACGATCTTATTGAGAGGACGGTTTAAACCTTTTAACAATCAGCTCTCGAGGACAGTTAAACTTTTCCACTAACAGGTTTCAGTTTCTGGTTCATTCCATGATTTAAACGTTCTCCAGAGCATTAACACGAAAACACAAATGCTCTTTAATGAAGACAAAATGTCACGTACACAGAACACTACAGAACAAATTTAGTACATAGGTAATACACAGCTAGTACATGGAGTCATGGAAAAGTGTAAAGTACAACAACACAAATATAATGTTCAGCAGTAAATACTGAAGCTCAGGAACTGAACGTTCCTGCATTAGTGTTAAACGTCCTCCAACACACCAGCTGAAGTGTGACGTCCTCATCACTCACTGGTGTGTGTGTGTGTGTGTGTGTGTGCATGTGTGTCCCTGTACTTGCTACATTGTGAGGACCGTTTTGCGTCCTTAACCAACAAAGTGAGGACAGTTTGGCCAGTCCTCACTAAAAAAGCAGAAGACAAACTCATTTTTGAGGGTCAAGATTTGGTTTTAGAGTTTAGGTTAGATTAGGTTTAGGTTACAGTTAGGACAATGGTTAGGTTTAGGCCTCTTGTGTATGTCCACAGATCGGTTGCTCTTAGCACAATGTAAACAGAGAATTTCTTCTTCTACACTTGCATTATCGGCAGAGTGGGCGCTGAACGCTGCAGCTTCTGTAGTGTCGTGAACGTGCACGAACACGCAAATAGAAACTGCAACGTAGTACTCTTTAGGCTATAAAAATCTACTAAATGATGTGCTTTCCGTAAATTCTTGATGCTACCCACTCAGGACACTGGGATTACATTGAACGAGCAGTATGGAGGAATCAGTGGATTTCCTCCCTACTGCTCGTTAGTGTCAGTCAGTCAACGAAAACACTCCCGGATCTCCGGTTGCATTTGAGATATCAAAAAAGTGCTCCAAGTCTTTCTCAGCATGAGGATGAGTGGAAGATGAAGGACCATCATTCTGTGTGGTGTACTATCCAAAAAAAAAAGGGTGGGTGTAAATCTAAATAATTAGGGGAGAATTATAATCCTAGTCTTTCCTATTTAAAAGAAAAAGTCAGCATCAGAGTAGTAGCAGGAGTTAGAATGGATTGAGCATTATAGAGGATGTAAATAGAATGTTCTATAGATGATGAATGTATACACAAAAAAAAAGGTCCCAAAGGAAGGAGATGCAGAGAAAATAGAAGAGGGCCGAGAATGGACCTCTGAGGGACCCCACAAGTGAGTGGCAATGAGGCAAACTGATCCAGGTGGACATACCCCTGTAGGGAAGATCTGTTATCCCAGAAAGGATAAGCAACCCTGATATAACCATGTAACATGTTGGGGCTGCACGGTGGCACAGTGGTTCGCACCGCAGCCTCAGAGTAAGAGGGTCGCTAGTTTGATTCCCGGCTGGGGAGGGTTTCGAACAATTCCAACAGTGGCCTTCCTGTGTGGAGTTTGCCGGGGCTCCACGTTTTAAGGTTTGTAGTGAAGTGTGTGTGTTCACAAAGGAAAGTGGTGGCACACCTGGGCCCTCCACCAGGACTCCCAGCTGATTTATTTCGTGTAGTTTATCGGTAAGAAGTTTTTTAAAGACTAAACAGTTTCATTTAGACTCACATGCTATCGACTAGTTTATACTGAAGAATAAATCTGTTGCTGCTGTTAACTCACGTCTGTCTTTTCTAAACAGGAACGAATCTGCACCTTTATTTCCTGGAGCCTTTAGCCCAGATCTTCCATCTACATAACTTTTAAATAAATTGTATTTTTCGTACTCATCTTGTGTTTGCTTCCATTACACAAATCACCATGCCCCACCACATGGAGTTTCTGTCAGAACTGAAACAGGAGTGTAAAAATTAAATCAAACAGAAGTAATCAAAATTAAACAGGAAGTTGCACAGTTCCAGTTTAATAAAACTATAATTGACAAAGAAAAAAAAAATTAAACAGGAAGTAAAAAGAAAGTAATCAGGAAGTAATCAAAATTAAACAGGAAATAAAAAGGAAGCAAACAAAAGTAAACAGGAAGTTGCACAGTTCCAGTTTAAAAAAACTATAATCAACAAAGAAAAAAAAATTAAACAGGACGTAAAAAGGAAGTAAACAGGAGGTAATCATCAGTAAACAGGAAGTAAATTTTTCATAGAATCTGTTGGAGAAGTTGAGAACGAGCTCATTAGCATGCTAAGCTAAGCTTCAAGCCCATTTATGCTAGAAGGGTCTATCTGCGGCTTGCAAGACAGGGGCGTGTCGTAGAGTGGGCGTGTCGTAGTGTGACGTTACTCGACGACACGCCCACCAGGCCAATGAGAGCACGGTAAAATCTAGCCCTACCCCTGACCCTTCCCTAAACTTAACCAGACCCACCCACAATGCGACACGCCCACTATATGACACGCCCACTATAGGACACGCCCATTGGGTTGCAAGCTGCAGATAGATGCACTTGGTTTATGCTCCCTTACATACGTAAATGGCGACATCCGTTTCCTGCATCGCCCTTTGTAGCTGCCTTTATTCTTCCATGCGACTGGTTCATAAACCAGTTTGTCCGCTCGGCAGCTGCCTGTCCCTGCGCCCTGTCCATGTAATGTCGTAGATATGAGTGTATTTTCGGACACACTCACACAGCCTCTCCTCTAAACCTCCATCCATGTCTACACATGCTCTCTGTTTGTTTAGCGTCTTCTTTCTCAGCTGCTTTTATTGGGCAGTTCTTGTGTTGTGTTCTTCCTGTTCCTGTTCTTCTTCTCTGGTTTGTTCCTGCATATCAGCTCCACAGCTCAACACTGACCCCGCGGTTTCCGGTGGTATTGCTCCGTCTTCTGCGTCGAGTGCCGGACCAGCAAGCCCCTCGAAAACGCACCACCTGTCCGTCATCTGCGAATCCGTCTTCTGCGTCGAGCATCAATGGGTCTTTAGGTCTGCAGGGCGGTGAAGCAGGAGTTCTGGTCCCGACGTTCCTGATCCGGGAGCAGAAGCCGGTTCATGAACACAACAATAAATAAACAAACACTTGTTTACTCGTTAGTGTCATTCTGTGTTTATTAGTGTGAATGAATCAGCAACATATTCCACCTCAAACCCAAATATTCAGAATTATCCATCCAAGTCTGGAACACCATTACCCAGACGTTGTTTACGTGTTTGTTTACATGTTTGTTTGTGGTTAGAGTGCAACTACGGTTGTTTATCTGCCGAAGACTTCGTCTGTAGAAGAATAAAAATTCATCTTCACTCTTTTCTAAGCGTCCTGGAAAATCTACAAAGCAAGGCACTTGGTTACCATGGAGACCAGCACGGACCAGAACCCAGCAAGAACCAGAACCCAGTCAGAAGCAGAACCAGTCAGAACCCAGTCAGAACCACTACCCAGTCAGAATCAGAATCAGCCAGAACCAGAGCCAGACTTGGTTCATCTGGTAAGATTGCGGCTTCTGTGGGCTGAAGACATTCCAGAACCAGCAGACCTGGTCCCAGCGGCCCGGTTCTTCCCCTCAAAACCAGTCCGACAGTCCTATCAAAGCGAAGCTGTTCTGATGAACCGGGTCTGGACCTCCTCCCCATCATCATCATCATCATCATCATCATCATCATCATCATCATGGACCTGAATCTAACAGACGGTGTAGACCCGGACCAAACCAGAACCTGGTCTCTGCGAGCTGAAAGGAGACCTGGACCTGGAGGAAACTGGTCCTGGTTCAGGTTTATTCATATGATCATCTCTGTGGTGGAGGACGATGGACCGGGTCCAGGACAGCTCTGCTTCCATGTTGTCTCTGACTAGACTTCAGGATGTGGAAGACCCACTTGGCACGAGAACATGAAGGAACGTGGTTCTGGATCCAAACCGTAGCAGGAACAGAACCAGGGTCATTGCAGGATACTAGACCAGGTCTGGAGCATCTGGACCAGGTCTGGAGCATCTGGACTAAACCAATTTTTCTGATCCAAGATGCCAAAAAATCCATCTGATCAGACCTGGATCCAGTAGGTTCTGGAGGCGTCACATGACTTGTCTTCTGATCCAGGAAATGAAGATGAGGAGGAGGAGGAAGGTCAGTGTTGTGGCGTCTGCTGCAGCTGGGTGACCTGGAGGACTGGAGGAGACGAGCTGAGGGACGGTCGACACCAGCAGGCGGACGATCGGACCGGGTGGACGTCACAGCGACCTCTGGAGAGGAGAAGGAGGAGGAGGAGGAGAATTATTATTTCAGTATTGACTGGAAAAACCAAAGAAAAACCTGGAAAACTGCGACGACACGACGAGACACAAACGGAGACACTAAGGGCGCATTCAGAAAGCATAGTCCGGTAGACTCGGCCCGATAGGGGACTGGGCTCGGGGGGTGGGGGTGGTCTTCCGGACCGAGATGGCATTCATGTTGCACCTGAGCCAAACGAGTTAAACCTTCTGAACAATGTTCCTGATCTATCCAGAGGTGGCGCTGCATTCAGATTCACCGTATGTGAGGACAAGACTTACAACGTAGAAGAAGGTTCTCATAACATCCGTTTACTCCACAAAACCACATTATTGCTGTTCATACTTATGAGGAGCTGGATATGCTTTAATCAGACCGGATATCCTCAAAGCTTTTTTACTTCCTCGTCGCTCCACGTCTGACCACGAAACATTTTTAGAAGTACTGCAGTCCAACACGTGTGTTTGTTGTTGTAGCGTTAATCCACAATGCCCAACGGTTTACGCACAATGCTCAACATTTTTTTCCCACAACGCCAACGTTTTACGCACAATGCCCAGCGTTTTGCCAACAATACCAAACGTTTTATCCAGTGTCCGTTTTACCCAGAATGCCCAATGTTTTACACACAATGCTCAACGTTTTTACCCACGATCCCCAACGTTTTATCCAGTGTCCGTTTTACCCAGAATGCCCAACGTTTTACCAACAATACCTAACGTTTTACCCACAACGCCCAACGTTTTACACACAATGCCCAATGTTTTACCAACAATACCCAACGTTTTACGCACAATGCCCAGCGTTTTACCAGCATTCCCCAAAGTTTTACCCACAGTGTCTGTTTTTTTACCCACAACGCCCAACGTTTTGCACACAATGCCCAATGTTTTACCAACAGTACCCAACATTTTACGCACAATACCCAATGTTTTCCCAACAATACAAGTTTTACACAACGCCCAACGTTTTGCACACAATGCCCAACATTTTACCAGCAATACCCACAATAAGCACAATACCCAATGTTTTCCCAACAATACAAGTTTTACATGCTATGCCCAACGTTTTACACACAATGCCCAATGTTTTCCCAACAATACAAGTTTTACACACAACGCCCAACGTTTTACGCACAATACCCAATGTTTTCCCTGCAATACAAGTTTTACACAACGCCCAACGTTTTACGCACAATACCCAATGTTTTACCAACAATACCCAACGTTTTCCGCACAATACCCAATGTTTTCCCAACAATACAAGTTTTACACACAATACCCAACGTTTTGCACACAATGCCCAATGTTTTACCAACAATACCCAGCGTTTTACGCACAATACCCAATGTTTTCCCAACAATACAAGTTTTACACACAACGCCCAACGTTTTACGCACAATACCCAATGTTTTACCAACAATACCTAACGTTTTACGCACAATACCCAATGTTTTCCCAACAATACAAAGTTTACCCCACAACATCTACGTTTTACACACAATGCCCAATGTTTTACCAACAATACCCAACGTTTACGCACAATACCCAATGTTTTCCCAACAATACACGTTTTCGCTGCTCAACGTTTTACACACATGCCAACGTTTTACGCACAATGGCCAACGTTTTACCAACAATCCCCAATGTTTTAGCACAATACCCAATGTTTTCCCAACAATACACGTTTTACGCGCAATGCGCAACGTTTTACACACAATGCCCAACGTTTCGCACAATGCCCATTTTACCAACAATACCCAATGTTTTCGCACAATACCCAATGTTTTACGCACAATGCCCGACATTTTACCCCCAACGTCCAACATTTTACCCACAGTGTCGTTTTACCCACGATGCCCAACGTTTTACGCACAATGCCCAATGTTTTACCCACAATACACGTTTTACCCACAACGCCCAACGTTTTACACACAATGCCCAACGTTTTTACGCTCCTTGGCCAACGCGTTTACCAACAATACCCAACGTTTTACGCACAATACCCAATGTTTTCCCAACAATACACGTTTTACCCACAACGCCCAACGTTTTACACACAATGTCCAACGTTTTACGCACAATAGCCAACGTTTTACCAACAATACCAAACGTTTTACCCACAACACCCAACATTTCCCCCACAGTGTCTGTTTTACCCACGATGCCCAACGTTTTACGTGACAATGCCCAATGTTTTACCCACAATACCCGTTTTACCCACAATGCCCAACGTTTTATGCACAATACCCAACATTTTACCAACAATACCCAACGTTTTACCCACAATGCTCGTTTTACGCACAATGTCCTACGTTTTACCCACAATGCCCGTTTTACGCATATGCCCGATGTTTTACCGTCAATGCCCAACGTTTTACGCATAATGTCCAACGTTTTTACCCACAATGCCATGCTAAACCAAATGCCGGAAGCAGGAGTTTGTAGTTCACTTCCTGTATTTGATCCACTTGTATCGGACCGAGACCCGCGTTTGTATGCGGACCGAGTCCACTTGTTTGTTCCGGATCAGAGTCCGTTTAAGCATTCACAACTCCCCCAAACGAAGTGGACTTTCCCAGCAAATGGACTCTGATTCCAATCAAAAAAGCATCATGAATGCGCCCTAAAGGACAGAGACAGAGATGGACAGACGGACAACTGAGCTGTCCAACACCAGGTCCACATCCAGAACCGGCCCAAGTCTGAACCAACACCTGGTACCAAAAGGAGACAGAATGTTCACATTAGCATGCGTCAGTCATTCCAGAGAAGATAAGGCAGTCGAGTTGAGACAAGTTGGGTCAGGACAGGATGGGGCGGGTCGGGACAAGACAAAGAAAGAGTCGGGTCGAGATGAGCCAGAATGAGACGGGTCGAGTCAGGTCTTCTTCAGGTTACTGGGTTTGGACAACATGAAAGGAAAACTCCACACCATGAGTTTGGATCGGTACTGGGAGACCGATTCAACAGCTTCTTCTGGAACAACAGATCCAATTTAGAAAAGGTCTGAGTTTTTCTTTCAGCATCGTTTCAACAGAGATCTGGATCAGAACTCGGGTCAGCTGGAGCAACAGTAAGCATGCCAGAACCGGATCAGAACGGACCACCCGGGACACAACAGGACAGGTAATGCTGGGAGACGTTAGACCACCAAGCTTCTGGTACCTTTCTAAGTTCTGAGGGTCAGTTTCAGATTGGGCTGGTGCTGCTGGGAGAAAACAACAACAGAGGGGGGGCACAAACAAACAAACAAACATCAAGTAGAAAAGTTAAATTCAGGAAAAAATGTTTGATTCACTTTCAGATGAGCAGAGATTCTTTGTAATCAAGAACTAACTGGTGTAAGTAACTAATAGTCTGGTCAGTAACTAGTAGTCTGGTCAGTTACTAGTAGTCTGATCAATAACAAGTAGTCTGGTCAGTGACTAGTATTTTGGTGAGTAACTACTATTGAGGATAGTAACTAGTTTTTGGTAAATAACTCGTAATGAGGGCAGTAACTAGTATTTTGTAGGTAACTAGTAGTGAGGACAGTAATATTGGTGAGGCAGGTAACTAGTATTTAATAATTAACTTGTAGTGAGGACAGTTTGGCAAGTAACTATTAGTGAGGATAGTAACTATAAGTGAAGAAAGTAACTAGTTGTGAGGCTAGTAACTGGTATTTGGTCATTAACTAGCAGTGAAAGCAGTAACTAGTATTTGGTGAGTAACTAGAAGTGAGGACAGTAACTATTGGTGAGGAAGGTAACTAGTATTTGTTCATTAACTCGTAATGAGGACAGGAACTAGCATTTGGTAAGTAACTTGTAGTGAGGACAGTAACTATTGGTGAGGAAGTTAATTAGTATTTGAAAGGTAACTAGTAGTGACGACAGTAACTAAAAGAGAGGAAAGTAACTAGTAGTGAGGATAGTAATTAGTATAAAGTCATTAACTAGAACTGAAGACAGTAACTAGTATTTGGTGTGTAACTGGTAGTGAGGACAGTAACTAGTATTTAGTAAGTAACTATTAGTGAGGACAGTAACTTGTATTTGGTGAGCAACTAGTATAGAGTACAATAGCTACCCCAGAGGGCAGTAATTTGTATTTGGTGTGTAACTAATAGTGAGGAGAGTAACTAGTATTTGGTGAGTAACTAGTAGTGAGGACAGTAACTAATATTTAGTGACTAATTGGTAGTGAGTATAGTAACTAGCGGATTTGGTGAGTAAATAGTACTGAAGACAGTAACTGGTAGTGAAGACAGTAACTAGTTGTGAGGATAGTAACTAGTATATGGTGAGTAACTAATAATGAATATAGTAACTAGTAGTGAGGACAGTGACTCGTAGTGAGGATAGTAACTAGTATTTGCTGAGTAACTAGTAGTAAAGACAGTAACTAGTAGTGAGGACAATAACTAGTATTTGGTGAGTAACTAGTAGTAAGAAAGTAATTAGTAGTGAGGACAGCTACTCGTAGTGAGGAAGGTAACTAGTATTTGGTAACTTGTAGTGAAGAAAGTAACTAGAAGTGAGAACAATAACTAGTTGTGAGGAGAATCTAGTCGTTTGAAACCAGATTTAGATCAGAAGAAAGATAAAACATTGTGACTGAAGAACCAGGAAGTTTAACCCAGTCCGAACCGCTACTAACCAGCACCACCTGACACGTCCATGTTCTCCATGTCTGTGTGTGTTTCTCACCCAGCATCGTCGGGCATGTCCTGGTCAGCCTCTGCAGCAGACGACTCCACATCAGCTTCTGCACTGCTGTCGCTGCCCTGAGCCGACAGGCCGCACGGAGACTCGGGGGTCGCGCACTCGCCGCTGAAACACAGGTCACACGGGAAGTGAGATGGACCAGGAACTGAGACAGACCGGGAACTAAAAACAACCAGGAACCTAAAATTCACCCACAACTTAAACAGCAGGAACGAAAATCATCTAGCTTAAGCGCAGACCTCCGCCACAGAGCTTCGTCCCCCATATGGCCCTATCTTGCCATAACTTACCGGTGTCTGTCTGTACGTCCGTCTGGAGCAAAATGATTCGACAAGTTGTGGTAGCCGGCGTTGCTTGTCTGTTTCCTGACACAAGATCGCAGGTTACATGTACTCCACCGCTGCAGTTAATGAGCTGCCCGACCCGTCTGACCCATCTGACCGACTAGCTAGACCTGCCTGCCCTGCCCGACCCGTACGACCTGCTCTACCTGTCCGACCTGCCCGACCGACCTGTGATTAAAGTGCAAATCCCTCCATCTGACCAGACTGACCTGCAGGCAGCATGCGGAACCTGTTCGGGTCGGCCTTCCCATCTCTAGTCTGCAGTTGGCCGAAATAATGACATCCTGGACTCTTTATGCCTTTCGGACTTTGGAGTCAAAGTGATCGGGCAAGTTTCACCATACCGTTATGAAAAATCCAAAAATAGCCTTAAAGGGATAGAACACCCACAGAATACACATATTCCTCCATACTGCTCGTCCAATGTAATTATAAGGGCCTTTTCCATTGCAGCTGCACACGGCATGCTACGGCACAGTACAGCACTACACGCTAAAGACGACCAGGACAGCTTTGGTTTCCACACAGGAGAAGCAGTCGTCTACTACCTGGAAGTGGGTGGAGTAGGCGCGGTCGAGACTGCTGTGACGTCACTGCCGTGTCACACAGTGGTCAGTAAAGTAAAAACAACAATGGAGGCATTGGATGATATGGAGGTGTTACTACTGCTGTTGTTTTCTCTGTGGCTTGTAGTCACGAGAACAGAGCCAGATATTTTTAGAAGAGGCGAGGCGAAACATGTATGACGCAGATGACAACAATTTCCTTTGACCAATCAGTGGAGAGCCGTCAGGTACATCACATTTGCGTAGGTTCAGCACGGTTGGAGCTAGCTCTGAAACGGGTACGAAAATCGTAACGGCTCGTAACGAGTTTTCCCAGAGGAAACACAAATAAAGCGTGCCGTGCACCAGGGTTACCAAAATATGCAGTGGAAATGGCCCATAAGTGTCCTGAGTGGGTAGCATCCATAATTTACTGGAAACCGCATCATTTAGTATATTTTTATAGCCTAAACAGTAGAACATCGTACACGTCCATGTGAGTTCACGACACTACGGAAGTCGCGGCAGACGAGATCGCGCACTCTTTTTTCTTTCTTTCTTTCTTTGTTTTAAATCAATATCCAACCCCTCTTGTGTTTGTCCGCAGGTCTGTCGCTCTTAGCACACAGTTAACAGAGAATTTCTTCTTCTACGCTTGCATTTTCAGCAGAGTAGGCGCTGAACGCTGCGGCTTCTGCAGTGTCTTGAACTCGCATGGATGCACATCGGGGAAGTACGATGTTCTACTGTTTAGGCTGTAAAATCTACTAAATAATGTTGTTTCTAGTAAATTCTGGAAGCTACCCACTCAGGACACTTGGATTACATTGGACGAGCAGTATGGAGGAATATTGACAAGTTTTTGTGGACTTTTATGGACCGTTTCGTTTCGAGCGCTGGTCACCTCCATTATATGAAAGTCGTGGATAACGAAAACACCCGACTGCATTTGAGATATCAAAAAAGTGCTCCAGAGTCTTGCTAAGCATGAGGGTGAGTAGAAGATGAAGGACTATCATTCTGTGGGTGCACTATTCCTTTAAATCAGTGAGAGGCCCTCACATGTAGACGTTCTGCAAGTTTCTGATGCATCAGTATATCAAGTATCAGTTTTAGATCCAATACTTTTTAATCTGTCCATGCTGCCACTTGATGTCATCAGGACACTGATGTCCACCGCTATGCTGATGACACCCGGCTTTACATACATACATGGCTGTTGATGTGCTCTTCTGAGTGTGGCTTTATGATTTTATTATCTCTTCCATCATCTCTTGTTAATATGTTAATTATGTCATCATGTTCTACCATTTACTTCTCCTTGTGCAGCACTTTGTGATTTTTCTTCAGACTTCAGACAACTTAATTTATCCCATTAGGAAGTTCCTTCGGGGAAATTGGAGAATGATGATTTCAAGTTAATCTTACTTAAAGTGATTGATGAACTCAATTTTTTTTTTTACTATGTAGCAAGAACTTGTATTTATGTAGCTTTTCTATGAAACGTGCTCTCTAAATAAGTTTTACTTGCGTACTAGTTTTGTTCATGAACAGGGTTCTGGTCCGACCGAAAACCATGTACCGTTGACAGATTAACTGAACTTCCTGGAGAAGCTGAAGTCGCGCCGTGCAGCGAGGTCTGTAGGTGAGGTGACATGCTGGAAACAACGCAGGTGAAACTAATGGTTCTGCAGGAGGAGATGGAGTCCAGCAAACGGCTCCAGCGTGGTGGAGTTTTACACTGTGAGCTGAGATCAAGCTGCTCCCCACGTGGAGCCACACGATGATCCGGATCAAGAACAAAGTGCTCCTTGTACCACCATCACCATTCCCGGAGCTATTCTGCTAACGGACGGACGACCGTGGCGGAGCAGGAAATGAAACCCAGCAGAAATCTGTCTGGACCTCCCGTCTGTGGTGAACTAACTTGAGATGCTTCTCCAGCAGCAGGATGGCCTTGTCTCTCTCCTCCAGCTTCCTCTTCAGGGAGGTGATCTCCTTCTGCTTCTCCAGCAGCTCCTTCTGCAGGCGGTAGTTACTCTCCTCCAGAGTCTCGCAGAAAGCCTGAGAGGGTGAAACCAAAGAAAACTCAGTCCTGCAGACAGCAGAGGAGACAGGAGCCTGTTCAACCTCATTTAACCATCATCAACTGCAAGCAGGACAGTGCTGACCCCCCTGGAAGAGATCCCCACCTCAGACGATCCTGTCTGACCCCTCCCCCAGCCCCCACCGGTTCCACCTGCTCCCCTCTGGCAGGAGACATGGCCCAATCACAGCCATCCTTCCTTTGGACCATCAGTAAACATAGAAGTGCAACAAGAAACCAAGTCTGATATGGTACACGCCTGGTCCAGTCCAGGGGCGGAGCCACTACAGGGCCTGGCCATGCTTAGGCCCACCCACTCTTCTGATTGGTCCAGGGCCTGGCCCACCCCAAAAAGCCACATTTGTGCAAGACCATAAGTTGCATTTATTTAGAAACATACAGCAAAAAAAATTCGAGACCAAAAGCTGACATTTATTCTGGAAAGACAAGTAATTCAACAACACAAAATACATGTCGAGAACACGCTGAAGAGCAACAACATGTACACAACGAGCAAAAATTCACGTCTAAAACACGCTACAGAGTACTCTCTAGCGTGTTTTAGACGTGTATTTTACTCATCGTGGTCATTATGTTACTCTCTACTGTGTTTTAAACGTGCATTTTACTCGTGTACATGTCGTTACTCTCTAGTGTGTTTTAGACGTGTATTTTACTCATCGTGATCATGATGTTACTCTAGTGTGTTTTAGACGTGTATTTTACTAGTTGTGTACATGTCGTTACTCTCTAGCAAGTTTTAGACGTGTATTTTACTCATCGTGATCATGATATTACTCTAGTGTGTTTTAGACGTGTATTTTACTAGTTGTGTACATGTCGTTACTCTCTAGTGTGTTTTAGACGTGTATTTTACTCATCGTGATCATGATGTTACTCTAGTGTGTTTTAGACGTGTATTTTACTAGTTGTGTACATGTCGTTACTCTCTAGCAAGTTTTAGACGTGTATTTTACTCATCGTGATCATGATATTACTCTAGTGTGTTTTAGACGTGTATTTTACTAGTTGTGTACATGTCGTTACTCTCTAGCAAGTTTTAGACGTGTATTTTACTCATCGTGATCATGATATTACTCTAGTGTGTTTTAGACGTGTATTTTACTAGTTGTGTACATGTCGTTACTCTCTGGGTCATAATGTTACTTAACGTCATGACCATGATGAGTAACAGATGAAAACTCCTTATAAAGTGTGGGAAGGATGAGGTTACAGCTGGAACCGGAAGGCTGGTCCAGGACCAGTCCCAGAGTTCTGTACGAGGTGATGTGGGGATATTCTGGAGTAATAAATCATCTCTGCATCATGCTTGATCACTCAGAATCCTGCTACATAGATAGATTTCCCGTGATGGATGACCAGCCCCGTTTCTTCGAACTCACCCTGCTCTCCTCCAGACTGTCGAACGGTCCAGGTGGGTCATCGAGACACAGGAACTCCCTCACGGCCAGGCTGGAACAGAAGACCAGGATCAGGACTTTCACCAGTTTACTGGAAAATACCTTTACGTACAAAAAAAAATCACTTTTCTATCCCACTGGTTTATTCTACACTCGAGCCGACCACTGTGGATTTTGAGGCCCACTCTGATAACCGGCAGAAAAAATCCTGATAACAGATTAATCGTCCAATTAACAAAATATACACCGTATAATGAATAAACCTTTATCTTTTTTGGCCCATATCAACACTTATGATCCCAGTAATAAACATTAATATTTATCCGAACTTTCTTGTGTGTGTGAACACATCAGTGTTAAACATTGTCATTTGCAACCTCTACCTGCAGAATAAGTCTGGAAAATGTGAACATGTTTAAAACATTAAAGAATGCAACATTCGTAAGTTTTACTGCTAAAAATAACTGTAGCTAATGTGGTTAGCCTGTTAAATTCCTTCCTCTGACAACTGAAAATGGGGGTAAAAAAACAAACAAACAAACAGTGTTTTGTTCTGTTCTAGCTGAGGTTCCGTCAGTTTTGATTTACAAGTTTATAATCAACTATTCTTTTTTATTTTCTTTTTTAAACTTCAGAGAAATGAACTAATACATCTCCACATAACTAAATATGTTAATCCCAACATACACTCTGCGATTTTTGGCCGTTTTTAAGTCGATATTCCAGTCGTGCGACTATTTTGGCGATGGGGCCGACTCTTGGCCAAATCGTGCGTCGTGCAGAATACCAGGGGGTCACGAGAGGCAATTGGCTCCTCACGATGAGCTCCCGATCAGAAATCTTAAAGACACACAACGTAACTTTTAGACCTTAAAAATCTGTGTTTCTGACTCGTTTTGATGTCACACCAACATTCATTATGCGCATTTTCGAGCTGTCAGTGCCCAGAGGTGTCTCGGGGCTCAGAAACAGCAGTATGTAAGATTCCCATCCGGGACGCGACCGTGACGTTGCAGCCGACTATTGGCTGCAGCACCGCGTCACTCACTAGCAACCGGATGTAAACCAGGTATCAACATCGCGGGTGTTTTGAATGCGCATCATGTCGAAATCGGTAAAGAAACGCAGGAAAACATCACCGGAGGAAGAGAGGAAAAGAAACAGAGGAAGGGACAGAACAAGAGTCAAGATAAGACTGTCTTTTACTGGCTGGAGTGAGCTCACAGTACAGGTACGAACAAGATGGATGCTAGTTTAGCCGCCGATAGGGGGCGCGTCACTGAGAAAACTGCTGAAAGTTCCGTTGTGTGTCTTTAAGTTGTTAGAAAATCAAACCTGTTTGATATTTTGGTCGTGGCTCGTGAGTGAATCTCATGTCGAAGTGGAGCCACGACCAGACTGAGAGCTCTTTCCCCGGAGATTTTCACATTTCGCATGCGTGAAACAAAAACGGTAGTAAACCGAAGGCAGCATGGCGCCGCAACATGGCGCAACACAAAAACACACTGGTTGGATTAGTCTATAGAGACGCATAATCAGCAAAACTCCTGCTGATTAGGATCATTAGACGGATGATAAACGTAACATTTAACCAGCCAATCACACGACAGCATCTAGTCACACCAGGACCGAGCTGGTCCTCGAGGGCGGAGCTGATAAAGAGGACGTGACATCATCCGGGTCATAAATGATGTGGTTTGTGGCTCAGAGCTGAGCTGTACCGACCAGCTGGAGACGTCCTTGTGGGCCACCAGGTTCTGGAGGAAGGCCTGCAGTCCCAGCTGCCGGTCCTCCAGGAACTCGCTGTCGTAGTTGTCCTTGAACCAGCGCTTGGGAGGCAGCGCCAGGCGGAAGCCCGGAAACATGTCCTTTAGCTGCAACACACAGACAAACAGACAGACGGTCAGGGAGCATGACGTGGTCTTCATCGTGTTTACCTTCACTGGTCGTGTTAGAAACATCCTGACAGCTGACCTGGTTTACCATAATCCTGCTCATGTTCACACCAGATCCTGGACTTACCACCGCTTAGTCTGTCTGGACTTCTGCAGACGCAGACCTGACCGACTGCAGATACCATGTCAATAAATCGGAAATTTACAAGATTGAGTCGTAAATTTATAAGATAAAGTCGCAAATTTACAAGAATTAAAGGTGCCATGACATCAAATTTCACTCTTCTGGGGTTTTGGGTGTATAATATGATCTGTTGTGCACTGATGAGGCCATGTGAATGTCAGAGTGAGAATCAAAGTTCCTGTTTATGGTCTGTCAGCTTTGTCTCTCTGCTCAAAAACAGTTGAATCAGACAGCAGCCTATCATTCTACGTAATTCTATCATTCTACGTAGTTCCATCATTCTACGTAGTTCTATCATTCTACGTAGTTCC
>JALJCO010003750.1:0-22285 GCA_023101725.1 Atherinomorus stipes
GTAGCGGGTTGGATTAATGAATGATAAAAACAGACACCCCTATTTAATTTTGTTATTTTGTTTTCTCGAGAGATCACTTTTTATCTGTCTTACATGATCACATTGTATTCTCAGTACTATAGCGCCATATTACATCCAGCCGCTAGAGGGCGCTCCTCGCGCTGGTGGTACAGAATAGAGAGGTCACACCGGAAGAATCAACTTCCTGTGTGAAGCCAACGCGAGCTCAACGTGTGTCTCCTCTGTTCTTACCACAGGTCGGTAAATATTCGTCAAAATGAATATATATTGCAGTCATTTATGTTTAAAAGTGTTGTGTATTGAGTAAAGTGTTTCTGTCTGTGAACGAAGTGAGTTTTGAAGAGTCATTGGTGAAACAGACGTTTAAAACGGACTGCTAACCGAGGCTAATGCTAGCGGGATTCAGTAATGTGATGGTGTGTGGGAAGATCACCCAAAACAACAGAGGAATGAGTGAACTGATCTTGTATTGAACTGAGTTTGTGCCAAATGAAGTTTTTCATGCTTTATGATATTTTCTTATGTTTTATAGAAGCTAAAAGCATGTTCTGGGTTAATGCCAACATAGAAATGTCATATTGTAGGTGATATAGAGAAATGTGGTCATAAGAAAAGACAGAGAAAGTGTCTGCCAAAGGGAAATTGTATATTCTGGTTAAATTCATGTAGTTAGAATAAAGATAAAAGCTTTTAAGGTTAAAAAGGGTAAAAATATAATTTATTTTGTGTATTTCTTCTGTTGAGAGTTAAAATAAGCAGTTAAAATACTGAGAATGTCAAACAGTACAGATTTCTGAAATTGTCATAAAAGTTAATTGTATTTGTCAAACTGGTAATCTTACTCAAGTGATCTTTATAAGGATGTCTCAGTGTAAGGGAACATGTTTAGCTGGGATGACCCTACATAAGTTTATGGAGATATGTAAATGAGACTGAAGATGAATGCCAGTTCTGTTGCCATGATGCCTGATGTCGGCAATAAAGAATCAACTTCCTGTGTGAAGCCAACGCGAGCTCAACGTGTGTCTCCTCTGTTCTTACCACAGCTCATCCACACGTTGAGACAACTACTACTTTGTTGCCTTCTGGTTGCCAAGCCAGAGGGGCAACAAATTTGGGGGCTCGTCCGGGATTAGTACCTCCTGCCGGACTGGTGCTAATCAAGTTTGAACCGTGGGTTCCTGATTCCCTGTTTCCTGAGCTGATGACCAAGTGACGACATCAGGTTTCCAGAGATGTCCGCTCTGCATGATCTACAGTGGGAAATCCAGCAACAGCTTCGCCAGATGACAAGTATTGCCAACAGAGACCTGCTATACAAGCTTGCAGAATCATTCCAAGATGAGGTGGAGGAAGAATTGCCAGGCGAAGATGCGACTGAAGTGGATCTTTTTGACTTCATTGTTGACTTCCTGAGGAGTAAACAACTGAAAGGACTGGAAGATCAGGGTATGTCTCGCCTACTCGTATTCCGCGACCTCATTGATGAACTGCAATTTTCCCTTGAAGCAGATGAACCAGGCCAGGCATCGAAAGAAGAGGCTGCTGCAACACTGTCATAGACTGAACCAGTAGTGGTAGCATCTTGGGTTGCTGAGACCACCCAACAACCAGTGATAGCTAATCAGGTGGCTGGGTTGGTAAGACTAACAGATGTTGCTACATTGTTACCCCGCAGAGAGTTTAGGATCCACGGTGGACAAATATCAGATTCAGATTCTGATTTAAGCTTTAACAGTCTGTCAAAGCAAATTGATGAAGGGTTAACTGAAGGTTTTACTGAGACTGAGGTTATTAGAACAGTGCTCAAAATAATTAAACCTGGTAACTTTAAAGACATGCTCATTACCAAAGATGGCCTTACAGTAACTGAGCTAAAGCGTTTCCTGAGAGCACATCTTCGTGATAAGAGCAGTACTGAGTTGTTTCAGGAATTGAGCAATGCAAAGCAACTTGACAAAGAAAGCCCACAACAGTTTATGTACAGACTTATGGGGTTAAAGCAGCGTGTGATGTTTGCTTCCAAACAAAGCACAGGTTTTCAGTATGACAGCAAGCTTGTGCAAGGAGTGTTTCTCCATTCACTATACCAAGGGATGAATGAAAAATGTTCATACATCCGACGAGACCTTAAACCACACATGTCAGACACAGGTGTCACTGATGACTTTATTCTAGAAGTCATTACAAAGTCTTTGAGTGAGGACACCGAGAGGCAGAATAGATTAGGTCAGACACACAAACAAAAGGCAGTCAGTGTCAGTGCAGTACATCAGGAGAAGGACAGGCAGAATGCAGTTCAGATGCAAGCAGAGGTTCAAGCCAATCGCACTGCAATACAAGAGCTGACATTACAAGTGTCATCATTGACTAAGAGCATAGAGAAAGTTTTTACACCTACAGTGAACACAGTATCAGAGAACACACATTCAATGCCACAACACCCAAAACAGTCAGCCAAACCAGAGACAAAAGGGAAGTGCCATCAATGCATCTCCCAAGGAACTGAAAACTGCACGCACTGTTTCCGGTGCGGAAAAGAAGGGCACAGAGCTATTGGATGCTTACAGAAGTCGGGAAACCGGATGAGGTCACTGGGGAGGGACCACCAGTGACCGGACTTGATGCAGAGTCCCTCATCTCAGGAAAGCTGCACTCCAAAGAGAAAATCCCATCTTCCACCAAGTCCCCCACACAACAAAATGTGCCAAAAGACAACGTGTTGCACAGCTGATTGGTGGTAGGTGCATGATGACTTGTCACCTGAATGGAGTAAAACTTCAGATGCTATTAGACAGTGGAGCACAAGTTAGTATAGTGGAGAAATCTTGGGTGCAGAAAGCTTTGCCAAATGTAAACATTCAGCCACTAGAGAGCCTGTTGCCGGATCATCCACTTAAAGTCACAGCAGCCAATGGAACTGAGGTACCATTTGATGGGTGGATAGAGGTTCTCCTGGAGATCACAAGTAACCAACATGGCTCAGTTGCCCTCTGTGTTCCGATGCTGGTAAGCAAAGAGAGTGTAAGTAGCCCATTGTTAGGCTTTAATGTTATCCAAGAGATCATTAAGGAAAGCAGTAAGCAAGAGGATGACATCAGTTTGGTAGACTTACTGTCAGAAGCATTGAAAATTCAGAAAAGCAATGCCGAGAATCTTGTTTCTGTTGTTCAAACAATGCCACTTCAGGAAGAGTCAGTAGAGTTTGAAGTGAGAGTTGGAAAGAAAGGGCTCACGGTACCCAGTAGCCAAATCTGTGAGGTGAGATGTCGCATAAGAGCTTTCCCTGTAGGAGGAGTAATGTTGTTTGAGCCAGATGTAGAGTGTAGCTTACCAGATGGGTTGGAGTTGTTCCCCGCTCTTGTTGATGTACCTGCTGGGGCTTCCAAAATAGTGAAAATACCAATCCAGAACTCAACAAACAGAGACATCTTCTTACCTCCAAAGAGAGTATTAGGTTGCCTTGAAGAGATTACTGACAGTAAACCTGTAACCATTCAGCCATCTCATCAGAAACCATCAGATTCCAGCACTGATCCTCTTCTGTGCACTGCTCATGTTGGCACAAACGATGGACACAGAGATGTAAAAGAAAATCGCAGAACCGATAAATGGCATCCAAATGTCAGTCTAGACCATCTGTCTGATCACGAGCAGAAGGTAGCCCGACAGATGCTCTATGAGGAAAGTGATGTGTTCGCCCGTGAGGAAGGAGACATTGGATGTATCCCTGGTCTACAGCTTAAAATCAACACAACAGACAACGCAGCTGTACAGAAAAACTACAACTCCATTCCGCGACCACTATATAAAGAAGTGAAGGACTACATCCAAAATCTCTTAGACAGAGGATGGATCAGTAAATCAGTGTCATCTCATTCTTCACCAGTAGTGTGCGTGCGAAAAAAAGACAAGTTTGCGACTGTGTGTTGACTTCCGCGAACTCAACCGCAAAACCATTCCCGATCGCCATCCATTACCACGGATCCAGGATCTGTTGGATAGTTTGGGGGGCAATTCATGGTTTTCCATCTTGGATCAGGGAAGTGCGTACCATCAAGGTTTTGTAAGTGAAGAGTCAAGACATTTAACTGCGTTCAGCACACCTTGGGGACTCTATGAATGGGTTAGGATACCCTTTGGACTGACAAATGCACCAGCCGCATTCCAGAGGTGCATGGAGGGAGTGCTGGAGGGCATCAGGGATGAGTGCTGTGTGCCATATTTGGACGATGTCCTTTGTTATTCTAAGACTTTTGACGATCATGTGAAGCATCTACGCCAAGTACTTTGCCGGATGCGACAACATGGCATCAAGCTTCGTCCAGCCAAGTGTGAACTTTTCAAAAAGCAAATCCGTTACCTTGGGCGGATGGTGTCAGGAGATGGAATCCAGATCGACCAGAAGGATTTGGAAGCAGTAATGGCCCTAAAGGAAAGGAAACCACGCACAGTTGGAGAGGTCCGGACATTGCTTGGATTCCTCAGTTATTACCGGTCCTTCATCCAGGATTTTTCACGTCTAGCAAGACCCTTGTTTGAGCTCCTACAGACTCAAGGAGAGGCCAGTAATGTCATCAGAACCCAGAATAACAAGGCAAGAACAAAAGGAAAAAAAGGACAGCTCTCCTCCCGAACACCCATTACTTGGACCGCTGAACATCAAAATGTGTTATCCAGGTTAGTAGAGATGCTCACAAACCCTCCTATCCTGGCTTACCCTGACTTTGATCTTCCGTTTGTGTTGCATACTGATGCATCAAATGAAGGCCTTGGCGCTGTATTATATCAACAGCAAAACAACAAGCTGCGTGTCATTGGGTACGGGTCCAGGACATTAACACCTGCCGAGAAAAACTATCATCTACACTCAGGCAAACTCGAATTCCTGGCGCTCAAGTGGGCTGTCTGTGACAAATTCCGGGATTATCTGTATTATGCACCAACCTTTACCATCTATACAGATAATAACCCTCTAACCTACATCCTGAGTTCGGCACGGTTAAACGCGGTGGGCCACAGGTGGGTTGGGGAGTTAGCTGATTTTCATTTCGATATCAAGTATCGACCCGGAAAGAAAAACGCTGATGCGGACATGTTGTCCAGGTACCCAGTAAAACTCCCACAGCAGATAGATGACTTTACTGAGTCAGTGTCATCTGAGGTTGTTTCTGCAGTGTGGCAAGGTAGCAAAGTAGCTCACAAAAATGATGTCCCTTGGGTGGCTGCACTACAGCTCAACAGTGAAGATGCAGATGCCGCACCATCAGAGAGCGTTTCCAGCATCACACCTAACAATGTCAGAGCTGCCCAACAGAACGATCCAGCAATCAGAGAAGTTGTGTCCCTGAAACTGAAGGGATGGATTCCAACAGAAAAAGAGAAAAAGGCCATGAGTAAACAGACCAGGAGACTGCTTTATGAGTGGAACAAGTTGGTGATGGAAAACGGATTACTCTACCGGAAAACGGAGAAAAACAAGCAACTTGTCCTCCCTGAACAGCTTAAACCTGTGGTGTTAAAGAGCCTGCATAATGATATGGGACATGTGGGGCCTGAAAAAGTTGTCCATCTTGCCCGAGAAAGGTTTTATTGGCCACATATGCAGCAAGACATCGAGGATTACATAACAAAAAAATGTCCTTGTATCAAACAAAAACACCCCAGCATCCTGCCAAAAGCTCCAATGGGATCCATCACAACAAGTGCACCGTTTGAGTTGGTCTGTGTTGATTATTTACATCTGGAGCCAAGCAAAGGAGGATATGAGTATATCCTTGTTCTTATTGACCATTTTACACGGTTCGCGCAGGCGTACCCAACAAAGAACAAATCAGGTAAAACAGCAGCCGAAAAGATCTTCCAGGACTTCATTCCTCGTTTTGGGTATCCAGAAAAGCTGCACCACGATCAAGGACGCGAGTTCGAGAACAGCCTGTTCCAGAGATTGCAACAACTATCAGGGATTTCTCACTCGCGTACCACGCCTTATCACCCACAGTGCAACCCAGTGGAGCGACTAAATCGAACACTTCTCCAAATGCTGCGCACCCTCCAAGAAGAAAAAAAGAGTGCATGGAAAGATCATCTGCCTCAAATTGTGCACGCATATAACTGTACAAGGCACGAAGCGACGGGGTACTCTCCATTCTTCTTGTTGTACGGCAGGGCTCCACGTCTACCAGTTGATCTGCTCTTTGGCCCTAGACAAGAGACTGAAACACAGAGTCACCAAACATTTGCACAAAAGTGGGCAGATAGGATGCGAGTTGCTTACCAGATAGCCACTGACAACAGCCAGAAGTCTTCTGCTAAAGGCAAGAAACAATATGATAGACATGTCAGAGGTGTAGCTCTTCAGCCAGGAGACAGGGTACTGGTGAGAAATCTTTCAGAGAGGGGAGGTCCTGGGAAATTGCGAGCTTACTGGGAAAAAGTAGTACATCGGGTGGTGGAGAGATTGGGAGATGGACCAGTCTATAAAGTGCAACCAGAGAGAGGCAGCAAAACCATGCGAGTGTTGCATAGAAACCTGTTGCTCTCAGTAAACGATCTACCTCTAGAGGATGAACCAGCTGTTACAGACAAGACAAAACCAAACAAGTGTACACAAAACAGAAACATGACAAACCAAACTGAGACCGACAGCTCAGACGAGGATGAGGAGCAGGAGTGTACTTACCATTATGACCTCAGGAAAAGAATTCCATGTTACAGACTGGTAAACCAACAGCAACCTGTCATCCCACAGCAAGCTCCACAGCAACTTGAACTAGTTGATCCAAGCCAGAATCCTCAAAATCAGCCTAAACTGCGTGCAACAGCCCAAGAGTTCTGTCCTGCAGACAGTCAAGAAGCTGGAATGGAGTCAAACACTGAGGATACTGAGAGTGAACTGGGACTAGTTGGAAGAGAACTGGAGCAAAGAGAGGAAATGGATTGTGGAAACACAGGAGAAGGTGATGAAGTAAGGAGATCACAGAGAAGAGCAAGACCACCTACACAGTTCACATATGATGTTCTTGGTCAACCCTCTTATCGCCACTGGAGTGCAAGTGTGAACCCCTTCTTGATAAGCCAACCCATGACAGAGACTCATAGTTTCCCAACATTCCCTTATCCCATCCACCCACAGTTTTATTACCCCAACCCTTACAACCTTGTGCACTAGATAACACCACAGAGCATTGGTAAATGTCAGGAGACATTTTTTTTTTAAGTGGGGGAGAGTGTAGCGGGTTGGATTAATGAATGATAAAAACAGACACCCCTATTTAATTTTGTTATTTTGTTTTCTCGAGAGATCACTTTTTATCTGTCTTACATGATCACATTGCATTCTCAGTACTATAGCGCCATATTACATCCAGCCGCTAGAGGGCGCTCCTCGCGCTGGTGGTACAGAATAGAGAGGTCACACCGGAAGAATCAACTTCCTGTGTGAAGCCAACGTTAGCTCAACGTGTGTCTCCTCTGTTCTTACCACAGGTCGGTAAATATTCATCAAAATGAATATATATTGCAGTCATTTATGTTTAAAAGTGTTGTGTATTGAGTAAAGTGTTTCTGTCTGTGAACGAAGTGAGTTTTGAAGAGTTCATTGGCGAAACAGCCGTTTAAAACGGACTGCTAACCGAGGCTAATGCTAGCGGGATTCAGTAATGTGATGGTGTGTGGGAAGATAACCCAAAACAACTGAGAAATGAGTGAACTGATCTTGTATTGAACTGAGTTTGCGCCAAATGAAGTTTTTCATGCTTTATGATATTTTCTTATGTTTGATAGAAGCTAAAAGCATGTTCTGGGTTAATGCCAACATAGAAATGTCATATTGTAGGTGATATAGAGAAATGTGGTCATAAGAAAAAGACAGAGAAAGTGTCTGCCAAAGGGAAATTGTATATTCTGTTAAATTCATGTGGTTAGAATAAAGATAAAAGCTGTTAAGGTTAAAAAGGGTAAAAAATATAATTTATTTTGTGTATTTCTTCTGTTGAGAGTTAAAATAAGCAGTTAAAAGACTGAGAATGTCAAACAGTACAGATTTCTGAAATTGTCATAAAAGTTAATTGTATTTGTCAAACTGGTAATCTTACTCAAGTGATCTTTATAAGGATGTCTCAGTGTAAGGGAACATGTTTAGCTGGGATGACCCTACATAAGTTTATGGAGATATGTAAATGAGACTGAAGATGAATGCCAGTTCTGTTGCCATGATGCCTGATGTCGGCAATAAAGAAAACTTCCTGTGTGAAGCCAACGCTAGCTCAACGTGTGTCTCCTCTGTTCTTACCACAGCTCATCCACACGTTGAGACAACTACTACTCTGTTGCCTTCTGGTTGCCAAGCCAGAGGGGCAACATAATACTCTTTGGATTTTCAAGGTTTCAAATTTTTACTTATTGTTCTCAGAGGGCAATAGATAGCGCGATCACTTTGCCGTAGTGGGGCTTTGTTTATAGCCTAATGAGCTAGATGGCCAGGCACTGGGAGCCATTTTCCTGCCAATCAGCTAGCAAACAATCTTTAATTATCTGACACTCTGGCTATTTTTAGGCTTCTGCTAAAAAAAAATGTATTGTCATTATCAATAAGTATATCTCTGCAACAAGATTTTTGGATACCTTTGCTGCCAGCATTAATGAAAAACTTTATAGTACCAGTTGTTTTTACCATTTGAAGGATTATTAGGAATTAATGTAATGTTACATAGAAAAAGAGAAGATGTGAAAAAAACTGAAGGCTAGCCCAGCAGAATCTTTGCTGTTTCTGTTTACCAACTAAAATAATCTGCAACTGATGGTTCATATCCTGCATTATCAAAAAGCCTGGATGAAAATTTCCTACAGAAGCCTCCAAACTTTCTAAGGATGTGTTACAACCTGGCTCAGCTGGATTATAAAATAGCAAAAAAAAACGAAGAGAAAAAAAAACAGAGGTATGACAGACTGTGACAGATACAGTGGGTACGGAAAGTATTCAGACCCCTTTAAACTTTTCACTCTTTGTTTCATTGCAGCCATTTGCTAAAATCAAAAAAGTTCATTTTATTTCTCATGAATGTACACTCAGCACCCCATCTTGACAGAAAAAAACTGAAATGTAGAAATTTTAGCAAATTTATTAAAAAGAAAAAAATGAAATATCACATTGTCATAAGTTTTCAGACCCTTTGCAGTGACACTCATATTTAACTCACAGATTGTCCATTTCTTCTGATCCTCCTTGAGATGGTTCTACTCCTTCATTGGAGTCCAGCTGTGTTTAAATAAACTGATTGGACTTGATTTGGAAATGCACACACCTGTCTATATCAGACCTTACAGCTCACAGTGCATGTCAGAATAGATGAGAATCATGAAGTCGAAGGAACTGTCCAAGGAGCTCAGAGATAGAATTGTGGCGAGGCACAGATCTGGACAAGGTTACAAAAGGATTTCTGCAGCATTAAAGGTTCCTAAGAGCACCGTGGCCTCCATAGTCCTTAAATGGAAGAAGTTTGGGACGACCAGAACTCTTCCTAGACCCGGCGATCCAGCCAAACTGAGCAATCTTGGGAGAAGAGCCTTGGTGAGAGAGGTAAAGAAGAACCCAAAGATCACTGTGGCTGAGCTCCAGAGATGCAGTAGGGAGATGGAGAAAGTTCCACAAAGTCAACGATCACTGCAGCCTCCACCAGTCGGGGCTTTATGGCAGAGTGGCCTGATGGAAGCCTCTCCTCAGTGCAGACATATGAAAGCCTGCATACAGTTTGCCAAAAAACACATGAAGGACTCTCAGACTATAAGAAATAAGATTCTCTGGTCTGATGAGACCAAGATTGAAGTTTTTGGAGTTAATTCTAAGCGGTATGTGTGGAGAAAACCAGGCACTGCTCATCACCTGCCCAATACCATCCCAACAGTGAAACGTGGTGGTGGCAGCATCATGCTATGGGGGTGTTTTTCAGCTGCAGGGACAGGACGACTGGTTGCAGTTGAAGGAAAGATGAATGTGGCCAAGTACAGAGATATTCTGGAAAGAAAACCTCTTCCAGAGTGTTCAGGACCTCAGACTGGGCCGAAGGTTCACCTTCAGTAAGACAATGACCCTCATCACACAGCTAAAATAACAAAGGAGCGGCTTCAGAGCAACTCTGGGACCATTCTTGACTGGCCCAGCCAGAGCTCTGACTCAAACCCAACTGAGCATCTCTGGAGAGACCTGAAAATGGCTGTCCACCACCGTTCACCCATCCAATCTGACAGAACTGGAGAGGATCTGCAAGGAAGAACGCAGAAGATCCCAAATCCAGGGAGTGAAAAACTTGTTGCATCATTCCCAAGAAGATTCATGGCTGTAGTCGCTCAAAAGGTGCTTCTACTCAGTACTGAGTGAAGGGTCTGAATACTTATGACCATGTGATATTTCAGTTTTCTCTTTTAATAACTTTGCAAAAATTTCTACATTTCTGGTTTTTTTCTGTCAAGATGGGGTGCTGATTGTACATTAATGGCAAATAAAATTAACTTTTTTGATTTTTAGCAAATGGCTGCAATGAAACAAAGTGTGAAAAGTTTAAAGGAGTCTGGTCCTTTCTGTACCCACTGTATTTAAAAAAAGACAGGTGAATTCTAGTTTAAGAAATTACAATCAGGCAATATGGTACACAGCAGATACCAAAAATCAAGGTGTTACGGGTAGTGATGCTGTTCAAATCAAAGGACAAAGCAGAAAGGAAACAAGTAGAAGCTCTATCCAAATAACAAAACAGCACCAATAACTAAGGGTCAAAGAACATACAAAGTGTGTTTGGGTTTTAACAATTAACAAAAAGCCTCAAACTATTCTAACACAACACCAAGTTTATTATAAAACTCTAATCTAGTTAAATAGAAAGCAAAGCCAAACAGGCTGTTAACAATTATCCAACACAAAAAATGGAGGCAAAAGATCTGTTACAACTGATAAGTTATCCTTGTAATTAAAATGTAAAACCACATTGTTTTCAACACTATGACAACGGGGAAGGAACAAAATAAAGCTTTGAGGTTACCAAAATAGAAGCAACAAACAAGCTCTAAGGCTATCTAATCTCCAAAGTAACCACTGCTGTGATAAACAGCAAGCCAAATACCACAAGCAAGTGAGGCATTTTTTTTAATCAATCTTTATTGTGTTTTAGTAATAGCAGAAGAAATGGCAAAAAAATTACCGACTCACTAAATGTTAAACAAGTTTCATACTACTGTCAGTTGGTGTTTGCTAAGCTGTCCATGTATTTATCATCTCCTTTATCTGTCATAATTTAAACTAAGCAAACTGAATAGTCTGTACTGCACAAAAATACTGGCCTTGTTCAGTTAACTGAGCAATCAGTATGACTAAAAAAGTACTGTCCGTTTACCATTTAACCTAGTATAATTAATATACATTATACTTAATGACTTGTGTGTGATCTAGCCTACATATTATTCAAGTTCATCTCAACAAGAGCAATCCGCTGGTCAGAAGCGTACCTGGAGCAGTAAACTGTAGCCTTTGAAGGAATATAGTTGTTCATAAATTGTGTTGAGCTGCAAATATGTTGCACTGTGGCTACCAAAAGAAAGACAGAGGCCAATGCCTCTGCCAGGGTCATCAATAAAAGAACAAGCCATGGTTTTATATATATATATATATATATATGTATATATATATATATGTGTATGTATATATATATATATATATATATATATATATATATATATATATATATATATATATATATATATATATATATATATGCATGCATATCTGGCTTTTTCTATCAGTTCCTTTTGACCACTTGCATGGGAACTTTGACGGAACAGAACTCTCTCTTAAATAAGCCAGACTGATGGAGATAAGCCAGGCTTTCCCATAATCCACCCCCTGGTTCTGGTGAGTCTGGAGCGGATTGGTCTGGGTTTTGACTAATCGTGTTTGACGAGGTGGCAGGGGTCAGGTAGCAGAGATTTGTATGAAAACAGGTTAGTAACGGGATGATTGATGAGGTGAAAAAGCTTACACCCTAATTCAACAATCGACCCACAATCAAGTTGGGCTTCAGCCTGGTATAAAAATATGATGTTCAGCAAAAGTTTCACTAGAAAATGGGGCTGAAATTATTCTAAAATTTCAATTTGCATGTTTATATTGTTTTTCTTTTTTCTTTCATAGACAAGTTGAAAATTGATTAGGCAATAAAGAACTAGTGCTCTGCATAAACACAAAGCCATCAATAAAATCTTTGTAAGCCCATCTTGACCCACAAATAAGTGCAGACTGACTGAAAATACAATGAAATAGTCTTAAATTCTGTGGCTTTCTGACAGGTTGAAATCTACAAGTGACCCAGAAAGACCAATGAAATGAAATATTTCACTGTTCCCACTGATATATTGTATATATGGGAAAGAGTGAAACTGAGTCTGAGCAGCAGCTGGACATGAAGCAGCGACAATAGAAAAAGCTTAACGTCCTTTGGTTAAAGTCATCAGGTCAGGTCAGCTTTATTGTCAAATTTGAAACATGCATTGCACAAAATGCAGCACAGAAAAATTAGTCCTCTGGAACCAACGGTACAAGCAAGCAATATACAAAAATAACATTTCCAGCAAAAGTAACACTTTCAGGTACAAAAGTCTAAGTAGCCTATAAAAGAATAGTACAATGGATTTCTAACTATTCTAACACTTTTAAGTGAATAGTGATAGAACAACTTACAAAGACTGATGCTACATACTGCTCTGTACTGTGGTTTGAAGAGAAGCTTAGAGCTAAATCTGCATCCCATGACTCCTCTTTTTAATCAAGTCTCTCACAGATTGCAGACACATTACAAACATGACATCAGAAGTGCGCAGCGAGCAGTAAAACTAAAGTATATGGAAGAGAAAGATGGATACTAAAAACAGATTAAGGAATCACTCCTGTAATCTGGCCTAGTTTACGTTAGGTTAGGTACAGGACATTCGCTTGTAGAAGAAGTAGGACAAACATTGTTAAACATTAACAATGAACAGTCACAAAGAATCGCATTTTCCTAAAGGAAGGGAGCAAAAACCAGCTGAGGAACTTCTTAGGAGAAAGGTAAAAGTTGTTTTACTCACCTACTGTGTGGAATACTGTTAATTAGAGCAGATGTAAATGTCAAGGAAGCCTTTATTTTCTGAAATAGTCTAAAGGTCAATGGCAACTACCTGTGAGAACCTTTTTATAAGTGGCTTTAACACCTGCAGAGAAGGATTTCTGCAGCATCTTGGTCCTCCGTGATTTGCACTCTGTTTGTTTGGAAAGATGACTTCTCGACCGCAACTGTTTGATTTCCACGGAGTCTCAATGACTCATTTTGTCACCGAAAACTGGGGAGAATGTTCAGAGTTTTCAGGCTCGTCCAGATGATATCCTAATTGCAACATACCCCAAAGAGGTCAGCCAAACATGTGTTAACGCATTGTATACAGTAGTTCAGAGTGTGCAGATATGCAGCATTATTTCATTTTCCTGCCTTTTTCTGTGCCTTTAGGAACCACTTGGGTCTCCTACATACTTGACCTGCTGTACTTTGGTCAGTCATCTCCAGAGCGCCAGACATCCATGCCCATCTATGAGGGAGTACCTTTCTGGAGCTTGCTATCCCATCTATGGTTTCAGGTTGATGATCAAACTTTATTGCTGCTCTCTTCATAACATTCAATTTGTTTCTCATTATTATCTTGTTTTCCCAACATAACTGTTAAAATGTTTACAAAGGTTTGCAAATGCCATCTTCACTTCTTAACACAGTTAGAGAGATGGCAAACAAGCTTCCCACCTCCCCATGGCTCATCAAAACTCATCTCCCAGTTCAGTTTGTGCCAAAGTCCTTTTGGGAGGACTGAGTGTCAGGTATAGTGGGCTCTGTATTATTTGTATTTTTTTTCTGAAACTGTGATCAAGATATCAGATGTCTATCTGAGTGTAATCCATGGCAGCAAACCGATTTAAACCATGAAACTGTCTTGAAACTAAAGATAGTGATTTATGCACCAGAACATGACTTTCTTGTATTTGTTCATTTGGATGGAGGACATGTCATTCATCTGAAGGACATATAGGAGCATGAAGGGTACTTACGAAACCAGTGTCACTTTTAAAATGTACAGAAATTGTGACAGCGAAGTTACACAGAAGGCTTTAATGCTTCCCTTCTGTCCAACCCAGTCTTTTTTCACATTATTTAATTTTGACTCACTTCATTTTCAGATTTGAGTTGACTTTATTGCCCTCACAGTAAAGAAATTCACTTCATAGTGGAGAAATTCGCGGTGAACTCCTAAATTACCACATTCACAACTTTAATAATGAAATGAAAATTAAATTAAATGAAAAATACTTTATTCATCGAGATTCAGTATTAGGAAAAGCTCACTTTTTTTTCTCTTTTTTTTTTTTAATAAACAAAAAAAGTCAGTCAGTCTTGTTCTTTAGGGTGATGACTGCTAACAAGAATTTCTGTATCTCTCCGTCCTACAGCGAACCTGACGCAGCCTCCCACTGAACACACTGTTGATTCTTCACCGTGTTGTGGAGAGGATAAGAATGCATCCTCCATCATCTTCATCAGCTTGTGCAGCATTCTTTTGAACAATCAGCTCCAGCGGCTCCAGAGTTATTCCCAGCACAGAACCAGCTTTCTTGATCAGCTTGTTTAGTTTCTTCAAGTCTCTGATTCTGATGCTGCATCCCCAGCAGATGGCTGCAAAGCTAACTGTACTTTCCACAACAGACTTATAGAAGATCTGCAACATCTTGGTGCAGACGTTGAATGATCTCAGCTTCCTTAAGAAGTAGAGTCTGCTCTGACCCTTTCTTGATCATGTAGTCACTTCGTTGCATTTCCAGTCGAGTCTGTTGTCCAGCTGAAACTCCAAGGTATTTTGTAGTTCTCCACCACCTCCACCTCCCCTCTTCCAGGATGTAGACAGGACTATGCTGCTTATTCTTGCTCCTCCTGAAGTCAACAATCATCTCTTTAGTTCTGCTGGTATTTAGGATGAGCTGATTGTCACTGCACCATTTCACAAACTGATTGACCAGTTCCCTGTACTCGGCTTCTTGTCCATCACTAATACACCCCACAACAGCAGAGTCATCAGAATACTTTTAAAGATGACAGGACTCAGAGTTGTACTGGAAGTCTGAGGTGTACAGTGTAAAGAAGAATGGTGAGAGTACAGTCCCTTGTGGTGCTCCAGTGCTGCACATCACCATCTCATTATTTTGTGTGGGTGGGTGTTCATGTGACCATTTTTTTAAATTGCGGCCCTGACAAGACATGTCACATGCAGCCAAACTCACTGGTTACAGCATGACCCCACTTAGTATCAGCGTATTTCCTCAAATACTTATTCATCCTACAATTTTTTGTCCCCTCTTAGTTTTGGTTAAGTTTATTTTAAAGGGACAGAGCATATAAAAACAAAGGAAACAACTTCCAAATATGCCAGACTTAGCCAAGAGGCTAGTTTTCATCTGTTGTCCCTAGCCAGATCCCAAAAGGCTCCCAGAAATAAGAAAACACCAGAACCATTCTCTGTACATCCCATACGCTTTCCTCCATCCTTCTGCAGTAATTCTACCGATAATTTACTATTTCACCTGTTGCTGGGTCAATACAGAATGACAGCACTCTGTGTCACTCTGTTTATGTATTTTATATCACACATATATTTTTTCCTTTTTTTTTATCTTTTATTGTGTCTTCTAAGTATCCTATCTTTTTGTTTGGTTGTACGGCACCTCTGGTTCCAAAAGGATGTTGTTAGTGTGCTCTATAAATAACACTGAAATTGAACCTGAACTTGAACTTGAGCTTGGACACCATTGCATGGATTCCGATATGGGTCACTTTTGCTGTTCAGACCGCAATCACATTCCAAAATCAGACCTGCATTGTATTTAAAACCACATACAAAAGTAGCCCAAATCAGATTTTAAACATATCAGATTCCATGTGTGACAGTGTGGGGTCTGTCACCAAGCCTCCGATTGATCATGTGCCCTGGCTACTTGGCCACAGGAATGTCCCTTTGGCTGAATGGTGTTCACGCATGACTTTCCTGGGAATCTGGGGATCAAATCATGCCAGGCCCTCTGTCGTGTACCTTGCCACATGCCCTTAAGGGACTTGAGAGCAAGATTAAGAAACGAAACTTGCGACTGCCGCGACTGGCGCTTCAGGTAACTAAGCCACGAGTCAAGCCATCACGGGAGGCGATGCACAAACTGAAGCTATGATGTTGTTTACTACGCTTTTTCTTCGTAGTTACACTTTTTAGTGGTCTTTCACTTGATCTGGATCGCAACACTGACGGCAGAAGAATCCGTAACTATTGCTTACAGTGTTTGAATTTACCGTGACCGTCTTCTTCCTGTATCAAAACTGCGGATGTAGCATCATTTGATGTCATGTCCGCAAGACATGCAAGGAAATATGGACACCGGAGCAGCGCATTTTACAGCACACAGCCTGTTCAAGGCAATGGAAAGCATGCAGGTGGAAACATGATGGCTTTTTGGTATTTAGCGCTTCATCACCCATTAGTATTAAAAAATGGACATGCATGTTTGTTTGTTTTTTATTCCTGCCTCTAGTCCCTTTAAATAATTTTTCAAATCCCACATGCCCCAGGGCTTTACTTTTGAACTCTCTGTACTAAAACCTCTTTAAATTTTATTCTGCTTCCTTTATCAGAGTTGTCCTCTCTAGAGATGATGTTGCACTTTGATTTGATAGAAGTTTAGAGAGACAGCTGCATCTTCCAAATGGAAATACTTACTTACCACTGAAAATCTTGCATCGCCAACCTGAAACTTTTCTCATTTGTGCCATCTTAATTTACTCTCCACCCCCAGCACATATACGTACAATTACGTAACAAATCTCACAAGAGTTCATTTACCTATGAGTGCAGTATTTAGCTATACCTTATATGGTTATAGAGGTCCATTTTTATGGGTTTGTAAATTCTCGAGCAGTCCTAGAAATTAAGTGCAGCGCTTAAAGTTGTGGTAATTATTTAACCACAGTGGGATTCATGGTTTTATCGGGGAGCTATTTCCTATTTTACAATAACACAGTCACTCAGATGCATGACATGATGACACGATGTATGATGTTTTTTTTTGTTGTAGATTGTCTATGTAGCACGCAATGCGAAGGACAACATGGTGTCTTTTACCACTTTGATCGCATGAATCTGGCTCAGCCAGAGCCCGGAGAGTGGAGCAGCTACTTCCAGAGATTCCCTGGAGGGAAAGGTATGTATAAAAAGAAAGTAGAGACACTTTCCTCCACAATGCTCAGGTTCTGCTCTCTTGTTTTCTGTGGCAATCAGTGTTTTATGGCTCTTGGTATGATCATGTCATAAGATATAATTGAGGTAATTAAGTTATTTGTCTTCTTCTGGCTGCTTTTCAAGCTATATACTGAAAAGATGACATTTGGCATTTCCAGGACCTTGGACAGGAAATAGAGAAGCTCTGCTCCTTTCTCGGATTGTCTCTGTCAGCTGAAGAGAAAAGAGCAATCATATGTGGAGTGCAGTTTGATACCATGAAAAAGAACAAGATGACCAACTATTCTACAATTGCCAGTATGGATTTTAACATTTCTCCCTTTATGAGAAAAGGTAAGAGCTAAAAATGTGGTGCAAGAGATCTATGTTTGGGGGTAAAAAGACTTCAATGATTGTGTGTGGTTCTGCAGGGAAGGTTGGAGACTGGAAGAACCACTTCACTGTGGCCCAAAATGAAGTGTTTGACGAGGATTACAAGGGAAGATGAATGATCCCACACACAGTTCCGCACTGAGATCTGAAAAAAAAGTGAAGACGAAGACAACTAAATGGGGATTGAAGTTATCAACTCCAAAGCCATGAAAGAATGGACTGTTTGTAATTTGTCAATTGAAGCAAATGAAATTAAAGCTTTGTCACACACTGAGGATGAAACTTTCTGACTGAAGGAGAGAATGCATAAAAACAGCAAATGGTGTAATTTCCATGTGGCAACAAGCTTTTTTGCTAATTACAAACACATTTTCACACTACAAATTGGTATTAAATATTTTTCTGTTGATGTAAAATGCTATGAGAGGGATTAACAGGCTTGCCTTTGAAATATGTGGCTTATTAGACATCTTCATTCCTTCAATAGTCAAACAAGATTTTTTTCTTTTTTTTTTGTTTGAATTATCAGTAGTGGACAGCTGTCTGAGCTCCTCAGTTTGAGGAATTATGGAGTGGCTTCTCAAAAAAGAGACTATACATTGAATTTTAGAGATCTTAAACAAAACTTTTGTATTTTCATAGTTTCTCACTATATATAGTGAATTTTACACTAATGTTTACTTTCTCACACTAGATCAGCTGTGACTGAAAGGTCCACTGGCCTTATCTCAAAGTACCAACCACAAGACAGTTGAAATCAATGAAAGGGCTGGCAAAACCACAAAATATACCGTCTTGGGGCGGAATCAAGCTGAAAGTGGAGCTGAATCAGGAGAGACAGTTTCTCTTCTCCATATACAGCTACCTGTTGATGATGATGATCAACACTGCATGCATTTTTCTTGCCTGTTTTTTCTTTTTATCATGTAGACATAAGGTTTCTTAATGCATAAAATGCAAATAGATCTCCCTTGCAGTATCTTCCTTGTGTTTGCTAGCCTCCAGTTTCATTTACAGTATTGCTTAAAACCCCACATTATGTATTCAGGGTTGGTTAATTGCTGTTTTCTTCATATGTGGACCAAATGGACCAGCCAACCACACACTTTTTTTTTTAAGGAGTGATAACATAGCACTTAAAACTGGTTCATGTAGTTGACATTACTGCATATAATACTCAAAGAGAAAAATGTCACTTTTTACAAGGGGGGATTGTTTGACACACTAGACCCTTCCTAAATGTCTGGTTAGGTACTGTAATGAAATGCAACTTCACCTGGAGATCACGTTGGCTTCATTTTGATTGGCTGTACCTTATTTTGTTATAACCTTATTTAAAGAAAGTAGGTCAAGCAGTCGGGTTTGCTAAAGGCTATCTAGCAATATGTACAGTAGACAGTGATCTACGTTATCAGACAAGACAGCATTCAGAAAATAAATAAACTTACAGGTAATGACAAGTTGTGATGCCCTCCCTCAGTGTTCTTCTGATTTTTCTTTTTAAAATCCATTTGTTTTGAAAACTGAACCTGACTGCTTGGCAGTCAATTAGCTAACACGTTGAATCAGTGAGGGTGAAACTGTGGAGGGTGGAAGGAGAGAGGAGGGAAGGCTGTGTTGCTTGATAGTGTGTTCTTGACAAGAGCAAATAGTCTCACGTAGAATAAATGGCTGCTCCTACGGTTCTTTTTTTTTTTTTTTTTTTATACTTGTAGTTCCCGAGGGGAAATTAGGGCTCTGCATTTCACCCATCTCTGTAGTGAGTATCAGAGAGCAGTGGGCTGGTACTTCCCGCGCCCAGGGAGCAGTTGGAGGGTTAAGGACCTTGCTCAGGGGTCCACAGTGTTTAACAGTGTTCAAGCGTTTTTCAACGAAGAAATAAAGCTGACAGACCATAAGCAGGAACTTTATTCTTTGATACTCTTGGACATTCACATGGCCTCATTAGGTACACAATAAATCTATATTATATCCCCAAAACTACAAGAGAGGGAAATGTAAAATTTGATGTCATAGCACCTTTAAGTTTAAAGGAATTTATCAGTCATTTATTTTCCAAATATAATCGACTTTTAAACTGTAAAGTATCTGGGAGTAAAAATTCACTAAGGTTTATTGCCAACAGGACTGAGACAAGTGGATGATAGGAGATGAAATTACAGGGATGTCATCAGGATAGCAGGTGGTGACTCAATGATAATCTGGGCTCCAGAGAAGGTTTCTCTTTGTCAGCAGCAGGTTCTGAACATGCAGCTGAGCGGGGACTTCAGCTGGATTTCTACAGAACATGAACACACACCATTGAAGGCAGGGAAGATGTGCCACTGGTGAGGCACACAACCAGCTGGGCGCTGACTGGAGGAAAAGACCCGGGGCAGACATGGGGCGCTGATGAACTGAAGAGGATCATCTGTGCCTGAAGAACTGCCAAACCCAGAGACGATCCCCACACTCACAGGGAAAGACTATTTGCACTCACTCAGGGGAAAAAGGGAAGAGAAACAGAAGGAGCAGACAACTGAGTCTGGAGACTCACGACAATATGAGTGTGAGACAGCTTATTACAAGAAATTGTTTTTAGTGTTGCTGTGCGCAACAAATTGGGTCTTTTTTTCAAGTCCAAAATTTGAGAAAAACATGACAGTTAACAACTGTCAATAAAAGCTGGATAATACAAAGTAAAGGGAACACACTCTAAAATGCAATTAACTTCTTAAAACCATACAATAATAATTTGTTATTAAAGTTTCACACAACAATCTTTAACTAATAATAATCCCAGGAAGACAATAGCAGGGTAACTTTTACTCATAAAAGCTGAGTTTTTAGTGTGAAATCAGATATGTGCCAAAGGAATTGTGGGGTAAGCTCTTCCTTGAGTCCAGCTGATCAGACCAGTTAATCCCTAGACACAGCATACAGTGTCCACATCCCTTTGAAAGTCACCATCATCTGATCAATTAAATAAAACAACAATCAGGTCAGTCATATTTTGAGCAGCAGCACGGGATGTTTTTAAATGCCATATATTAAATATAAGGGTAGCCTTGATTTGACATTTTTAAATCTGCAAATTAAAGGTTGAAAGAGGAGCAATAATTGAGGTCTAGTGGTTTGCTTCTTTAATCGATCATCATTAAGCACTAATGGTTTAATGCGGCTGAAAGGACAGCTCAACACTGTAACCAGAAGGTTAATGGTGTAGAAACTTAGATGATCTGTTAGTGGATACAAGAGGTCAGAGGAGTCATGAAGATAAGGAAGAAGGAAGATTAGAAGAGCTTTAAGCAAACATGCTTTAAGTCAAAACTCGGAAATGGCTGCACATTGTTACCTTTAATAATCTCAGATCCTGGACATAATAATCCAAAAAGATCCACTCCATCCAAGTCAGGAGATTGGACAGACAACAAGTTGAATAGTTGATATCTAAAAAACACATGATTTATTACCACACATACTTTTTTGTTTATTTATCTTTAATATGAGTGGCAGCAACATGTCACATAAAGCTGAAATGAGGTGATGTTTGCCATCATTAGCATCCTCATCATTCCTCAGTTGCGGGGGTGCCACATTTAAAACAACACTAAAACGGAGCCAATTGCTGGAGTTTTAGGGAAGGAATGTTGTCCCATTCTGGTTTGGCTGAGCATTCTAGCTGCTCAACAGTTCTGGACCTTGGTTCCTGGATTTCTACTTTCATGATGATCCAGAAGGACTGCTTCAAAGTCAATGCAACATGACTTCTGTGAAAGTATTCTTCATAAATTATTCCATCATTTTTGAACCCAGTTTGTCTCAGATTGATGAACCTCTGCAGATCTTTACATCTGACAGACTCACACTCCTTTTCAAATTACTGACCTGATGCTAATTAGCTTAATTCAAGGGAATCCAGGGCCATAATCCTGCAGGTTTTCCATGTGTCTCCCCTCTCCAACACATGGCTGACTTAAATTCATAGGCTTTTAGATTCATTTAAGTTGACTCATTAATGCTGGTGCAAAAAGGCATGGAAAACCGTCAACCTAATCAGCCCTTGAGGACCGACTTTGGACACCACTGCATTAGTTATCACATGCTCATCCAGTCATTTTTTTCTTTTATTTTGTGGGATTACTTTCCTAGCTTTTCATTGCCCAAAGTTATGTTGCTCCCATCCAATTAAAAATTGAACTATATTTTCTGTGAAAAGATCGAATTTCTTGATACAGTTAAATGCATCCCAGGGGGCCAGAGCGGGCGACATTGAGTCTTATTGTGAGGGACCCAACTGCAGTCACGGTACGTCTGCCATATATCCAATCCATGCCGGAAGTCCCAGTCGGAAGTTTGTTTTTCATGTAACTTACTAAAATCTAACCCTACCCCTGACCCTTCTCCTAACCCTAACCACCCGACTACACTATACACATCTGTTTGCAAGCTGCAGATAGTTACTCTTGGCAGTATTTAACTAACTTCCGCATGAGACTTCCTGTATGGATGGGATGTATGGTGGCACCCTTGTTGGTCATTGTAACTGCAGTTAGGTACTCTTGGGGTC
>JALJCO010003752.1:0-31726 GCA_023101725.1 Atherinomorus stipes
TTACATAATCAAAAACGTAATCAGCTGCTTAAGAAAATGACAAAGGGTGTATGCTACATGTATTATTGAACAGTGGCCTAGTGGCTCCATTAAGAACAGTATATATGAAATGCTCTATAATTTATGTTCATGTTTCCATTTTTTAATTTTCCATTTTCATGCTGGCTGAACATATTACCACATGAAGTACACCGCAGGCTACGAGTCAGATTCCATCATCTTTGTTTCATAGTTAGATTGTAAAAGCTGAAGAAGTTTAGAGCTGCATGAGTTCAGTGTTTGTGTGTGAAAGAAGACTAAAAGCAGTGTGATGCGTGTTCCAGGCAGACACCGCACAAATACACTCCAGACATGTGGTTGGAACACAGCTGAATGTACACATGTTTTGCTGTTTTCTGAGCCTTTTCAAAACCTCTAGCATCATAACAATGTAGTGGAGTTTATGTCACGGGAAGGCCTGCACTGTGCTTAACGGTCCGCAGCAGTCAGGCTGACAGTCACCCAGATTTAACCTCCCTCAGAGACCACCAGAGTGATTGAATCTCTTCGTGTTGGTGTCCATCAGTGAATCGATACTCTGCGCTTGGTTCTCCTGCTGTTCCATTTCTTTAAGAAAATAAAGTGCTGCAAAAACTCAACAAAGACTTCAAAGTCTGACCCATTGCTCACCTTAACGGTAATGTAGAAGAAAACCTTTCTACATGGAGTATTTGGTTCTACAACGTCATTCATTAACTGCACAACAGTAAATGTCTGAGCGCAGCTCTCTTCAGAGTTCAAGAAAAGTTTGTAGATCAACTATTGTGTTTTTGTTTAGGCAATTTTAAATGTATCTCTCATTCACAGGAAGGATAAACCAAATCTTACATCCATGTTTTCATATGCTGCTTATAACATATGCTAGACTGGGTACTCTTTAGCGTTAAGCTCTGTTGTAAAACTGTCCCTGAACCAACCAAACCAAGGCTAAAACCTAACAAATCCAGGATGGAAATCAGGGCAACCCTTCCGCCACTGGGGATGTCCCAGTCCAATCAAGAGTTCAGAAATCTAGTTCCAGACTTGATTGAAATCGGCTGTTACATCCTGATCTGGAATCGGATAATTGTTTCAATTCAATTCAAATTTATTTACATGTATATAGCACATTTCCAACAGCCTCAGCTGACCAAAGCGCTTTAAAATGGTAACAGCATCATGGAAACATGAATAAAATCAGACACCACAATTCACAGATAAAATCACCAATAAAATTAAAGGATTAGATTTTTTTTTTAAAAAGACAAAAAAAAAGAATAAGAAATGTTTCCTTTTACATTGACCCAGCAGCCAACGCAATTGTTGAATGCCACATCTTCAGAATGAAAATGTTTCATATGGACTACATCAGCATTTCTAAACTGAAATTCTGAAGTGCCAAGGTGTCTTGTTCTAGGTTTGGAGTGTTACTTAATCATCATAACGCCACCCACAGCCTTGTGCGATGTGCTGCAGTGGTTTTATTGGGATTGTGAAACCTTTCCCCAGATTTCCTCCATCGGTTTCACACCTAAACCAGCTTCAGCTCCGTGTGGACTAGGCCTTAGAATGATGATGAGGTGGCATTGTTGCCACAAGTAATGAATGACTATAAACCTTTTATGGCCGAGCAAATTTTCTACTGGGAGTTGTTCAGTCTATTTTCCGGTTGCGCTAATTGCTATCAGTCTTTGGCAGTTTTTGTTGTCCTCACTTCATTTCATGAAATGGCAAAGTTACCAGGCTGCTGAGCCGTCAGCTTTGGATTAACACGTCCCCCTTAACCGGCTAAAGAAATTAACAATAGGAGGGATCATGCACGTTTAAGCACTTACTCAGCCTAGTGCAGACGTAGCCGGCTAGCAGCCGTAGCAGGCTGATAACTAGCCATAAGATAGGCCTACACACAAATGAAACATTAAGAAGTTCAAACAAGTCAAATCTTATTACATTTTTTTTTCTCCATAAGGAGGCTGACAGCACCATATAACAAGAGAATAAAGATATTACTTTCACAGAAGCAGCCTAAAAGCGTCATTTTCAGTGCTGTCCAAGATGCGAACAGTCAGGTGGGTGGGTGGGTCTACTTCACAACTACTTCTGTCATGACAGACGTACATCAGTGTACATCAATAGACCTTTTTCACAAAAACCAGAAGTACGTAATGGTTGAGAAACTTGTCTTCCTGTGAGGGCCAGACTTCAGTCAAATGTCAAAAATGTATCATGTTTCCACTCTGGATATTACATTTTAGCCCATTTACGAGACTCTGCCTCGATCTTAAGAACCAATTGTTTCGATTTTCATTGTATTATACAAGTCAAGGCCAATTCTCAAAATCAAATGACTTGGACTCGGGGGCAAAAAAATCCTGATCAGGACATCTCTAACCAACACACTTCCTACGAGTTTCAGACAATTCAGATATGCTCTCATGTCATCTTAGCAGTTTATACGCACGAGAGACAGAAGTCCCTGCACCCAAAATATGAAAGAAAAATATGGCAACATCTTACCAACGTATAGCCCAATCCATAATCATAACTGATTCCTTCTGATAAATAACTGATTGATTTCCACCTGAAGTGAGGAAGACGGCAACTGAAGTTCAGACCTAAGAGTCCCAGTTGAAGGCAAAGATTTATCTGGTATTTACTTGCTGAAATTATTACCTTTTTCCTGAAGGACTGATGGTATTGATGCGTCACAAACAGTTCTTCATGGTTTAAACAGTCCTCTGTCACCTAAGCAGAGGAAAAAAACATCCAGTATCTTCTCAGTTATTCAGTGTTCGGAGCCTTCTGTGTATAATTGAGAAATGCGATCACTTTCACAGCCTCTCTGCTGCGGTCTGTCCCCTCTGAAGGTGCTGAGACTTTGCGAGCCGGGGAAACATCGCGCTCCCAGTGGCTCTTCAAGAAGAACAAGGCAAAGGTGACAATGTCAGAACATGTTGAACTACGGCAGCAGTTTTATGACACGCGTGGGAGCGGAAAGTTGTATGTCAGTTGTTCTGGAAGGATTTTGTGGTGGATTTCTGCTTTCATGAGCATGTGAGAGAACTGAGAAGGAAAATTCACTGTGGATCCAGGTCATTGCCATCAGAGCCTGTAATAATGTGATATTATCGCTCCCTGGGGGGCAGTTTATGTTCTTCTTTGTGGCTGTCAATGACAGACTGAAAACTGGATCGGCCACAGACCATGATCCTTTATTATTTTGTTATATTTTTATTTCAAATTATCAAAGTGTACAACAGAGGCCAGACAACTGAAAAATATGTTGATGTTGTTTTTATATCTCTAACCTTCACGTTGATTTCTCCCATCCATCCGTTCATCTTGACAGTGAACCAAATTAAATCTGTCACAGGCAGTTTTATTACAGATGTGAAAAAAATTGCTAGTTTTCTAGTTTTACATACATCTTCTCATGTCTGTAATGCAACGTTAACATTAAGCTTACAGACACACAACGTAACTTTTAGACCTTAAAAATCTGCGTTTCTGACTCGTTTTGATGGCACATCAACATTCATTTTGCGCATTTTTGAGCTGTCAGTGCCCAGAGCCGTCCCGGGGCTCAGAAACAGCACTACGTAAGATTCCCATCCGGCTGTGACGTTGCAGCCGACTATTGGCTGCAGCACCGCGTCACTCACTAGCAACCGGATGTAATCCAGGGATCAACCCCGCGATTGTTTTGAACGCCGTTCATGTCGGATTCGGTAAGGAAACATTACAGGAGGAAGAGAGGAAGAGGAAGAGAGGAAGGGACAGAACAAGAGTCAAGATAAGACTGTCTTTTACTGGCTGGAGTGAATCACGGTGCAGGTATGATACAAGATGGTTGCTAGTTTAGTCGCCGATAGGGGACGCGTCACTGAGAAAACTGCTAAAAGTTCCGTTGTGTGTCTTTTAAGTCAAAGGTACCGTGATGTCACTTTACTGCGACAGGGTCGACTGTTGGTGACGGAGGATTTCGAAGGGTTGTCCCATTTCTTAGGGGATTAATTCTGTTTCAAGTGCAAGGGCCAAGGCAAAGGGCCCGGAGTAGGAATGAAAATAGGATGCCTCTCATCTCTTTGTTGCCTAGTTGATTGATGCATCATATTTTTTAGATTAGCCAAAGACATTCAGGTCTGCCGCTTGCAAGAGAGGAAAACTCCCAATTAGTGATGGGCCATACTGAAATTTTTCATGTCGATATGATACCAGTAGTTTATGGCACTTTTTCAGCAATACCGATATCGATACTGATTTGTCCTTTAAAAGAAAATCACATGATTGTACATTTTGCATTAATATCTTGAATGCAAAGGCAATATCAGATATAAGTAAAACCTGAGAACAGAAGTACTGGAAAGAAACACTTTTAAAACAATAATAAATTATAGTAATGATAAAAATCTAACAAAAATAGATTAAAAACATCTTTCAATTATCAAATAACATAATATATACAAACCAAAATAATTAAATTTATTAAGTGGAAAATATTGAAATAGAAAATGTAATAGTAATATTACAACTTTCCCAAAACATAATGTACACTAACCTGCATTAAACCACTAAAAGATACCAAAACATCATCATCTTCATCACTAACAGTACACTGTAAATTCTAATGAGTTGGCTTTACTTAAAAAAATATGCAAACCTTCTGCCTCAAAAAAAAAAAAAGTATTCTGTAATAGGAGTGATGAAGTAGAATAAACTAAAATTGTTTAAGTTTGTAAAACTTTTCTGAACTGAATAAATTTGATTAAGCTGGAAGTGAAGGATGCTGGGTAAGAAACTTGATGGGATTAATTTTACATAACTTAAATGAGATGTTTCACCCATCTTCCTTTTATTTTTTACCAACACAAGGACTTCAAATTCATCTTACTCAAAGTAAATGTAGAACTAAAAATTGTTTTTACTTTGTTATAAGAACGTATGCAATGTGGGTTTTAGCTACAACTAATGTCAGACCACATACGTTTCTGTCGCGGTGCAGCAGCAGCTGGATAGTAGGTGTTAAATACAGGAATAAACAAATTAAGAGCAGTCACATGACACTACCAACATCATTTATAAATCCCTCATTTGTGAATTATCTCCAATTTATTGTTAAAAGAAGTGAACTGCATTGTGGGAAACCTGCTCCCTCACCATCCTGAATTCCCCTTTACTCATTTTATTTAAGCTGATTCAACTTAAGTAAATTAATTTATATAACATTTTGCCCTCCAAAGTTCTTACAACTTATTTAAAATAAGTATTACTAACAACTAAGTTAAAATTAAATTCAGCCTAGATAGGGTATTAAAACCAATAGGCCTATTACAATTTACAGTGTAGCAACATCATCATGACATCTGATAGGCTAGCACCATCATGTGATACGGAAGCTAGAATCTGGCTGCTTTCATCATTTCATTGTGTAAAACTCTCAGAAGTAGAAACAAACTGCATGTTTTGTATCTCTACAGTAGTATTGTGATACTAAAAAGGTTTCAATTCCGATATTTTGTCTGGCTGGTATCTAAGTATCGACTCCAAGGTATCGATATGCCCACTCTTAATAAAGTTATTAAATCTCCTGATTTGTCATTTTGCAACAAAATTTCGTCAGAATCTGTTTGTTTGTTGATGGAAACAAGCTAAAAAGATCCATGTGAAGTACACAAGACAGAAAGCAAATCAGTTTCGTTCTTTCCTGCTTTAAATCTAAATAGACGCTTAACTGGCAGAGAAGTAAGGAGAAGAATGAATGCTGTTACCATGAGAGGCTCGTCTGAGAGCAGCTATGATAGATTCACAACTGTGACAGAAGAAAGCCACAGACAGCTCTGAGAAAGAATGAGATTGAACAGAGGAAAATATAAAGCAGAAGGCAAACACGGGGAGTCTGGCGGTGACCATGACGACCTTGAGCAACATGGGTGAGTCATCCCCTGCCAAATAATGAAAGCCTGGATCAGGTCGTGTCTCACGTGTAACGCTGAGGGAACGGCGGAGAATCAGGCAGCAGGAGGAAGATGCGCTGATACTCCATCGTGACCCAGAATGTTGGTGACGATGTGGCTGTAATCCCCTCAACCATGAGTCTATTTTTATCAATGCTGAGGATGGATCCTGGGGAAACAGTGGCTCCTCATCCATGAAGAAATATCCTCAGTGGAGAAAGAAATTTCCTGTAATGTTGCCCCACCTCCAGGGACTTTAAATCCATCTGCATGCGTTTGTTCGCTCATACGTGAGAGAGCTCAATTTCACAAGTTAAAATAAACTCAGTGAAACTGATCTCATACATTAACAAACTTGCATTTAAGTATGAGTTTATTATAAGTATGAAAACTCAACAGGTGAATTTGCAGTGGAAAGCAGTTGCACGCCCCTTCTTTGAACAGGAATAGGTCGTCTTTGCGGGGGGTTAAAGGGAGTTTTTTTTTTCCAGATAATAGCAAAAATTAACTTACACAAAAATTAGTTTAATCTTGCCGAGATAATAAAATAATTAAGTTGTGATCTTGAAATCATGACATTAAAAATAAATAAGTACGAGCACGACCACGTTCCTGCTTTCTTCCACTCCAGCTAGGGAAGAATTAATAAACTTTTTGCTGCTGCAGTACCGTCCTGCAGCCTCGTGGGGCAGCTGGTGTGTCTTATACACTTTTAAAGTGGTTAAAACTACTTTTTTTTTTTTTTTTAAGGAAAATAATTGTTTTTAATTTAGAATACCCTTAGAGGTCTACTACTTTGTGGTCCTAATTGTCTCACCACCGTCCACTTTTATCCATTCAGTAGTTAAGTCAGGCAGTTTTAGACACTTTTGTAGACTTGTCCTCTGAAAGTAGCTCCACCTTGATGGATGGCTTATAACAAGAGGTCTCCATTCACATTAATATTCAGGATATTGTATTATATCTCCCTCAGCAGCTGAGTGGTTTCCAGACAAATTTTCATCTTCATTCAGAGCAGAAGCAGCTTGACGGCCATAAAGGAGACATGCTGTGTGTGTGATGTGAAGATATGAGCATGTGAGCAGAAATGTAGTCATGCCAGTGCACCTGCAGCTCAGACAGCGGTGGCTGAATCTGGAACATAATCACAGTCTGATGGAGGCTTGACAGCCTTCGGCTATGCTCCGTTTATGACTCATTCCATTTATCGCTGAACAATTAGTTTTATGGAGGCCACCAGCGTGCAAGAAGTCCATGAAAAAACGACTGATGAAGCCCTGCTAATGCTTTGTTATTATACTGCATTTACATTAGAATGAACACAGCCAGCAGTCGGGAAGAAGAGCAGTCCTTTCCCTGCATGCAATCACTTAAAGTCCATATCATTTCTGCCTCACAGAAATTAAAGCGTGGATGGCTTTCAACCCTCTCAGCTCCAACTAAGCAACACTGAAGTGATGTTAGGGCCCAGTGGCATCTGTAATACAACTGTTTTAGATGTAACCTGGAGCCTGCTTACAATCAGGTGTTAAAAACTTGTGTGTGACATTTGGATCAAATCTTAATGTAAGAAACAGAGTGCACAGTGCTAACAAGATCATTTGTTTTTGAGGTGAAATCCTTTAAAGTCTTAAGGAATTTTAAAGATTGATTTATGCTTTTACACATCCCAACTGGATTATTGTAATTCTGTCTATGTTGGTGTGTGCCAGGTTTGTATCTCTTGGCTGCAGTTGGTTCAGAACGCTAAAGCTCACCAGCATGAACACTATCTGCTGTACAGTACTTGCTTCCCTTCATTGGCTCCCTGCTTGTTTAAGGGTAGATTTTAAAGTTTTATTGTTGACCTATCCACTTTATTCTCAGCCCCCATGAGCCCTTGCATGAAATATGCTAAAATATGCGACCAACTTCCGGTTCAAATGGAACTGGTGACATACAGATGTTTACGCTACTCCATTTTATACTGTAGCTTTTTAGGTAAACCATGGGAACATCAGCCATCACAGCTCTGACAGGACAATGTTACAATCCCTCTGCTTCATGCTACAGAGGAGTGGGGGGTGAGACAAAAATCTGGCCAAAAGTAACATACAGTAGCATTTTTAGCTACAGAGCATACTTAGAGTTGGTTGTGTTTTGTTCAAAGGGTGAGATACAATCTTACTTCCTTAAAAGCAAATGTTTCAGCTGCAAAATGCGATCGCTCTGCTGCGGTCTGGAGCCCTGCAACTCTCTCTCCTAGACCGAGGTGCATGTTTACGCATTGCTCATGTAGCCACAAATTAAACCACCTCTGGTTGTTGTACAACCACGAATAGCGCAACACTTTCCCGAGCCAGGCAAGTACATTTTTCTGGGGCAAACTGTTCAGAAATGTCATGTTATGGATGTTAAAATACACCACTACCAGAAATAAACTTATAGTGTACTGTGAGTCAATGGCGAAGCGCATTTCCAGCATCTCACAGAAAGTTAATAGCATAATCATTTCTACACTGGCCAGCTCAGAAATAAAGGGAATAAGGCTCTTAATGGACAGCATCTGTTTATCTGTCTGACCTACAGCCTTCTGCGCCCTCCAGATCACTCAGATCTGTTCATCACCAGGGTCAGAGCTGGTCAACAGCTGTCTCTACATCTAAGACAAGCTCCACGTCTCTTTCATTTTTGATTTTTAAAATTCTCTGTTTTTATTGGTTTTGCTGTTACTTTGCTCTTGTTATGTGGCTACAACTGCTGTACAGCACTTGGGAATGGGAATTGTTTTAAATAAGCTCTATAACTTAAACTTGAAGTTGATTTTTTTAAATCACCTGTAAAATCACAGAAAATGCATGACTGGATATGATATTTACAGTGTTTTCTTTTTTTTTCTTTTTTTTGTTTGTTTTTAAAACATGTTTTGACATGCACATTTTGCCGATTTAACCTGCATCTATATGGCAAATGATGACTTTTAGCCCTTAAACTGCCTGCTTATTATTCGGTAAAGCCTATTTTTCTTGATTGTATTGAATTTTATTAAAATGTGTGGAAATAAACCTGCCTGAGGCATCTCTACTAGGGATTGATCGATAGACTTTTTTTTTTTAGGATCGATACCAATAATTTGCCATCAGCTTAAACCGATGGCCGATACAATCTGCCAATATTTGGGGCCATACTGTATTTGACCCCCAAATTAATATAATGAAGGACATAATGAAAACTAATTTTACAACTCTTTTAATATGAAAAAAGAAACAAAGCACTTCAAACAAATATATAAAAAAGAAACTGTACTTGTAAACAAATATTAAATAGAAACATTAAACTTGTAATAAATACATCACAGAAGTCTGTAAATTATGCTGGGGGGGGATTGCCCAACATACCTGTCATATCGGCCGATACCGACACCAAAAAGCACAAATACGGGACTAAAATACCGGGCAGCCAATATATGAGTCGGCCCTTAATCTCTACCACTTGGTTTGTACACCTAAAGTACAAAAGAAAAAACGTGAAGTTACAGGGCCTTTAACTGCTTACCATTATTATATTTCCTATGAAACTGCGCTGGAAACTATTTGACTTTTTACTTCTCTTGATTATTTGATCTCTAACTCCTGGCTGCAGGTAAAATGTAGAGTACCTCTAAATATTCCACATGGTGTCAGACACTGAAATATAAAATGACATTAAATATTAAATCTGTCATGTTTTGTTGTTCATTTTCTTGGTTTGCATGCCTTCTGTAAATTTGTTCTTTTGTGTTAAATGTGTTTCACAAATAAAGTCTGACTGATGAATGATATACATCACGTTATTCATATAGCGGATTTCACTGCAGTGGTGGCGGTTGTTCCGTCCTCCATCTAGTATCTGTAAAGTTTGAATACAATCACATATCCGAACTCTGATTCAAAACTTCCTTTAGAAGTCTCCATGTGTGACTTTTTAGCTTTAGTTTTAATAATAATAATAATAATGATAATAATAATAATAATGGATTAGATAAGCGCTTTTCAAGGCACTCAAAGCGCTTTACAGGAGATCCATTATTCTTTCACTCCTCATTCATACTTTTAAGACCACTTGGCTCTAAGGAAGACTAAACTTAGTCTTTTCTTTTTAAAAAAAAAAAAAAACTTTGACCCTCTAGTTGTTTTACTGCTTTTTAAGAAACTTATAAATGTAATTATCAGCCTGCAAGTCTCATAGAAATAAATCAAATTAATTTGTTATTAATGGGGTGAATTTAGATGTTGATTGGAAATAATCCCAGTGGAAGGTTGATAAGCAGCTCTACCGCACCAGATACAAATTCCTTTGTTCAGCTAATGTAAAATATTTTTTAAAGGCATGAGGCGGGTTGGTGGTCCAGGTAGAAATGCTTCCGCTATCAGACTGTTGTTTGATTTCTGACTGCAGCCTGCGTGTTTCTCACTGTTGTTTTCGCTTAGAGTGATTAGGTTTGTGGTCTGGAAAACAGATTTTATTTTTGGTCCTTATCAGTTATGCAAAATTTTTTTTAGCCTATCCTTGTTTTTTTTTTTAAACCAAAAGCAATAATGATAATTAATCCAGCAAAACTGTCACTCATTGTCATGATTGTCCCCCCCACCCTCCTCAGATTACCAGTGGCCCCTGCCCTCTGACCTGTGCCCCATCTGGATCTACCTGGACGTCCTGTTTTCCACAGCGTCCATCATGCACCTCTGTGCCATCTCGCTGGATCGGTACATCGCAATACGAAATCCGATCCACCACAGCCGCTTCAACTCCCACACAAAAGCCCGCGTGAAGATCATGGCAGTGTGGACGATCTCTGTGGGTGAGTACACGCACAGAGAAATCATCAAGATATCATCTCATTGTAGACTTTGTTTTTAAATGTGTTCATCTAAAAGGGAATGAAGTTTGTTTTAATATGAGGTTTGTTTAGAGGTTTTCGTTTCCTCCGTTGGAGTGCAGAGTATTGTGGACTTTTGTGGACGTTTGTTCCCACAATGGCAGCAGTATCCGCAAATGTAACGAATAAAACATACAGAAAGGTGAATGAGAAGGTTTTTAATTACTTTATAGTCACACAAAAATCACTTGGTATCATTTCCTGAAATGACCACAGACTGAGTAGAAAAACGACAGGAAGAAGAAGATCTGGCTTATTGATTGCCCAAGACCAAAAATGTGTATCCTTCCCCTTCAGGTGGGTCATTCACACAAACTTCGTCCGTGGATGGACGGGGTTGAGGATGCGGTGGTGTCCATGTATTTAAATGCCATCTGCATTGTTTACATTCTCGTACTTTCTCCCAATCTCGATCAGCTGTTTATTAAAACTATCCGTTCGACATTGTATCTGCGGAGATACAGAAGTGACAATTCTCTGCTTCAAGCGTCTCAATGTTAACCTCACCCGCCTCAAATGTCCAACCAATCACACAATACTTCCCAGAGCCACCCAAAAAGAAAGTTCTGCTCGGCCGAGGAGTCGAGCACAAGCCGCAAGGCACGCCTGTGGCCCCGAGAGCAAGAAGAAAGTTCTCGCTTCTCGTGAAGTAACAAGTTTAACTCCACTACCGTGTTTCCGCAATGTTTAGGTAGATGTTCAAAATTTATCGATAAGGGCATCATTTGTCCAGAATGTCAACGGTACCCTGGTATCGTTAAGATCAGGAACTGGTACCAAACGATTCGGGTACCCGGTATACATCCCTCCACAAGGACTGTGCCTGTTAAACAGGCACAATAGTGCACACGATTCATTCAGCGTGCTTTCCTGCATTTTACATTGATGAATATGTAGTCTGGGCGTTTCTGCCAGAACGTGCAAAATATTGGGAGAAGAATATGCAAACAACTCAGCTTTGCACACGCAATGTGATTTATCAACCGTGCATCGGATAGAGGGCGTTAATTTTTGCATTTATTTTAGCACGTCTGAAAAGATGTGCTAAAATAGGTGTTGTTATAAGGGCAGCGTCCAGGTACTTTTCAGAGCACTGAATTTCAGCTGAAACATCACTTATACTCAAAAGTAGTGCACGTAGTGCAAGTGCACTGACTGACACACAGCCATAGTTACAGGACCAAACACGATAACACATGTTTGGATATAAATCCCAGAAAACAAAGCTCTTCTTTCAATAAAGTTGAGACATCTGCTGTAAGAGTGACTTATTTTTCCTTCTTGTTGGTTGTCTTTCTTCCTGAATTATGTTCTCTTTCAAAAGCTTTTTTTTTCCTCAAAAGAAATCTTCCACAAAACTGGTTTCTTTGAAAACAGAAATGTCACTTCTTTGGCTCGGACAAGAAGTGGTTGGAGCAGGGGTCGCGTTAACCGAATATTTTCCATCATTGACCGTTTTTTTTAAACGGTGACAGAAAAATCGGAAGGCCGTCAGTCATTTTGACAGATTGCAATTTACACTGCTGAGCACTAGATGGCGAGTTAGCATATTGTCTCTCTTGAAGCATGGCCTGTTGGGTTCACCCGGAAAAATGTCATGGCAGCTGAGTGTCCGAAGCCGAGTCCGCCGAGTGACGTAACATTTGTTGCTTAACCAGCAGTAACCAGCGCTTGACGCCATTTCAGGCGTAAAACTGACAGTGGTCAAACCGGCGTGGAAATGAGTGCACATCTGATCATATAAATGATCTTATGACTGAATCCATGTGTGATTTATAAAATGTTCGTGTCTGACCAAACAACAGAATATTGGTCATCCAGCTGTTTCTCCTGAAGCAGCAGCAGCGCTGACAGATGGAGGCTGGTCGGATCTGAGCCTGACCCGGGCAGGAACATAAGAAATGATAACTTTCATTAGTTAAACTAAGAAACAGTCTACCGAATGAACACTTGTACAACGTTAATGTATAGATTAATTTATAGAAACGGATCTCCTCCACTCAACTCCGTGTCTCCTGGGAGCTGCAGTTACCAGCGCGTCTGCCCTTCTGGCTGTGCATAATGTTTATAAACTAGTATTTCTGTTATTTAACTTGTCAATAAAGTCTTGACAAGTTACAGCATCGTACAGATCCACACAGGTCAGGGTTGTGTTGCAAACTTTCTCTGAGTCTAAAGCAGCGTTTCCCGCTGGTCCGATGCACCTGCGCCTTTCTGCAGCCCGACTGTTCTTACAAGCAGCCGAGCTTTCTTTTCTTTATTCAGACATCAACAGTGAGATAATAAAGTCTGATTTATCTTGAAATTGTTGGCGATCAGTTGTCGCCTTCATCAGAAGTTATAACACTCTGCTGTTAAGATCATGTGGCTGGTATGACACCTGCAGCTCCTGGAGACAGAAGACAGGAGGCGATCCGTCGTTTCTATTAAGTAATCTGCACCCTAAAGTTCTAGTCTATAAGTGCTCAGTCAGCATACTGTTCCTTAGCTTAGCTAATGAAAGTTATTTATTCTTTTGTCTCTGTGCGGGTCAGGCTTGGACCAGCCTCCACCTGTCTGCGCTGCTGCTTCAGGGTAGAAGCAGCTGGATGAGGAGGGATTTCTGACGTAGATTCTGTTGTTTGGTCAGACACGAACATTTATGAATCACACGTGGATTCAGTCATAAGATCATTTATATGACCAGATGTGCGCTCATTTCTACGCTTGTTTGACAAACGGGACCGCTGACTTTTATATGCCTGAAATGGCGTCTTAGCAACAAAAGTCATGTGTCTGGCAGAGACCGATAATGAAGATAGTGTTGACAAAAGAGGTGAAAAAAGGAAGACTGATGCAGTGGAAGATGAGGGAGAAAAAAGTAATCAGTCTTCGGCACCAACTGAGCAACCAAGCATTTAATGGAAAAATGCTACAGAATATGTCACTTTAATTGAAATATATACATATAATAATGACGGGTAAGAAATAGATTATGACTAGATTTTTATGACCCTGTCAGTCAAAATGACGGATAACGAAAAAGTCTAGCGCAACCTCTGGGTTGGAGCAAACTCTGGATCAAGAAATTCAAGTGGCGTCTGTCAAAAAACAACAAATTGGAAGATTTTAGAACATGCTGCCTTTTCTTTCCCACATTAGTCTATAAACACCTGCATGCAGATACAAGTACGTGCATGTAGAGTTTAACTCTGAAGAAATCCCAAAGCTCCTTCTGCTTTATGAGATCTACAGCTTTTACTCTGAGGAGACAGTACAGTGTTCACTTGGAGTTCGCGATGCTGAATTGGTGGAGTTTTTACAGAATTTAAAAAATAATATTTGGTGGTCTGATCCGATAATTTGCCTCTAGCTGGCTGGTCTCCACTGTTTCTGTCAATGCACCTATGAGCAGGAATGTAATGATGGGGCAGTATTCAAAGGCCCGCAGCCATACAGTGATGGAGGTGGTGCAGATTAGCTCTGCACTGTCATTATTTACACTGACTGCGAGAAAATCAGGAGGAAAACAGAACAGTACAACGTTTTCTGCGGGCAATCTGCAGGAACACCTGGTATTGTTTAATGTTTAATCCTCCAAAAACTTATCCACTTTCCTGTGAAAACGGAAAAGTTTCTCTCTCTGTTTGCTGACTCGGCTAATTAAGATGAGAAAATATAGAGAAGTTGATTTTTCTTCAGCTAAATATGTTCCCAGCGACAAGACTTCAAATTGATCAATGGCACAAATATTTAAACTGGATGATTGAGCAGAATTAAGTAAACAACAAATAACAGGCAAACTGATTATAGAAAAGACAAAAATGCAGAGAAAATGTATTTAGATGAGAAGGAGTTAAACTCTGAATAGAATATCAGAAGGAGGACTCTAAGGTCATCACAGTGTTTTGCAGGAAGAAAATTGACTCAGTATTTCCTGAGTAAAAGGAGCAACATCCTGTTCTCAACATCTCCTGGTAAATAATGTGTATAGATCATCCTTTACCAATAGTTAAAAGCATTAGCTCCGGAGTCGCTAGCTCAATTTCTATTGATGGGTGGCAGCTGACGTCACAGACACGTTCTCTGCATTCAAACTATAGCCACCACCATATTGCATACCTGCACTGCTTTGTGGTGTTTTAGCGACAATACAAGCCGTGCAGTTGGAAGTGACAAGATACACACTAGGGGTGTGACAAAATATCAATAGACTGAAATATGATATTTGATGTATTATTTTGTTAGTAAAAATATCGATACAGTATTTTTAATATCAATATCAAAAAATGCTGTATCAATATTTTTACAAAAAAGAAATCTCCTGTATGGACGTACAGTGTGAGCGGCCAAGTCGTATCTGAGCGTCACACAGTGTGAGAAAACGAATCGCGTGATTAAACCCAAGGATTTATTTGTGCAGTTTAAGGTAGATCTGCGGGACACGATTTAGGAAATCGCAGTGTTTATGCGATCAGGAGAGCTAATCGGATGCCGATTGCAAGTAGCCATCTGTGCAGCGTAGCCTACATCATTGAGTTTCAGTGCAAGTTAGGAGAGCTAGCTTTAGCTGTTGCTAATTGGGTTTGATGTCCTGTAATTTTTTTTTTTTTCCAGAAAATTAGGTTATGAGTGAATCCAATCAAACACTTCCTGTAACAAATGCATTTGTCTAGCTTTTAATATACAGGTACTACCCAAAAAATTAGAATATCTGGAAAAGTTAATGTATTTCTGTAATTCAACTTAAAAGGTGCAATTTACATATTGTTTAGACAAATGATATGTGAATCAATGTATTTCAAGCTTGTGTTTGTTTGGATGTTGCTGATTAGAAGTTGCAGCTTTAGAAAACCTCAAATTCAAAAACTCAAAAAATTATAATACTGTGAAAAGCTCCAGTATTGTAGGTTCAGAGTGTCACATTCTAATCAGGTCAGTAATCCAAAACACCTCCATAAGTGCCCCGAGCCTTTAAAAAAGTCCCTGTCTTGGTTTAGAAGAATTCACAATCATGGGGAAGACTGCTGATCTGACAGTTGTGCAGAAAATCATCATTGACTCCCTGCACAAGGTGGGAAAGACACAAAAAGTGATAGCAAAAGAAGCTGGATGTTCTCAGAGTGCTGTCTCAAAGCATATTAATGGACAGTTAAGTGGAAGGAAGAAGTATGAAAAAAAACGGTGTACAAATTGGAAGGCTGACAGCAGCCTGGAGAAGATGGTCAGGAAAGGGCCATTCAAAAGTGTGGAGGACTTCATAAGGAATGGACCTGTGAGCTTCATTTAGTCCAGCATCAATGCAGCCGTCTACCAGGACATTTTGGAGCACTTCATACTGCTTCAGCAGACCAGCTGTATGAGGATGCAGACTTTATCTTCCAGCAAGACTTGGCACCTGCCCACATTGCCAAAAGTACAAAATCTTGGTTCAACAACCATGCTTGATTGGCCCGCAAACTCACCTAACCTGAACCCTTGACCTTGATCTAGCTCCGTTGCTATTGATGATGCGTCAATTCTGTTGTCACACTCCCAATTCAGAATCTTGGCTACAATTTGGTGTTAGTTGCATGTCTGTATCTTCATTTGTTATCTTTCAGCAATACAAATTCATCAACTCCCTTATTTTGTGTGTGGATCAAAGTATCTGGAATTTTCTCTGGATCCAGATCAACTTTTAAAACATTATAGAACTAATTTAGATCCCTTTTTGTCTTTTAAAAAATTATTTTTTTAACCAAATTTGGTATTTTTTTAGAGTTGTATGGAAAAGTTCCAAAATATGGCCTCTCTCACAATGATAAAGAATCCTTCAAAAAATTCCTGAATCCAGAAAGTGATCTGGATCACCACCAAAATGTAATGGGCTCATCTTTGGCCTGGTGAAAATTTCAGGTCAATCCATCCAAACTTTTTCCCTTTAAAAAAGACAGAATCCAAAACAAACAAAATAATAACAATAATAATCACAGTGCCATATACAGTAAGTGCCTGAGGTTGTTGTGCTGCTGTTTTTCACCAGGCAGGGATACCAGGAAGTAGGGTCTGTTGCATACTGCCAGGGATGCATGTGTGTTTGCCATCAGCTGAAATGGCATGTGGTTCAGAAATCTGTTGATTCGTTCCCTGGTGTTGGTCATAGTGTTTGACAGTTCTGATTGTTTGAGGCATTTATTTCTGTGTCCCTAACTGCTGCCAGCAGCTACAGTGGGAATTTTGTTTGATGTTTTATGATGGAACAGAATCAAATCAAAGCAAATCAAACCTTTCATGCAGTTCAGCAGGTTCAAAGTGCAAAAGAAATCCACAAAATAAGCTACTCTGAAGCAGAGAGGGAAAGAAGATTAATGGAAGTATCAGAGACCTGGGTTATTCTGCTTGAAGGGCCAGGAACATTACTCTGCAACAGACAGGGCTATTTTAAAGATCACAGCTTTTTTTCCATGTTATACACAGCACTTCATATCACCACCAAGCAATTAAATTACAGGAATTCTCAGGTTTCTATTCATTCCACTTCACAGAATCAGTATCGATAAATCTTTTGGACATACCTGTTCTCATTATTTTTTCTTTGTATCATCATCTTTTTATTCTAAATATACAAAAAAAGGGCAAGGGAAGCAATCATCTTCCTCTCCATAACAACCCCACTGGGGTGTCAGGCTGTAGTTCTGCTCAGAGTGGAGGGCTGAAAACAAACATTTAGAGAAACGCTGATAAAATCTTTCCAAAATCTTTGGGAGAATTTGATTTGAAGAAACAATAAACTTTATGATGAAACCAGCTCTCATGTGCACAGCGCATGGAAGGGAAACCAGTACGATGGTTTCACAATCCTTGATAAAAAAAAGGTGAGAAGGTCGGCGTGTGAACTTGACTCTGTTCTTAAAGTGCTGATGACATGATTTTGACATTTTTTGCCACGTTTTATAGACAAAAACGTTCTTCATGATCTATTTAACAAAAACAGGTGTGCCTTCTTAAATGAGTTCATACCAGACTGGGGCGCTGTTCACTGAAACTAGATGTGACGTTACGGGGATATATGAATATATGGATATGGATTTTAGGTTTATTGAAGTTTTTACGCTACTTTTCCAGTTTTGCAGACGGACAGTAACGGCTCGGCCTTCTGTTGTATTGCCATTTAATGTTTAAAAGCTCATAGGGACAACGTTAGTTTATCTATGTTTCCTACAAATCTTTAAGTGTTCTTTATTATGGTCTTTTCATGTTCTTTATAATGGGAGAAAATCATTTCCTGAGATGAGGCAGTAACTATTTTTTCTCTTGAGTTGTCAAAAACCAGGAAGTGTTCCTTAAAAAGGGAAGGGGAAGGGATGAAACTCTCCTTCACAAACACTGTGCGGTTTAGGAATCATGTGACCTTTGATGTCAGAGTAGGTGAAGTCATGTGACTTCCACAGCAGACCAATGCTAAAACAATAACCGATAAACAGCGAGACAACAGCGGATTAGCAGCTAGACATCATCTTTCTTAACATCCCCCCTACAGCTGAGGCTTAACTCACCCGGCCAGCACCTTCTTGATCGCCGACAGAAACATCCTCTTCTCCTTGGACTGACTCGGCCACAGCAGGGTTGTGGCAACGTTAGCTTAGCTTTAGCTGGCGCAGCTGCTGGAGCTTCTGCCAGGTTCCAGTGTTTGTTTCTCGCTGTTCCTCTCAACATCTCGAGCTCAAAGCCGGAGGCGGGACTCATAAACGCCTGTACACATGATCTGTGGTTAAAAACGCTTTGTGCTGGCCGTCCGCATCAGATCTGGACACTGTGTTTTCTCCGCTGCCTTTTCAGCACAAAATCCTGAGAAAAGCGAGGGTTTCTGACCACAGAGTAACTAGAAGAGGAAGGAAACTCTCGCCCTTCCAGGCTGAGCTCATGTTTGGCTTCCAGGACGTCTTCTCTTCCTTCCAGGACGATTCATGTCGGCTCCTCAGTCACTTTCAGCGGCTCGCACCGACTTTTCTGTCTGTTGCTCGCACCACATTTGGTCTCCGAAAATATATTAAAGTGCTTTGTATGAGCTGTGAGACGGTGTTGCTGTTAGCAGAGACATCTGTGGACAGAGTCAAAGGGAAAATGTCCAGCTGCTGGGTTTTGTTGAGGTGTAATGAAGCCGGTGGAAGTAAACACACGGATGCTGTCGCTGTTCGGCAGACATTCATGTCCCAGATGATCCGCTGGAGCGGAGTCCGTCTCTTCTAAATGGAGATTTATCACAAACTGTCACTTAAGCACACTGAAAACCTCAACAAATACATAATGATGGCTGCTAAAATAAAATAAAATTAATCAGATAAACAGGAACAGATTTTTTAAATTCTCTAAAGACTGTAGACCTCTAAAAGGTCTAAATGTGTGACACCAAGCATCTTGGTACATATGATTTAAAAATTAAAACTAATCGAGAGGTGACTTACAAATTAATCTTTTCAATGTTATTTTCCATATTTTCATGTCTCCACGTATAACTGTGGCCTTCAGCATTAAAGCTGTGATGAATGTTGTATTCAGAGTCGCCTCCTCCTGCTGTGATCCATGTTTTTATCAGTAGAGTCGGGAGCGTTCGCCTACTCCTATGTCACTTCCGGTTTGTTGCTGGGGGCACTATTTTCAGACAGAGTGGCAGGAAAGTCCTGTCGGACTAGTATTTGTACATTTTTGCATTGACAACATTCAGTGTGGACTTGATACACTACAAGGACTTCTACATATGTTTAAATTGAAAGTTGGCCTTTAAATACACTAGAAGAGGATGAAATAAGTGTTCTTACTAGGGCTGAAACGATATGTGTATTTGTGTCGAACTGTTCGGGACACTACTCTCGGTTCGGCACGACCCTGTACCAAATGGCTGAGCGCAGGATTTGTTTATTTACATATTTATTGTTTCTTTAAGTTCTTGCGTGCCGCCGGACTTAACTGACCAGCGCAGCGCGCTCACCATCCTGTTTCTAACAACTCATAACAACATGGATGTGAGATTGTTGAACTACAGGAAGCTCTGCCAACTCTCCAGTCCTCTGTCTGGGAGTGGGAGAGCTTCGGTTTAGATGAAGAGGGAGCTGAATAAAAGTCGACAAAACGAAATCAGTGTGCCAACATTGCAGAACTGTGGTCACAGTGTTTCCCCATCAGCTTCACAACATTGGGAGGGTGCGGGGGTCAGGGGGGAGATAACGCCAGGGTGACAGCCGCTGTGTTGATAACCTAAAGAGACTACAAATTAGCTCTGCTGAATGGTGTATTCATAAACTCTGTAACTGGTAACCTTCCAGTTACAGCATTCCAGTGTTGATAATAACTAAATAATCAGCAGCAGCTTCACTCTGTTGCCGCGTTTCCAAACTGATTCAAAAACAAAAAAGAGAAAACACAGAGGACAGAAACACGTAAAGGATATAAACCCTGATAAAAACCATTTCATTCCATGAAGTCTTGCTAAATATTCCTAAAGTTCAGATCTAAGATGGCGTGCTGACATAATTAAACCTGATCAACGGCGGTATCAGCTGTGCGCGTTCCCACGACGTGCTTGTTCTCAGAATCAGCAGGTGAAAAGGAGGCGAATGTTTCCATCTTCAACTTCTAGAGTTTAAACTGATATCTGTGTCTGAGTTTCAGCTGGTTGACTGTTTTCAGATGCATGCGCTGTCTGAGGCGCTGGGCGCGCTCATCCCATGGACGTGCACGTGTCTGTGGGTGGTCGGATTACAGAAACTCAGAGCAATGACATGCTGTCATGTAAACCTGATAACTAACATCAGTTTAGTTTTTAATCCAGGAGCTTAACATAAACCTGTTCTAGAGGAAATGAGACCTGAAACCAGTTTGTGAGCTTGTGCTGGATATAAAACCAGATCAGGATAAATTAACCTGACTGGTGCTGGGTCTGGTAGGGAAAACACTGGCTCAGGTATGTAGTATGTACTCGGCTGTGATGTAAAATTTTAGTGAATTTGTTGATAAAACACAAGACAGTTAATATTTGTTCATTTTTTCTCTGTTACTGTACCGAGGTACATACCGAACCGTGATTTTTGTGTACCGTTACAGCCCTAGTTCTTACTGGTTTAGCAGTGATAGTTCTCCTGCATGTCTCCAGCAGTAAGAGGTGGCTCGGACATATAGTCAGGATGCCTCCTGGACGCCTTCCTGGTGAGGTGTTCAGGGCACGTCCCACTGGAACAAGGCCCCGGAGGGAGACCGAGGACACGCTTGGGGGGCTACGTTTCTCGGTTGGCCTGGGAACGCCTCGGGATCCTCCCTGACGAGTTGGTGAATGTGGCTGGGGGGAGGGAAGTCTGGGCTTCCCTGCTTAAGGCCCATTCATGCTTGACGTAGAAGACAGATACGCAGACGGAGGAACAGTTTTGTCCGTCATCTGCATCGGTTACGTACGTAATTTGGTACGTTTTAGAGGGGCTTGTTGGTCCGTCACTAGACGCAGAAGACGGAGCAATACCACCAGAAACCGCAGGGTCATTGTTGATCTGTGGAGCTGATATGCAGGAACACCCCAGAGAAGAAGAACAGGAACCGGAAAAATAACAACACAAAAAAAGCCGGGGTCAGTAGCCCAATAAAAGCACCTGAGAAAGAAGACATCAAACAAACATTGTTGCCAACTTAGCGACTTTGTCGCTATATTTAGCGACTTTTCAGACCCCTCTAGCGACTTATTTTCAAAAAAGCGACTAGCGACAAATCTAGCGACTTTTCCTGGTGATCATGGAGACAGATAAAGTTTATATCGCTTCACCCGTTTATCAGGAGCTGCCTTCCATCAGCCCCTCCCTCCCTGTTTCCCGGCACTCACTCACTACTTCCGCTGTTCCTTTGCAGACAGCAGCCCGCCTGAGCCAATAGTATGTGCCCGACCACGCCTCCTCATCTACATTATTTCCCATGATGCCTTGTGGGCACAACTGGGTCTTCTTTGCACCATGACTCAAACGTGTATGTCACCTCTTCAGTACTCTTGTAAATTACAGCAATTCCATAATAGAAATAACAGAAAGTTACTAGGAGGCCCTGCGCATGCGCAAGACCTTGTGCATGAATCGGTGACGTCATTTGGCGACTTCTGGCGACTTTTGGGTCAGCCAATAGCGACTTCTCTTCTCAAAGAGTTGGCAACACTGCAAACAAACAGAGGATCTGTAGACATGGCTACAGCTTTTGAGGAGAGGCTGTGCGAGTGTGTCCGAAAATACCCTCATATACGACATCACATCACCAGGGCACAGAGACAGCCAAGCGGACAAACTGGTTTATGACCAATGGGAATGCAGACGACGAATGGAAGTATGAAGGCAGCAATGCAGGGCGACGCATGAAGCAGACGTCGCCATTTACATACGTAAGGGAGCATGAATGGGCCTTTAGGCAGCTACCCCCGCAATCCGACCTTGGATAAGTGGAAGAAAATGGATAGATAGATGGAAATTGAAAATTGTCAGCTTCTGTTCAGTTCCTCACACATCACATCCTTTCTTCAAAATTTGGTCCAAATTAAGCCTTTGTATTGGACTTCGCCATTAAAAAGCACATTTCTTTTAGCTGAGAAAGCACTCATCCAGCAGATTTATTCAGTTTCTAAACAAGTTGATCTTTAATGATTGGAAAATACGCTTTTGCTTTGTTCTGGATGGATATTTGAAAGTATGTTGATAATTGGTGAGTTTGTTGCTCTATTGTGGAATCTGCAGCATTGTTTGGTGAATTTACAACAAGGTGTTGTTAACTTACAAATGTAATGTTGTTTAAAGGCCTCCTTCCACTGAAAACCCGTTTAACTTGCTCCTTCTGAAATACGGAGGGTTTCCCCTTGTTTACTTACACATGCTGACTTGCTAGCGTTGCGTTCCCCCCAGTCGGCTGTGCTTCCTCATCAGAGAAACAATACGAAGAAAAGAGCGAATCGGGAACAGCCTTGCACTTCTACGTCACATTGCAAATAGCGTATCCCACGTGGGGTTTCTATCTGTCCATTGGAAGGCAGGTAACCCTCCACTGCACACTAGAAGCAAAGACTGCACGACTGTAGCTTCGGAGTTGAGAAGCTAATTAGCTAACTGTTTGTTAGCATGGCGGAACAAACTTGTTTGTCGGCTCTATTTCCTGTCTGTAACGAAATAAGAGCGGAGGGCGGAGCTTCCTTCATACACTGATGGGAGGCAGCCAATCAGACGGAAATTCATGAGAAGGACCCGGAAAAGCCTGCCGTTGGACCACAAGCCTCTCTTCTAGTATACAAATACAGCTGGATACAAAGATACCAGAAGGTTTTTTTTAAACAGAAACGATGCAGAATGCATTCAATAATAATGGAGAACACAGAAATATTAATGAAATGACCACGGAAGTAGAACTTTAAGTTTATATGTGCATTTTCCTGTTTTCAATTACAGCAGGTTTAGAAGGCGGTGTAGCAGCTGCAAATACATATAGCTTAAAAATATGAAAGAAAGAAATCCTCATATGGGAACGGTTAGGAATTTGTTTTCAGCTGGAGGGAAATACATGTGTTAACATGCACACAATGCCCTACCTAAAACTTATCCAGTTTTCTGTTGATTCTCTCTAAACACTGGTACCAAATATCCAAATATAACATGGATGAATTAACTGAATGTCAGAAACAAAGTTCTCAGCTGAATACCTAACAGTCTGAGGTTGCCTTCACCTAAACACTCTGTTATTTCTCCCTCTCTTCTGTGTCTCTCATCTGTTTGTGCCGATTTTGAAAGCTCAAGAATACAAACCAGAATAGAGGATGTGGAAATAAAACACAGGAAGTAGGATCAAGTTTTTAAGTTTGCTTTCTATTCTCTAATTATATCTGCTCTGCTTTCTCATGTCAAGCCATATGCAGTGTAAAATAGACTGAAGTGAAGCTCAAAATAATAAAACACATCTTTAAAAAGAAACTGTATCTTTATTAAATAGATTTATCCTCAATAATATATTGGAAGGATTCTGCAAATTATGAGCAAATACCAGATATCATGCTTTGGATCTGCGTTTGGAAGGCAGCTCTAAATAAGCTCGCAGCTCCAGCATGAGTCAGTCGTTAGCAGCTTCAGCAGCACAGAATGACACAACTAATGAAGTGAAGGCAACAGGAAGCAAACACAGACTCAAGGGCCGCCAGGGAGATCGGAGGAATTAGGAGAGACTGACAATCCACTAAAAAAAATTAATCAGGGCCTTTGTTTTTGCTCAATTTAGTTTAGGAAAAACACACTGAGTGGAGTTGTTTGGTTTAATGAAACCTGAGGTGGAAGGAAGCTGTGTCTTGTGTCACTTTTATTTATTGCTTTCTTTTCCTGCAATTATTTATATACTGTAATTTATTCTGTTAAATAAATACTTTTATTCTGCACCCCTCAAGACATTTTGTGGATGGATGAATTATTTTTTTTTAATTGTTTTGATGGAAAAGTTTTAGTTATGATCTTTAAGTTTCTCGAGCACTCTAAAAACAGTTGGTTCAAATAAGGACCAACTCCCTTTTGGGGTTGTTTTAACCCAACGGGTTGAGCTACCTTTTTCAACCCAACTTTTGGGTAATAATGATGATTTACTATTACTATATTTACCACCGACGTTCCTGTGTATGGTCATAGTCACAGCATGCTTAAGTATTTACCTCGAAAAGGTAAAGGAAGCATTTTCTGTAGGAAGATGCGTGATTATAAAGTATGTTAATAAGATTAGCTGCTCCATGAAATACTCCCTGTCAAGAAAAAAGTTGAAGTATGGCTAAAAAAAAAAAAAAGACCAACACAAGTCTAACCCAAAAACTGGGTTACTCTCTGAAAAACAACCCAAAAATGGTGCATAACCTTAAAAACCCAGAAATTGGATTAAAATGGTAGCCCCATAACCCAGAAAATGGGTGACTCTTAAAACAAGATGTGAAAATATAAATATAAAAATAACCCCAAAATTAAACTCAACACTAACAACCCATAAACAAGGTTACCAAAATGACCCAATATTTTTTAGTGTGTGTAAACAGCACTAATTTGTTGTTATTGATAATTACGTTCTTACAACAATCTTTTCTTGCTTTTGTCATGGTGGCATCATTACAGTACAACATCTTTGTGATTTCTCGAGTTTGCACTGCAGTTGTATAGTAGATACTCACAAACAGGCTGTTTTGGAGACATCTATTTTTCTCTGAGTTGGTGCAACTGGAACAGCTGAATAGAAATTTTTTTTTTTTAAATCCAGTTTCTAACAATTAATTGTGTGTTTTCATTAGATTTCAGATTACCAGTTAAAACTAGAGTTGTTCCAACACAGATATCGGTATCGGAAATGCTTCCGATACAGCCAAAAATGCTGATGTCGGTATCGGTGAGTACTGGGGTTCAGGAGTCTGATCCCACGTCATTTAATAAAATAGGAATCTATTTACTGATCACCTGTCAGATCTTAACTTTGCGCTGTGCTGCCGTCTGCGGCCTTCTGGTTTTGAGGGGTGAGGAAGAACCGATCACCGCACACCTGTCAGATGATAGTGTAGCAGTATTTCAGACTGGATTCTCCCACAAGCAAGGTTGTATTTAAAAATGAATGGCTCTATTTGCTGTATTCATTCATGTTTTACATGTTTAACCTGAGTCAGGCCTTACCATGATGATAGTCATATCACAGACCCTTGCAGGTGTAATATGATATTTGTTTTCAAACATAGTGGAATTGGTACTCGGTATCGGCTGATGAGCGTCGGACCCCCAGCACGAGCATCGGAATCAGTATCAGGAGGAAAAAAATGGCATCAGAACATCTCTTGTTCAAATTAAACTTGACATTTTTCTGTACAGATTCAGACAACTGCACTTGCATAGGTATGAATTAGCACTAGGTCTAAATATGTAGCTGATTTTTCATGTTGAATGATGAAATATCAAATAATATTATGACTGGAAAACAAACAAACAATAACAAGGCACATGTTGTACCCCCTTAAAACATCCCACAAGAGTTTTTAATCATAAAACAGTATTTTACAGTTAAAATAATAATAATAATAATCAAGAATATTGAGAAATGGCTTCTTCGAGAACCTGACAATGTTTGTGTTCCTGCCCACAGCTACAGCCTTTCACATCTCTCTACAATGACTCATTAATTTATAATTAATGTGTTATTGTTATTGTTCATTTTTTATAATCATAATTGTTTTTTCTGCAAACATAATTTTGCTACTTGATTTAATTTAAATGAAACATTTCAGTGAAGCACCCCAACTGTGATGGTCCATGATTAGGAGCTACACAATGTTGATTATTCCAATCAACAGTGCACCTTTAAGTCTTCTTTTAAAGGTGCAGTGTGACCAAATTAAAGGTCAATGGCAGAAAAATTGTTATATATTTAAAAACCGAAATAAATAACCAAGATAACTGTTGGGTTTCTATCCTCTTAGAATGAGCCATCTATATCTACTTGTTGTAGGTCCATATACATGGCAGCCGCCATAATTCTGCCATCATTTTTACTATGGCGGCTCTGAATTGACAAACAACTCTGTTTGTGAAGAGAAAACTTCTAAAGCTGCAGTACCAGCTTTGTTTGATAGGTGCAAGAGCACCGTTTGGAATAAGTAATGCCTTAAAATGCTGGAATGCTGTTAATTTTTTATGTACTGTAAGCCACTTTGACCTGTCTTGTCCATGACGTGTTGTACAAAAAATAAACTTGCCTTTCCTTAAAAGGCACGTATAAGAAGACAGTACACACATTCACAATTTTGAAGTAGTTACCTGTAGAAATGCACAAAATCATTGGCCTGATAGCGGTATCGGCCAATATTGGCTTTAAAACTGAATATATCGATCAAATATATCAATATCAGACAGATATCAATATATAATCAGGCGCTATTTGGAGATGAACCAGCAGAACGTTGTTTTTATGTTGTTGTTGTTTTGGGGTTTGGGGGGTTTGGGGGGGTTTGTGGGGGTCAATCCGTGGGGCATGAGAACAGTACAAGCACAAAAAAAAGGCAGATGCAGGGAAAAAAGGGAAGTAGGCCTAAAAGAGCTTTAGATCAATATTTAGCTCGATATTGGTTTGGCTTTAACCCGCTTCAGAGCTTTGGAGAAGAGCGATTCAGCCATTAAGCCAAGGGGAGGGGCGCTCAGTTTGAATAGTGTTTATTAACAGAAACGGGGGCAAAACTTTGGATTCTGCCTTTAATATTGATGACCCAAAAATCCCAAAGTTATTCTATACATATATACTGTATATATATATATATATATATATATATATATATATATATATATATATATATATATATACACACAGTATATATATAGTATATACAATGACCTGGCGGCCCCCTGAAATTGTCATGGGACCCACATTGGGGGTCTTGACCCTAAAGGCCCTTTCAGATAGAACGCGGCAAGCGCAAGAGGATGGCGGCAAACCCATTCATTGTTTCCGCCATGCCGCGGAGCTCCGCGGTGCGCAAGGTGGGCGCATGCCGCCACGGTGGCGCTCACGCCGCTGCGCTCGAATTAGAATTTTTCACAGCGTCGTCACAGACATCCTAGCACGTCCAATAGGAGAGGCCAGTTCAGGGGAAAAAGTGGTCCTTGGTCAGCTTGAAGTAAACCTGGAAGCGGTCTGTGTAAAAGAATGCAGCTCCCGGACGAACCTGAACTCCCCACGTTCTGCCTTGTTATCAGGATCAGGTGGACCCCCACCCTTTTATCTGCTGCTGATCTTCTCCTCCTCCTCTGGAGAAAAGCTCTTTGCTGCGACGATGGGGGGGTACATCTCTCACAACGAAGCGTGCTGGGGAGAAAACACTTCCTGGTCTGTCGCATAGCAACGCGTGCCTGACGTGTTTGCTGCCGCCGGGTCTGCCGCCGACTCTGCGCCCTACCCCGCGGTGAACTCAGCGAAAAACACGTTCTATCTGAAAGGGCCTTAAGATTGAAAACCACTGTAATATACAGTCGTCCTCATTATTATTCAAACCCTCCAATTAAAGAAACTGTAGTTATTTCAACTGTTGCAATGAAGAAACAATAAATGCAGTTAACTCACCCACTTATTCTCCATTACATTCATGAAAAGAAAAAAAAATCTGCACAGTCTAAAGCAGTGGTGGACGGATCGATACAAATATCGACAATGTCGATACTAATATCGGTACCCATATTAGATACACAGTCGTACTCAAAATTATTCATACCATCCAAATGAAGAAAAGACTAAATTCACAATAGTAGTTCAAATAACAAGAAACTAATAATAAATAAATATTTATAAATCATAATTTAGTGAAATAACATATTGCTTTTGAATTGTAGTTGGAATTAATTTTAAATAAACAAAGAAACAAAACTGTCCCAGAAACATTATAGCACTTTTCTCATGAACAGTGGACAAAAATACGTTTCCACAAGTGTAAAAGTCTTTTTAAACATTACAGAAAACACTTGACTGCAGTGATTGCCTCAAAGTGTTGCTCAACAAAATTTTAGCTTCAGAGCCCCATCATTCTTGTTTTCTAGTTTTATTTTTTGTTTGTTTGTTTGTAAAATTTGTGTCTAACCACAATTCAAAATCGATGTCATGATTTTCATAGAATTTTTATCTATTACTACTTTTGTCCATTACAACTTATTTCCCTGACAGCTGATTTTTTTCCTTCTTTAACTGGAGGGTATAATTTTTAGGATGACGTACCGCAACACTTATACTGTAAGCTAATGACAACTGTTTTGACTGATTTACTGTTGATTTGATATGCACCTAAAAGTGTTTAAACATGTTCCAAGCACCTCACCCTGCTGTGATGAAACTGAGCTGAAGCTGCTCAGGGTCAGCAGGAGGACGAGTTGAATAATCTGATGTCAGTGTAGCGGGCAGCAGGTCCGACCCTCAGGCTGTGCTGAAGCAAGCTGAACACGCCTCAGTGCTACGCTGCTCCCAACAAGCCACATGAGATCATTTCAGGGTGTACTTAGCTAGGTTCTTCTTAATCCCTGGTTTTCTCCTCGGGTATGTCAGAAGGAGGAGGACAAAGTCGTCCTCGTGGGAGTGTTCTGGTTGGTTTCAAGTCATGCCTGCTAATGTTCCTGCAGGGAGTTGTAGCTACGCTCTGATCTGATTGGACCGAACATAAGGAAGTACACATTGTTATACAGAGGAGGAGAGGGGGTGTTCATGCTCACACTGGCATGCATGAATGCATGCGTGTTGATGAGGATTTGTGTGTGTGAACATTTTAAAGATTATGTAATCTGAACTGAAATGTTAATGCACATCTTGACACATCACAGCACACATTCAACCTTTTACTGCACTCCTGTAATGCACTTTAACTATCACTCATTTTCATTTGTTTTTAAAAAACACTTTTAGAATTTTTTTTCTATTTAAGTGAACAAATCAAATATATTTGATTGGAATTTTTCTTTTATGTTCACTTAAATGTGAAAATGTCACTGATCATGTCATTTGATTGTCCTCCTGTTTCATAGAAAAGTGTTCATTCAGTGCTGTTTATGTTGCTGTGATGGCTGAATACAAGCAGCAGTTCTCAATCCTGGTCCTCAGCAACCCTGTCTTGCATGTTTTACAGGTTTTCAAGCTTAAACACACCTGACTGAAATAAATGGCTCATTAGCAGCCTTGCAAACTCAGTGAGCACTTTCATTAATTGATTCAGGTGTGCTGGAGTTGTAAACAACTAAAAGCATACAGGGCAGGGGTGGAACCAGGATTAAGGAACATTGTCATAAAGAAATTTGATGTTCATACAGTAGGTGAATTATTATTTTTAGAATAATAATTTGAAAAAAAAAATAGCATTAACATTAAATTAAATGAGAAAGATGTGACAAAGTCAATGGAAATAGTTTGTGACCATCCCATAAATATGAATGAACTGTGCTGGACATACAGTCGTCCTCAGACTTATTCATACCCTACCATACCAATTAAAGAGGGAAAAGAATAGCAAGCTTAAATTGACAAAAGTATTGATGAATAAAAATTCTATGAAAATCATGACACTGGTTTTGAATTGTGGTTAGAATAAAATATCAAAAGCAAACAAAAAATAAAACAAGTAAACAAGCATGATGGGGCTCTGAGGGTAAATTTGAACACTTGAAGGCAATCACTACAATCAGATGTTTTTGTAATGTTCAAAAATACTTCTACACCTGTTGACAGGTATTTTGGTCCACTGTTCATGGGGAAGGTGCTCTAATGTGTCTGGGAAAGTTTTCTTTATTTGTTTTTTCTTTATTATTATTTCCAACCACAATTAAAAAAAGATTATTTCACTACATTATAATTTTGTACATTTTTATTTATTATTAGTTTCTTGTTATTCAAATTACTATTGTGAATTTAGCCTTTTCTTTAATTGAAGGGTATGAATAATTTTGACGACAACTCTCTTATATGGATACCAATACTAGTACCGACATTTTCGATCCGCCACCACTACTTTAGGTTGTGCAGATTTTTCTTCCTTTTCATGAACATGATGGTTATTAAGTGTGTGTTATCACCATTTGTTGCTCCTTCAAAACAACAGTTAAAATAACTACAGTTTGATTTTACAAAGTTAGCTTCATCTTTGCACTGGCTGCAATTCAGCCTGTGGAAATGAAGACGCTCTCCATTTTGCTGTTTACATCAGGATTTTGGGGCTCAGTGTGTGACGCTTTCTTCCCGTCAACATGCCCACACCTGGGTCAACCAACATTGGACTGCAATAGCTTAATCATAGCTGCTGTTTTGGAACCAGCAACGCAGGTCAAGAGTATTTAGCAACCACGAGCCCAGGCTTCGTTATAGCATTTTTTTTCTTTTCTGAAATACCCCTCTGTTCCTGCATGAGAATGAGCACATTTTTAACTCTTTTGTGATTTTCTGTGTTGCCTGTTAAAAATGAACAAGACAAATATTGACTCATACTGTAAAGGCAGGTACACACTACAGGAAAATCAGCCCGATTTATGTCCAATCTTCCCCTTACGATCAAAGCCAGCAAAGGTCCGATTGTCGGATGTTTGCAAAACACATTGCATCTGATCTTCTCAAGGTGTGATGTGAGTTACGAGGGATTTTGTTCGATCAGATCCGCTCGGATGGCCTCGGAAGGAGAGATCGTAGATAATAAACATGTTTCATGTTTGCGACTAGAAATCCTGGTGTGTGTGTGGTGTTCCGAGAGAACCCGAACACGCAAAGTGATCACAGCTGTGCAAAATCAAAAACGCTGCTCTCATTGGGAAATCACGTGGAGGCTCCCGGAACAACAGCCAATCAAAATGCAAGAGCTAACAGCTGACTAACAGCTGACTGATGGAAAAGGAAGTTAACACAAAGAAAGAGCACATAGCCATTAGCTTACAGCCCTGCTCTCCAAGCTATCTAATGTTTGTGGCCATTTTTATTCACCTCCAACTCGCGGTCATACAGCCACATTCATATCACTCTATATGACTTTTTCCACAATGTTTTTTTTTCTATTTATGCCCGTTTTTTTTTTCCCACAATGTAAGAGGTTGAAAAGTCTGCTACGTTTGTTTATGCTAAAGTCTCGTCACTGAAGTCTCGTTTGATATCGTGAGATTTGGGATGTTGACAGTGAAGGAGCCGATTCTTTGCTGTTAGTGTGGGGTGTTCTCCGTCGTGTACACGCCACACTATTTGATCAGAAGAAGCAAATTTTGTGTGATTTGTCTTTTGTAATCTATTAAGTGTGTGGTCTCTACATCTATGAAGGTCTCAGGAATCCTGTAGTGTGTACCTAGCTTAAGAGTGGGAACAGCCTGGACCATTTACAGCGTAC
>JALJCO010003754.1:0-33423 GCA_023101725.1 Atherinomorus stipes
TGTGTGTGTTTGTATCTCCATATCATATACATACTGTACATATTCTGGTCTGGTGTATGAGGTTGAGAGGGAAGGACACTTATCTCTCGTGGGCAGGACTGAGGCATCTTCCAGTGGCCCTGCTCAGCCCTCCTCCTCCTCCTCCTCACTCTTCCTCCTTCCTCATCTGACGCTTTAACACACACAACCAGAAAGATTTACTCCATGTTGGCACCACCGTCAGCTCGCTGGCTCCCAAACAAAGTGAAGCAGCTTAAGGTGATATTTCACTCCAGAGGAGCATTTTATACTCTGGGTTATAACACAGGTATGTCCAGGAATCTGGGGAGCCTGGATTAAAGCGTTCCCACCTCTCACAGGGAATTACAGTCTATAAATTAGGGCTTTAAACTGAAGAAATATACTTAATGCAGGTCAGTTGTTGAAGAAGTTTTATTTCCAGTCCTCGTTTGTTGCCTTCTCAGATGTAAAGCTGCTGCCAGACTCCAGTCTGAGTGAATCACACCTGTCCCCAGGTCTGCTGGTTCGTCTCTGGATGGACAACAGTAAGTTTACCTGCATCTGTCAGGCCTTAAGCAGGCCTCAGTCTGAGCCTGCTGGGAGTCAGAGGTTTTCTGATTCTCCTCAGCTTACACAAAATATGATTTTAGGAAAAGATTGTTTGAACTGCTCCAATAGTAACCCATAAATACAGTTGTACTTGAAAGTTTACTTGCCCTCCCATTAAAGAAAAGGCTTTATTCACAATAGTGATTCAAATAACACAAAAATGAAAAAATGATAAATGAAAATTTAATCAATTATAATTCAGTAAAATGAAATATTGATTTAGATTATTTGTTTAAAAAATTATATATAAAAAAAAACTCAGACAAATTAAAGCCCCTTGCTTATAAACTGTGGGCGAAATACCTGGCGACAGATGGAGACGCCTGATTGGATGATACAGAAAATGATTGCAGTGATTGTCTTCAAGTGTAGCTCAACAAGAGTTTAGGTCAGGAGCCCATCATGCTTGTTTACTTCTTTTATTTATTTATCTTTATAATATTTCTGTTGAACCACAATATAAATTAGGGTGAATTCCAGTTCCTGTCTTAACCCTCAATCTAAAAAATGCGACTCCCGCGAAGAGTAAGTGCTGTCCTAATTCTCAGAAAGTTAAGTTGAGGGGCAAGTTTAAGGGCTGAATCGCCCTCAATATTGAGATTCTCCGACAGCACCCTTGTGAGGAAGAATTACCCAGAATGCAGCGGCAAAGAAGGCGAGCTACAAATCTTAAGCATTTTCTTTATTAATGGAGACATAAATATTACGAAAACCATTGTTTTATCTTAGTTTAGGCCCATGTTATGGATTAGCAACCTCATTGTTGCATGATATTTATTTTTATTTTACGATCTTTTGTCAATAGCGGCCGGTTCGGTCAAGCCATGTTGCTATCATTTAAGGTAGCTAACGTAACAAAATGGTCATTTTTCTCGGCGCTGATGTTTTATCAAGATAACAGCCTGTATAACGTGCTCGTGCCGATAACAGTATAAGACAACCGGGCTGATGTCATCTCCCGTAGTCGCAGAGTTATGAAACGATAGTTCTGTTTCATTTCTTCTGTAAACAAAGTTCCTCGCGCTCTTCGCAGGTCGAGTCCTAATGACAATTGTCAATCATGTGACGTGCGAGCCAGCTGACTGGCAGTGTAAATAAAGTAAATTCATCTTCTTCTTCTGAATTGACAGACTGAACGCCGCTTTGGCGTAATGCTGCCCCCCACAGTTTGAGGACGTATCTGCATTTAAGGGTGTCCCATTTCCAAGTCACAAAATTGCCCTTAACACTTGGTTTTGAGGGCTGCTAAGTTTGAGGGTTAAGATTGGAATTGGAATTGGCCTTTAATGTCATCGTGTTCATATTTTTTTATTTATTACTTTTGCCAATTTCAACTTATTTCACTGGCAGCTCATTTTTTCAGTCTTGGATGGAAGGGGAGCTAAACTTTCAAGCACAACTGTAACTCTAGGGTTCGGGTTAGATGCCCTCGTGTTGCCCCATCTGGGGCAAAAACACAACACTTCAACACACCAAAACAACTGTGAATTACAGGCTGGGGGTGTGAATCTATGACTGTGCATGAAGACATGACTCCTAACTTGTTATTATTTATAGTGGCCAATGTTACAGCATTCAAATCCAAGACTAGTTTTATTTTAGGGACAATAAACGTGCATCATACTGAATCATATCATATCATATTGTATCTTGTGTTGGAACTCACAGGACAATAGTACTTGTTTGTTTGTTAGTCCTATTTAAAGTATTGATGAAATGAAGGAGTTTTGCTGCAGATAATGCCTTATAGAGCGGCTGCCCCGTCTCTCCCATTATATGGATGCATGCCGAAGGGCAACTTAATCTGAACGTCTAACGAAGGAGGAGTCAAAATGATGCAGAAATTTTTACCAATGACTAAATGCACATATAAACTCCAAGAAATGAGGTCCAGGTTGAAAAAAAGAAAGTTATCCTTTGAAACAAAACTGCATCATGCAACTGTTGAAATTAAACGTGCTCATCTAAAAAAATAAATTAAAAAAAAGCTTAATATGTGCAGAAAACCCTGATAAAACATGACATGACATACGGTGCATCTGCATGAAAATGGTTCATTAAGCTACAACATTAGTGACTTCAGAGAGGACAGAAAGGTGTGAGGGTCAGAGGTCATCTGGCACAAACCTCTGATCCACTTCCTGCCTCAGGTGAAGCGAACAAGGAGGGAGTCTCTGAGCGTCCAGCCGGGACCCGCGCTGACCCCCCCCCCTGCTCCCTCTCAGGTGCTTTTCCTCTCTATTTTTGGAGCAGTGCTTTACTGATTGATCCTGATCGTGATCAATGGCTGGCAGTGGCTGGACTCCTGTCCCAATACCGGATCTATAGCGTGTCCCTCCCCATGCTGCAGCCCGGACTGCTTCCTTCCTTGTCTGGGACTGGCGGAGGTTTATCAATGAAGCCCAGCTCCCACTCCCCTGTCTACACACTCCAGCCACTTCCTGACCCAGTCAATGTCCTGTCTGTCTCCTGACACACACCACGTGTCCCAAAATAAAGATCCAGTGGTTAAAAAGCGACTCCAGAGAAGCGTTTAAACTGCGTTTAGCTGCAGCAGGCCTGGTTCTTCGCAGCCGTGTTGCTTAGAATCTGCAAACTAAGTTCAAATGCAAGAAGTTGTTCAGATAACTGCTGTTAAATCTTCTGAGAATCATAAAACCTTACCATCATTGAGGGAATACAAAATGTTGAACCAAACTGGCTGTCTGGAAATGAACACCAGAGCCACCAGTAAAGACATGGCGAGGTCGCCCACAGAAGCAACACTGTAGGACAATCTGCTGTCAGGAAGATGCAGAAACATCTGGAACATGAAACCGCCTGGAATAAGAGACACAACTGGCTCATTCCCATCTAAACCAGTTCTGAGCCAGTTCAAACCTGATCAGAATTTCATATTACAGGGAAACACTTTAATGTCTGTTTGCTTTGCATGCTGATGCAAGTGAGCAAATAACGCATCCAGAAAGCATATTTATTCATGGTTTAAAGGCTCTTTGGATATTATCCTCCTTATTTATAAAGATTCTGTCAGTTTCCAGCCTCACATTAAAGGTACAGGATGTAAAAAAAACAAAGGTCAATGGCAAAAAAATTCTATGTACAATTCAAAACTGGGTTTCTATTGATGTGTAATAGCTGCACTATAATAGCTTTATATTTATTTTCTTAGTCATTTATATGCTGGGCGGCGCACATATGGAGGCTGCCATATTTGTTTCACCATTTTCACAATGATGCCCCTGAATGGACAAAACAATGTGTGTGAAGTAAGGACCCTTTTAACTTTAAAACTGCTGTACCAGCTTTGTTTAATAGGAGTTAAGGCACAGTTTGGGATAAGTAATGCATTAAAAGACATTTTTAAGAAAATAGTTACTCGTACAGTTGTAGCTACAGCTGAGACAACGGGATCCACTCACAGATGAAAACATATTTTTGTCTGGGAGAATTTTGGCCACTAACGGCCATCGTAGATTCACAAAAGTGCAGGAATATGAAGTAATTTAAAAGAAAATATCTTTTCTTTCAAATACCCATCTTTACCACTAGGTGTCACTAATTCTTACATACTGTACCTTTAAGAGGATGACAACAGGATTATTATAAATAATTCTTCTTCTTATTATAATTATTATAAATAATAATATACATAATATTATTTTTATAATGATTATTATATACAGTATATTTTTAATTGATAGAAATTTTTTATTAGATTAAATATATTTGTTCTCATATAAAATTATCTTTATATTCATAATATAATATAATAATTACACAATTAACCATCAAACATAAAATATGTTATTTCAGGGGTCGTGGCTCAAGTTTGAAAACCTTTGAATTACAGTACAAACATATTCAGAATTCAGTTAATTATAATAACTAAGTTATGCCCAAAAAGCTATGATTTCAACATTTCACCTCTGGTTTCTTTAGCCGTCTCACCAACAGATACACAGACAGAAGTGAGAGTATGTGTTGGGGAAAAACGAACACATCCACACACATAATTGCTTGCTGAAATAGTGGCGGTGGGGGTGTTGGCGCTCTCACTTTTGGACATCCCCAGGATGAGGGAGGACTTTCAAATCCGTCCTGACGGCACAGCGGCTCTCCTCTTTGGGATCAGGGCTGGATGAGTTCCGGCCGCAGAGATCCAAAGCCGAGGGATTCAGGCCAGCCAGCGGCCAGGAGAGCGCGGCTGTCAGTCACAGCGTCTCAAACTCCTCAAACAGCTTCCGCCGGATCAAGAAGACCACTCTCCCCGGATTAGAGCCGGGCTGCCAGAGACACGGATTGGAGAGGAGAGAGGAGGACATCATGCGAGACCCGCTGGAAGTCCATCAGGACACAACTTCCAGCTCTGAGCTTATGCTTGAGGATGAGGAGGATGAAGATTACGGTTCAATGTTCAGTGAGGATCAGAGCGTTCAGAGGCGAAGATGTGATCAGCTGATTGTTATTTATAACAATGCATTGATTGAAACTGTTGCAACATTCAATATTTGACCACAACATTATTATCGCTCTGCACACACACACACACACACACACACAGACACACACACACAGACACACACAGGTCACATGTGATGAAAATACTGGTTGAATTACCAACAAAGAGGCCGAGATAAACACACACAGGAAGATCAGTGCCACTCAAACTGTGTGTAGTGACAAAGGTTTTAAGTGGACCAGTGTGAGACAGAAGGGCCATGAATAAATGATGTCAATGAAGAAAAAAGTCACAGTTCAGAGACCATCGGGGACTTCTCTCACACCCGGTGGAGAAACCGTGATGAACTGCTGGCCTGAGAAACATCCTGTTTCAAAATTCAGCCAAAAATAGTCTTTCTGAGCTAAAGCTGCAGGTGTGTGTTTTTATGTCTGTGTGAGTAGGTTCGGTTTAAATCTTCACCTGGAGGAAAACTCAGAGTTTAAGATGTCCAGATTCACCATCACATCATAATAAACACTTTTTTGTGGTTAGAACGTGTTATAGACCATCAGAGATCCTGAATCCTGGTCCTGGACCGCTGGTGTCCTGCAGGTTTTAGAGGTTTCCCTACTGCGACACACCAACTCTCCCTGCCTGCATCACTCCTCCCAGGATGTAAACAGGTGTTTACCAGTTCCTCCTAAGTGAGAATGTAAGAAATTATTGACACGATATATCGTGATATTTTCTTTTCAATTATCGTGTCAATATTAAAGGAATCATAATAAAAAAAATAGAATTAAAAGATTTTTTTAACATGTAAGTGTTTTATTTTCTTAAAAAAAAAAAATAAAAAATAATTTTTTTCTTTCTTTAATAATTTATAAATAATCAAAAAAATTAAAACTACCGATACCTCCCTCCAAAAGGGTGGATACCCCCCCCGTTTATTAAGAAAGGGGGAGCAAATAAAAAAGGAGAAAAACACGCGCGGGAAAAATAAGAAAAAGACCCTCTGTTTAAAAAAAAAACAAAAAAATCTTAAAAAACCCTCTTTAGGAAAAAAAAAAACACCTGGAGAAAAATTTCCAAAAAGAAAACAAGCAATAAGCAAACAAAGGTTTAGTCAAAAGTTTATGAGAATTTTCTTCCTTTTTTTTAAGATTTAGGGGAAAGAAAGAGGGGGAAAATAAGTTAAGTTAAGGGGGGAGATTATTTGTTGTATTGAATGAATCGACTTGAGAGAAGGGAGTGGAATATAATTAGAGGGGAAAAAAAAAAAAAAAAATTTTTATGTGTATTTTTAATTCTAAAATTATAAATAAATGTGAATAGAAAATTATTTTTTTTTTTTTTATTAATTAACAAACGAAACTTAATCCAAAAAAAAAAAAAAAGGAGGGAAAGAAAAGAGGAGGGGTGAGAAAACATATCACTTAACTCAAAAATATTAGATATGATATGATTTGTTATTTTATTTACTTATCTGGGGGGTCTGTGGTATGTCTGTGATATGGGGTGTACTTCAAAAACTTAAAACAAAATTTGGGGGGAGGGGAAAAAGCAACAAAATAAGGAGCTGCTTTTTAGCCTCTCGATCGGGGAAAAAATAAATAATTATTTAATATTAATACCCACAAGAGAGACGGGGGGGGTGGGGGTGCAAGAAAAACAGAGACCCTTAAGAATAAGAATAACTTCCGCGGGGGAGGGAAAAAAAAGGGGGGAAAAAAAAGGAGAAAGGGAGAGAGAACTGCGGGGAAGAAAAAAAACAGACATCAATCTTGCGTGGGAGAAAAAAGAAATAAAAAAAAAATAATAATAAAAAAAAAATTTATTAAAATAATAATAGAAAAAAATTTAATATATAAATGCTTTTATTTTATGTATTGGAAATATGGAAAAACCGGAACTTAATAGGCATTGTACCAATATTTTTACTGAAGAAGTCTCAAAAGCTTGTTGTCCTGTTACAAAATCAACGACATTTTGTTGTTCCATCGTGTAGAACAGTGATCCTCATTCAGGTCCTCGAGTGCTGGTGTCCTGCAGGTTTTTTAATCGACCCTTTATGACTCATGACTTCCCGGTTCCTGTACGTTATGTTGTTTTGTCCGTTGTCTGTCTGATCTTGGACGTGTTGTACTGGGACGCTGGTTACAATAATAAAGCCATTCTGATTCTAATGACTGGAGCAGAAACTTGTACTAAGAATGAAAAGGGAATAAATTTTGAAGCAGATTGTTGTGAATTTAACTACTCCAGCAGGAAAAATCTAAATGAGCAGGAGTGGCAACATATGTGGAAAATAGTTTAAAACATTAAACTAGTGAAAACATGGCTGATGCTCGATGACGAGGGAATTACAGCAGAATTAGGAAAATAAGCATACTGGTTACCTTATATACCTTCCTTCCCTCCCTCCCTCCATCCACCTATCCATCCATCCCTCTCCTCCTTCCTTCTCTTATCCATCCACCCATCCTTCTCTCCACCAATCTATTCATCTATCCATCCATCCTTCCATCCATCCATCCATCTATCCTTCTCTCATCCATCCATCCATCTATCCATCCTTTCATCCATCCATCCCTCCATCCATCCATCCATCTCTCATCCATCCATCCATCTTTCCATCCATCGTTCCATCCTTCTTTCATCCATTCATCGTTCTCTCATTCATCCATCCATCTTTCCATCCATCTATCTATCCTTCTTTCATCCATCCATCCCTCCATCCATCCTTCTCTCATCCATCCATCCATCCATCTACCCATCCATCCATCCATCCATCTCTCATCCATCCATCCATCCATCTTTCCATCCTTCTTTCATCCATTCATCCTTCTCTCATCCATCCATCCATCCATCCATCCATCCATCTTTCCATCCATCTATCTATCCTTCTTTCATCCATCCATCCCTCCATCCATCCTTCTCCTCCATCCATCATCCATCCATCCATCCATCTACCCATCCATCCATCTCTCATCCATCCATCCATCCATCTTTCCATCCATCTATCCATCCTTCTTTCATCCATTCATCCTTCTCTCATCCATCCATCCATCCATCCATCCATCCATCCATCCATCTTTCCATCCATCTATCTATCCTTCTTTCATCCATTCATCCTTCTCTTCCATCCATCCCCCCCCCCCTCCTCCTCCATCCATCCTCCATCTTTCCATCCATCTATCCATCCTTCTTTCATCCATTCATCCATCTCTCATCCATCCATCCATCCATCTTTCCATCCATCTATCCATCCTTCTTTCATCCATTCATCCTTCTCTCATCCATCCATCCATCCATCCCTCCATCCCCTCCTCCTCCTCCATCTTTCCTCCATCTATCCATCCTTCCCTCCCATCCATCCATCTTTCCATCCATCTATCTATCCTTTCATCCATCCATCCATCCATCCATCTTTCCATCCATCTATCCATCCTTCTTTCATCCATTCATCCTTCTCTCATCCATCCATCCATCCATCTTTCCATCCATCTATCCTTCCTTCATCCACTTCATCCATCCATCCATCCATCCATCCATCCATCCATCATCCATCTTTCTCTCCATCCACCCATCCATCTATCTATTCATCCTTTCATCCATCTACCCATCCATCCTTCTCTCCATCCATCCCTCCATCCATTTACCCATCCATCCATCCATCCATCCATCCATCCATCCTTTCATCCTTCTCTCTCTCTCCATCCATCCATCCATCCATCCATCCATCCATCCATCTACCCATCCATCCATCATCCATCTTCTCTCTCCACCTCCTCCACCCATCCATCCTCCTGGTGGTTCCTGTTCCCAGATCAGAGATGTTCAATCCCTCCAGTGTGTTTGCCGTCTCCTCTCACCTGGATGTTCCCAGAAACTTAAAAGAGAGAGAGAGAGAGAGAGAGAGAGAGAGAGAGAGAGAGAGAGAGAGAGAGAAGTCCTAATCACATCTCCAAATCATCTCTGGACGAGTAATAGAAAATAGAAATCTTCCCCCACGGCTCAGACCAGAGCATCACACTCATCACTGCTGATGAAGCTCCAGCCTGTCGGTCCATCTCCAGCTTAACATGAACAAGATCCTATGAAACGCCTCCAAACGAGGCAGCGACAGGAGGCGGTTCAGCTCCGTTCTCCCGCTCAGAACCAGAGAAGTTGATTTTGTAAACGTCATGGCTTGAAGAGGCCAACAGGACGACTTCTTCCACAAAGTGGAGGTGAATCGTTCCCTCTGTAGAATCTGCAGTTTGAGATCCGGTCCGTGCGTAAATGAGGCCAACAAACCTCACTTGTCCCCCAGATGTCGTCACAGAGCGCTGGTACTGACCTGAAATATGATGTCCGCATGTATTTAAGCTTAAACTGCGTGCTGAGAAAACAGGTTTTATTCCATGTTTTTCTCCCTGAGCCTCAGAGGAAAGCAGAGGCTGGAACCCCAACAACCTGACCTCTGACCTCACTCAGAGCTCATGAGGGTTGACAGGAGAAATGGGAGCATGAGGAAGAGGAGGCAGAGGAAAGGGGGTGAGTGGAGCTGGCGCGAGGAGGGAGTTTAATTTTTCAAGAGGTCTGTCAAGGACGGACGAAGGTTCACTCAGCTTTACTCACCTGAAAAAAGAAGCGCAAATGTTCGTCTTCATCGGGGAATTCAGAAAAAAGTCCCATATGTCAGACTGGGTTGTGGGATGTTGGGAATAACTGGGGGAAAAGGGGACTGACTGGGGTCATTATTTATTCCATTTTCCACCGTGAACGGGGGCTGACACAATCGTCCTCCTCTTCCTCCCCGGGTAGCTGTTAGCGTTCTGCATGTGTGGAGGAGCTCCCAGCAGAGAGGTTTGAGGGCCTGTCACTTACATCAGAGATCACCGTGGTGAAAAATTTATGCCAGAGACACCACACCCACGCCTGTGTGGGGGCGGTGTAGGAGCACCGGAGGGGCATGTAAGTCGATACATGTGGAATAAGCGCGATACGAGAGTTACTGTAATGTGACGTGGTGCGTTCACTGTCACGTTTCGGGTTTGTTCCAATGGAAAATCACGCTGGAAAGCTTCAGATTTCTGTCAATCCATTTGCCGATAACGTCTTCATCCTTCACATCTTCATCTATCATTCATTCCAACCAATCCATCCGGTTATCCATCCATCAGTGCATCAATGTATCCATCATACATCACATCTCTTTCTATCCATCATTAATCCACCCATCCACTTATCATCCATCTTTCTATCCATCTAATTATGCCATCCAGCCATTGATGTACCCATTCACCCACCAGTCTGACGGGGGTGTAAATCACAAGTTTGATCATAATGCAGGATTATATCGATTCAGTGGAGTTCAGAGATGGGGACTCGAGTCAGGGACTCGGACTCGAATCGCACTGAAGTCGCATTCCCAGAGACTTCAGACTCGACTCAGACTCGTCAACATTTTAAAAACATTTTTAAAATGTTTTTTCCCATCATGATCTCTGTCTGATCTCCTGTCTGTCTGACTGCTGTCATTCCCCCAGACTACACTGGTGTAACGTCACACGGACACGTGCACTCAGTCAAAACAACGGGAGCGCCAGTGGAAGGTGTGATGCCGCACATCAGCGCATCGCTGTAACTTTGGGTATTAAAAACGTAATAAAAGTGACAAATATGTGAGCATCAAGCTGCAACATCTGTGGTCTAAAAATCCGGATTACGCTGGATTCCCCACATCCACCTTAAACACACCTGGGCAGGTTAATATCTGTGAAAGCTTCATGCTAGCAGCTAGCCTGTTAAAGCTGGATTAGCAACGCGCTTTGCACCGTAGCTGCGTTAGCTCGTTACAACCGTTGTAGGAAGTCACGTTAACGTCATCAGATTGGCTCTACTGAATGTTTGCAGAAGAAGAATAAGAAGTTTACTGAACGCCGTTTCCATTAACTGTGACGTTGCCATGACAATGTTAAGCTGGGACTAAACTGGAATCAGACCATGCTGAAAACAACGCAGGTTTACTGGTTCTGTTTATTAGAGAAGTCCAGCTGTTGTTGGTTTAAGAGGATCAGAAATATTTATAGAAACTGGATCTAAATGAGTCCTGAATCTAAATTAATGAAGACATTGAGGCTTTTTCAGTTTAAAATCAATAATATTTTCTGCTCTCAGCTCACAGTTGTATTAAACATTAAAAGATTTCAGCTCTCGTGCAGGATCACCAGCTGTGGACACTGTCCTGCAGGTTTGGACATGTTACCTGTTGCAACACACCTGAGTCAAATTATTAATGGCTCATTATGAGGCTGGTGCAGAATCTGACTACAAGCTGTCATGTGTGTTACAGCAGAAGACATTTATAACCTGCAGGACAGCTGCAGCAAGGTGCAGGACATCGGTCTCCTCTCCACATTCAGACAAAAAAAAAATGTTATGAACTGCAGGATTAGTTTAGAAAAATTCTCTGTTGGTCCAGATGGATTTTTGTACGCGTTAAAAACTCTTAGATAAGTTAGAGCAGATTTAAATGCAGTAGTCTGAATAAATGTCCATGTTGATCTGCAGGTTTTCTGAATTCGGTCCAGCAAAGATCTTCCAGAGGAGAAGGACAGAGTATTTGTCATGTAAAGCTATAGATCAGTGCGGTTACAGGCTGCTGGGGGTAAAGGGGGAGTACACATTTTTAATTCCTTGGATATTATAATGGAGTCCTTTAAGCAGACCAGACCACAGGCGTCGCATGTCACATTACTCATTCCTGTACAACTTAAAGTGACTTTGGACTTGAGGTCAAAGACTTCTCAGCATCTCTGGTGCAGCATCATTTACCTGCATAATTTCCCACCAACATATAGGGGCCCCATCTGGGAGAAGCTCAGGCTAGATGGGTACCATCTGGGCATTGGCTCAAACTGGGCTTTTTGTGGGGGGCCCACTTGAGTTTCTCACATTATAACACCAATATAGGATTCTAAAGTGGGGCCATTATGTAACCTGCAGACAATCCCATATGGGGACCATTTTTTACCCCATTCCTACCTTTATGGGTCCTACATAACGATATTGGCTGGGTTGGCCCGTTTTCAGTGCCCTTGCAGAGCCGTACCATGACGGCGCAACCGGAGTAGTACGAGCGGAAACTGGGGTGGCAGCACTGAGCAGTAGCTGATACACAACCCATGAAAAGGAACAAAGAAGAAGAAACCACAGCAATATGGGGAGTCGAGGTCAGGCCCCTTTCGGTGAGCTCCATGGGGCCTTAGAAACGAAAAAATATACTGTAAGTGGAAGTCAATGGGTAGAAAATAATCATCTTCTGGTCCCAGTCATTCTCTGTCCTGGATTCCAGATGTGTTGCTTGTGGATTTAAACATTTTCGTGCAATGAAAAAAATAAAACACTGTGAAGAATTTTGATTTTTTTCAGGTTTTACTTGAAGCTGCTTTGTGGACTACAAAGCAGCTTCAAGTAAAACCTTCAGATATTAAAAAAGTGCTCCAGAGTCTTGCTCACCATGAGGGTAAGTGGAAAATAAAGTTCAATCCTGCTATGGGTGAACTTAGGGGATTATCACGCTCGCGTTCGGCGGAAGTTGAAACATTTGGCACTTCCTCTTCCGGGCCATGTTAACGACAGCCGTTTCTGCTTGTTATACTGTTTAAATCGGATAAACTCCAAACATATTCCCATATTCCCAAACATATTCCGACACAACACAAACATCTGAAAATCGGGTCTGTCCTCCCTGTATCCAGTGGAACAACTGGGGACTGCCATGAAAGGAGACGCTTTCAGATGCTTGTGTGTTTTCAGCCGCACAAAGTTAGGCACGTTATCGAGCTGGCTAATGCTAACCTGCTAACACGACTGCGCAGTCTGCCGGCCACAAACAAACGGTGTCGTTTTATTATAAAGTTCGGTCCTTCACCGCGGCGAATCGGTCGTTTTAATCCACTTCTTCCTTAGTATCACTTCAGTTGGAATGAAAACTTGGCATTGGCGTTAATCCGATTTACAAAGTTTAACCGAGTAGTAGCTGGTGGACTATTGTTAGCATTAGCAGCTTGATGACGTGCCTAACTTTGTGCGGCTGAAAACACACAAGCATCTGAAAACGTCTCCTTTCTTGGCAGTCCCCAGTTGTTCCACTGGAAACGGGGAGGTACAGACCGATTTTAGATGTTTGTGTGTTTTAAGACGCACAATGTTGCACGTAGTAAACGCTAGCTGGCTAATGCTAGCATGCGTGAAGTGCCGGTGTTGTGCCCCACCGGCGACAAACAAACGTGTGTTTTATTATAAAGTTCGGCCCTTCACGCGGCAAATCGATCGCTTTGATCCAGCTTTTGATAGTATCACTTAGTTGGAATGAAAACTTAAAGGGACTTGAGGCAAGATTAAGAAACGAAACCGCGACTGCCGCGATTGGCGCCAGGTAACTGCGCCACGAGCAAAGCCGTACGGGAGCGTGCACAAACAGAAGCTATGATGCTGTTTACTCACCTTTCTCTCCGTAGTTTCTTTGTAGTGGTTTTCAGTTGTTGGATCGTGCTGACGGGAAACTACAATCGCTGAGTGTTTGAATTTCCGCGCCGGTTGTATTAAAAGCGGATGTGCGGTGACGTCCGTCGCATGACAGAGCTGGAAAACTATATGTTGTTCGTTTTCGGTTAATTTTTAATGGTCTTTCGTTGTTAGATCGTCTGACGGAGAATAATCCATAACTATCGCTCGGTGTATTTACGTGACCGTCTTTTCTGCATAAAACTACGGATGTGCGTTTTGACGTCCGTCCGCAGGGCAGGGGGAAGGACCGAAGCAGCGCATTTGCAGCACACAGCCTGTTCAAGGCAACGGAGAGAAACATGGGTGGAAACGTTATTTTTGGTTTTAGCGCTTCTCCCCATTAGTATGAAAAAAGGGACATTCATGTTTGGTTTTTTCAAATTCCTGCCTCAAGTCCCTTTAAGTATGTTTGGAGTTTATCCGATTTAAACAGTATAACAGAGCAAGAACGGCTGATGTTAACATGGCCCGGAAGAGGAAGTGTCAAAATCCGGGAACTTCCTGTAAGCGTGATAATCCCCTATTCCTTTAATGGCTGCAGAGCACCACATCTACTGTGCTACCTCCTTTTATGTCTCTTTCAGAGAATAAAAATGATCATAATCTCCACTTACGGCCATGTTTGTTGTCTGATATTAATGTTGGATGATGGGGGGGGGTACTGACAAAGAACCAGCTAATGTAAAGGATGCGTTAGTGTTGTTGTACTTGCTGATAAGAGTGGAAAAGAACCCTCTTAAAAACAGCTAATAACTTAAAAACATTGGTTGTGTTACGTCTCCCTCCAGCTGCCACCTGCTCGCTGCAGTGTGACTGTGACTGACGCACCTGCGCCCAGAAAGGCGCGAGCCGAAAGGAGGATAGCGGCTGTGTGAACTTGTTAGCATGACTGTAGCTACCATTGAGGACACCGAGGTCTGGACCAGAACCTCGGTATTTATAATAAAATTAACCAAAAAACCATGAAGCTCAAAGGCATTTATTTACCTGAGAAGATGATTTCTGCGCGGATTGATACTGAAAAGTGATTGTTCCTCGACCAGCCACCTGTATTATCGAACTGTTTCGCAAGCTAAATCTGATTTTAATATTTATTGTTATCATTAACATGAACACTGTGAAAACTATCTAAATCGTACAAATAGATTGGAACTACTTCTTCTTCCGCTTTCCAAGGCGCAACAGTGCGCCGCAGCAGCAGGTCGCTCAGCCACTGATCAGTGATCGATCATCCACACAGCAAATGCCCGTTATTTTTTCAGACTTCACGTATGCGGAGTAATTATTTTTACACATCAGAGATCATTTAAAACAACTTACCTGCAACAGTGATGAGCAGGGTCATTATTTTCTTCAGGTTTGTAGAGTTCATTACTGAACCAACTCCCCGATTGCGCATTTCTGATTGGGTCTACGTGGTTCTCACCTCATGCAGCGTGCGTGTTTACTTCAGGTTCGTTGTAAATCTGAATTTTGTTTGATTATAAGCTTTTAAGTTGTGATTATATAATTTTATGTTTGTGCAAACTGTCTCATTACTAAACAAAATATTGTTTCTAAAACTTTTCAACATTGTGAGTGTGATGATGGCGACTGCAGAAATTTCAATAAAACTTTATATATGTATAGTAGTACTTATACTCTTGTAATAGTTCTAAAACAGACACTGAGATTAAATAGAGAACAAATGACTGGAAATAAGATAAACTACCATCCTGCTTGTTAGAGATTTCTGACAACTTGGCAATAATTAAATTTGGTGTTTGCCAAAATTTATTAGTATATAGTTTTAATTTATAGTGCTGTTTTCAAAACAACATTGCAAAGATTAATTTTTGTTGTCATATTTGTTTGAAAGCAAACTTTAAAAACCCTCACATTTTAATGTTTTGTTTTGATTTTTCTTTGATATTTGTGGTTTGGTCTCGGTCTCTAAATGTCTTGACCTTGTCTTGGTCTCGGTACTCCCTGGTCTCGGACATGTCTTGGTCTCGTTGGTGCAGGCTTCACTACAACACCAGGATGCGTGAAGGTTTGAGAGCATTAATGTTTGACATGTACTTATTTATGCATGTAAAGGGAGGATAGATGGTCCTTTACAGCTGTACTAATGAGCTTTGGCAGATTTCTCACTTTAAGGTTGGCTAATTCATCATCAATCTTGCATCCTGCCTCTTCTCTGAGCGATTTCCAGCCAGTAAAAGTCAGTCTGACTCGCTTTCTTTTCCTCCCTCCAACAATGTCCCGTTGCATTTTGTTTGTGAATCAGCTATGGTGCTCGTTCACAACGGCCTGTGTGTTGGTTTCAGGTTGCTGGCGGGTGACGTGGTCCCATGAATCAAAATGCTGCAGTAAAGCAAGGCGACGTCCTGGAAGAAGCGGAGGTGAAATGTGGGTCTTCAGTCACAGGTGCTGCTGAGCCACAGTGGCTCCAGGAATTTACAGAATAATAAATGTCACTGTGCCTCAAAAACGAGTCAGAAACATCCATTTTAAGTTCGGAAAGTGACAGAGCATATATCTTACAAATTATTTGTGTTGTTTCATCGATAATTTCTTATTGGCCTGTTGATTATTGAATCAAGATCGACCACAGAGGGTTTTTGGTTTGGGTTTGTGCTCAAATGCCCAGAATGCAAGCAGCATTTATGCTTTATGTTTAATACACATACAGAAGAAGCCTTCTGTCTTTCGTCTGCATCCTTTATGCATATTTCAAATTGTACAATTATGTACAGAGTAAAAATGATCAATGGACAAACAGTATCCAAATGTTTTCTAGTTAATGTCGAGTAAATTCAGGCAGTTTATTATTTTTCATTTTCAATCTACCACTCCACCAATCCATCTCATGGTGGGCTCAGACTAAAACAATCCTCAAGTTTGAGATGGTAATCTGCGCTGTTTTATATCAATCTTTTCCTTGTCTTGGGCTTGCTTGGGTTTAATATTATCCCAGTTTGCAGCGATACAATCAACAACCAATAGCTGGATGAGCTCTGACGGAGGAGGAAACAGGTGCCGACCTCCAGAGTCGTTGATACTCACAGTTGCAAAATACGTTGACCAGAGCCATAGAAGAGTTGCGACAACTGTTGACTTTGCCTTAAAAGTAGTCATGTGACTCACAGAGGCTTCCAAGCAACCCCCCGTCATATCTTACTGTAGAACAGACAGCAGCAATCAGATTGTGGTAATTACTGAATAGACATACACTCACCGGCCACTTTATTAGGTACACCTAGTACTGGGTTGGACCCCTTTTGCCTTCAGAACTGCCTTAATCCTTGGTGGCATAGATTCAACAAGGTACTGGAAACATTCCTCAGAGATTTTGCTCCATATTGACATGACATCATCACTCAGTTGCTGCTGATTTATCAGCTGCACATCCATGATGAGAACCTCCCGTTCCACCACATCCCAAAGCTGCTGTATTGGATTGAGATCTGGTGACTGTGGAGAACATTTGAGTACAATGAACTCATTGTCATGTTCAAAAAACCAGTCCGAGACGATTCCTGCTTAATGACATGGAGCGTTATCCTGCTGGAAGCAGCATCAGAGGATGCTACACTGTGGTCATAAAGGGATGGACATGGTCAGCAACAATACTCAGGAAGGCTGTGGTGGTTAAACCGCCACGTTGGTACTAAGGGGCCCAAAGTGGGCCGAGAAAATCTCCCCCACACCATTACACCACCACCACCAAGCTGAACTGTTGATACAAGGCAGGATGGATCCATGCTTTCATGTTGTTGACACCAAATTCTGAGCCTACATCTGAATTTGGTAGCAGAAATGGAGACTCATCAGACAAGGCAACATTTCTCCATCTTCTATTGTCCAGTGTTGGTGAGTCTGTGTGAATTGTAGCCTCATTTCCTGTTCTTAGCTGACGGATGTGCTGTACATTCAGAGATGCTCTTCTGCAGACTTCAGTTGTAACAAGTGGTTATTTGAGTTACTGTTGCCTTTCTATCAGCTGGAACCAGTCTGGCCATTCTCCTCTGACCTCTGGCATCAACAAGACATTTGTGCCCACAGAACTGCTGCTCACTGGATATTTTCTCTTTCTGGGACCATTCTCTGTAAACCCTAGAGATGGTTGTGCAGGAAAATCCCAGTAGATCAGCAGTTTCTGAAATACTCAGACCAACAACCATGCCACGTTCAAAGTCACTTAAATCACCGTTCTTCCCCATTCTGATACTCGGTTTGAACTGCAGCAGATCGTCTTGACCATGTCTACATGCCTAAGTGCATTGAGTTGCTGCCATGTGATTGGCTGATTAGAAATTTGCGTTAATGAGCAGTTGGACAGGTGTACCTAATAAAGTGGCCGATGTGTGTAGGTATACTGAATGCTAAACATACATGTTTGTCGCTGAATGTTGTAGGGTTATAGAGAGCAGAGGTGGAAAAACCCGGTCCAGTCGTTGTTCCATCCACTGAACCAGGTGAGTTTAATCTGCACAGCTCCTCTGCAGATATGAGCTCCTTAGTGAAAACACCTGTTCTAAATTAACAAGCAGACCCAGAAACATGGCAGCATTTTCACTTTCTGAACCAGGTTTTTCCACCTCTGAAAGAGAGAAAATGGGAACAAACGGCATGATGGGAAAAATGCTGAAAGAATCCAGTTGTAGTCTTGTAAATAGTGACCCTGCAAAAAAATCTTAGTCTGAGACGAAAAAGTGTCCTTAAATGCGAGCAGGTGTGAGCTGATAGTAATTATGAATCTGATTTGTCACTGAACATCTTAAGCTTGCAGCTTGGTGGGATGTTTCTTCACCCGAGTGGAATCTAACAGTAACTCCACAGCGCTGTCTGACAACATAAAACAATGTAAAACACGTTTTTCAGTGAGGTCAAGTGAGCCCAACGTTTCCCCCATATGCAGGCCCGTCAGATGAGATTAGGATTAGACTGGAGCAAACAGGATGTCATTCTGCGTTAATCTCTGCTAAACTCAGTTTAGCTGTACTCCAGCTGACAGCTGAGGCCCATTTGGTCTACGAGACGGCCGGTCGCTGCTGCCATTATCAACGTCACCGCTCGCACACATACCCCCCCCCCCCCCCCCCCCGGAGCTGCTGGAGCCTGGACGGCCGAGCAGGAGCAGGAAAAAGCTGGCAGCCACCTGAGAGAGCTGATCCGCACAAGTGCCTCCGTCAGCAGCTTCCTCCCGGCTTTTTAGCCACTTTCCTCCTCTAATTCGGCTCCTCGTCACCGCTTCACAGCGTTCCACCCCGGACACGTTTCAGGGCTGACGTCCCCGAAGAGGAAAAGTTTCTCCCGAGTCTCTCCAGGTTCACGGAGGAGGTGGTGGAGAGAACAGCTTTATTTCTACCAACCCCCCACACCTTACTAACACATCTCTCCATCCTTCTCCTTCTCCATCCATTCCCTCCATCTCGGGTCCATCAGCATGTAAGCACCCAATGACAGAGAGGTCCGGACTGATGGACAGGCGGCTCATCAGGAGGGACATGTTCAGCCTATTGAAATCTACTTATTATCAATTATTCACAGACACACCTCGCTCCCCCCTCTCATTCCTCCGTCAGAGGCAGGTGGAGGCTGAGTTCCTCTGTGACCTGCCTGCACACACACACACACACACACACACACACACACATGCATGACATTAACTGTTCATTTCATGCTAACGGAGGCTTGATACCGTTTGCATGAAACAGAACCGACTCCAGGCTGCAGCGAAGAAACGCCCTGATTTCCCAAACATGTCCCCCACCCAGTGGTGGGCGGTCACGGCCAGCAAGACCTCATCTGCTGGCCTTTACAATATCTAAATTTACAGCCGAAATTTTAATTTTATTTTCTGCAACTGTATTTATTTATTCCCAACAATGTTTCTTCTTCATTTCTGAGCGTTTCTCTTGGCTTCCATTACTGTAAATGTACAGTCGTCCCCAAAATTACCCTCCAATTACAGAAGGAAAATTATGAGCTGGCAGTGAGATAAGATTAAATTGACAGACGTAATAATAAATAAAAATTCTATTAAAATTATGACATTGATTTTGAATTGTGGTTGAAAAGAAATATTAAAAACAAACACACAAAAAATAAAACAAGTAGACAAGCATGATGAGGCTCAGAAGCTAAAATTTTGTTGAGCAACACTTTGAGAATCACAGCAATCAGGTGTTTTCTGTAACGTCCAATCAGACGTCTGCACCTGTTGACAGGTATGTTGGTCCATGTTCATGGGAAAGATGCTCTAATGTGTCTGGGACAGTTTTGTTTGCTTTTTTATTATTATTATTTCCAATCCACAATTCAAAATCAATAATTTATTTCACTAAATTATAATTTTGTAAATTTTTATTCATTGTTAGTTTCTTGTTATTTGAATTACTATTGTGAATTCACCCTTTTCTTTAATTGGAGGGTATGAATAATTTTGAGGACGACTGTATGTGGTTGCTAGATCTTTTTGTCCAATCAGATTTTAGCCTCCGTATGTTGCCATGTCAATCTAATCTGCCCAGGGTCTTCAGAATCAGTAGTGCTGGCCAATGTAACCTTAAAAATATTAGAAATTGACCTTTTCTTTAACCAATCAGATTTCAGATTTGTCCCACAGGGCCAGCTAGCGGGCCGCACTGGTGGGGGTCCCATCAGAGAGTCCAGTATCTCAGCATCACCGAAGGGTCCAAACAGCAGCAGTGGAAACACAACTGCGATTCTGTAGACAAGTAAAACATTAGAATGTATTCAGCCCAGTATTACATAAAACACTCTCCCCTCTGGCCTTTTATTTAATTATTTATCTATTTCTACGCTGTATGATTTACATAACACATTTTATTTTGTGATCAATGATAATGTAATTATCTGTAAAGATGTGGTAGAATACTTACCTCAGCAAACATGCTATAAAATGACCTAATCACACACAAAAAAATGATTAAATCTTGGTCAGGAAACATGTTTTTATGATGTATTTACAGTAATATGAATAAATTATATCTTGTAGTTTCTTTAAAAATTACTTTCACCAAACTCTCCCCACTTCCCAACTCTACTGAAAAGGCATGTGAAACACTTTAAAGTGCTTCTGGAAGATGCTGAAAGATTGATGGGGGCTCCAGCTGAACTGAATTCATTGCTTTCTAAGTAGGGCGATAAATCAGTTTTATTGATTAAGTCCAATTTGCTGTTTATGAAGATAATTTTATCAAAAAATAAGGATCAGGAATCGGGTTTACAAACCAGGAGATTCTCAGTCTTTTGGCACATCAGCACCACATTGTCATCAGATTGAGGACTTTGAAAAGAATCTGCAAGAAATTAATCTATTCTGCAGAAAGGAGCAGACGGACTTGGAGGAAATGCTGCTTCTGTGGAGGGGAACTGGCTGGAACCCGTCAGGGTTTTCCATGGATGCCGTTCAGAGGGGTTTCTGGTACTTACTTAACTCATTCATAAAGATTATTATTGACTCAAAGAGGTTAAATGTGCATGAGATATTTGTATTGTCCACTTACTACTTTATTCTCATAAAATGATGACTTCATTCTTGTAAAATTAGGACTTTTTCTTGTAATATTATAACTTTATTCTCAAATTGTGTAAAAAAAAAGTTTTCTTAAAGGGATAGTACACCCACAGAATGATGTGCCTTCATTCTGGACTGAGCACTGGACTGGAGCACTTTTTTAATATCTCAAATACAGCCAGAGATTCGGGGGGGTTCATTATCCATTGACTTTCACATAATGGAGGTGAACGGCGCTTAAAACAAAAAGGTCCATAAAAGTCCACAAAAACTTGGCAATATTCCTCCATTCTGCTCATCCAATGTAATCCAAGTGTCCTGTGTGGGTAGCGTCCAGAATTTACTGAAAACTACATCATTTAATAGATTTTCAGAGCCTAAACAGTAGAACATCGCACTTCCCGATCCACGTCCATGCCAGTTCCTGATACTACGGAAGCCGCAGCAGATCAAACCAGACGAGATCCTTCTGTCTTTCTTTCTTTCTTTTAAATCAACAGCCAACCCCTCTTGTGTTTGTCCGCCGCTCGTTCGCTCTTAGCACAATGCAAACAGCGAATTTCTTCTTCTACGCTTGCATTATTGGCAGAGTAGGCGCTGAACGCCGCGGCTTCCATAGTGTCATGAACTCGCATGGACGCACATTGCCGAAGTACGATGTACTGCTGTTTAGGCTATAAAAATATACTAAATGATATCGTTTCCAGTAAATTCTGGACGCTACCCACTCAGGACACTTGGATTACATTAGACGAGCAGTTTGGAGGAATATTGACAAGTTTTTGTGGACTTTTATGGACCTTTTTGTTTTAGGGGACTGTCTTTCTATAAGGGGGGGAAAAAGGTGGGGAGGGGGGGGGGAGAGAAAAACAACGGGGAGAGAGGAAGAGAGGGAGGGAGGGGAGAAGCAGGAAGGGAAAGAGGGGAGGGGAGGGGGGGGGGGGGGGAAGGGAAAAGAAAGGGAGAGAAAGAAGGGGGGGAGGGGGGGGGGGGGTAGACTACACTTCCCTCCACCAGTCATCCCCATTATACGTGTGATGGCCCACCATGTTTTTTCTTGTTTTGGTTAACTGACTGATCAGTGGTGAATGGCTGCACCTGTAGGGGGAGTGACCAGACTGCTCAGGCCGGCCTGTTCTCCGTCTCTCTGCTTGGTAAGCCATTCAGCACCACACAGAGTTTTTCTCTTTAGGTTGTTTTGCATCTTAATCCAACATTGCACACACATTTACCACACACCCATTCATGGTACTTCATTACAGATGTACAGTTCCACAGCCCACCTTAGTTTATTTTGTTATGATTTAACTATGATTTGCAATAAATATCAAATGGGCAAATTTAATGCATGGTGTGAAATCCTCTGTTGTTACCACCTTCAGCCAGGTTGCTAGCAATATTAAAGTCGTCGGATAACGGGCTAAAATTAACATATCTGGTGGAGGTTTCAAACTGGAGCTTGAAACTGTAAAAATTTGATGTTTGATGAGCTTTATTAGCTGTCAGTCTTCTTCTTTAGTTACATTTCATCAGCTGCTTCGATTCCTTCATTTCCACAAACCAAAAGAAGCACATTAATCAGTTTTTCCTGCATTCGTTTCTATAAACTTATAAAAACTTTAAGAACTGAATTTTTGTTCAATGTGTAAAATATTACGTCAATAAAAAATAACTCGCTCCAGGATTTTGCTTCTATTTTTATGACGTTTCAGACCTCTGACTCTAAAGAGAAAGATGAAACATCCCAGAGATAAGAGATCCCAACCTCCGTGGCCTCTCCAGCATCCCAGCCGGACCAGTAAAAGGATTTACGGCTCCGTGGAAAATGGCGTTCATCCCCTGCTTCCCTTTGACGCTTCTATTGAAGACTTCTTGTTTTTTTCAGGTGAGCTAAATGTTTCCTCCTCCTTCCTTCATTTCCAGCCTCTTAGCTTCCCATTAACCCTTCCAAACCCGCCCTCCCCCCTTCCGCCCAAATCTGGGCTCAGGAGGAGACAGACCCAAATGAATAAGGATGCCAAGGAGGGTCAGCTGAAAGGCATGATGGGACTTATCACGGAGCACATATGGGAATTGTGAGGGATTTGAGCGGGAGCGTAGCGGACACAGGAATGGATCAGCCTGTGACATCATTAACCATCCACTTGGATTTCTGGGATTTCTGTAAGCCAGACAGTGAAGGGCTGAGAGGCGATTGGTCAGGGAGGACGAGGTTCTGGGAGATTGAGGGGCCCAAGCATGCGATTGGCCCGAAAGCTGATATTGTGACTGAATTTTGAAATTAAAACATGTCAGCTGGAGATGGAAGTAAATGGCTGCATCAAGACCCCCCCCCATCACTAAAGATGAATTAAAACATCCTGAAACAAACACACGGGCATTTCCACGCCGCCTGTGTGTGTGTCTGCACCGCAGGCTGAGTTCGGGAGCGTCAGTGGATGAGTTTGTCTCCGTCAGCAGGTCTGGCTGCTTGATGGTCGGAGTTTGTCGAGGTGTTGTTTTTTCTCCCTTCGTTAGACTCGGCGTTAATTACTAATCTCACGGTCCAGCGCAGGACACTTGTGCTAACGTTAACTCTCTCGCACTAATGAGGGGGAAACCAGACAAACAGAGGGGATTTACAGCTCAACACATATGCACTATTTCATTGTCTCACACACTTAAACAGACAAACAATCAGCAAAACAGGAGCTGAGATGTGCAACTGTACTGCACCAATTTTACTTCATTTAACCCACAAAAATGGTAAATCTATATGTTTACTCCGGTCTTTGATGAACCACGTTACCTAATTTCTTTTATTTAGGAAAACTTTCCCATAAATACCATCATGAGGCTGATGTGACTCCTCCACTCACACACTGATATAAACAGTACACGTATTCACCCTCCAAATACACACTCATGCAACTACAGCAGCAGCATGCTGAAATGCAAAAGCAGCAGAATGTCCACCTCACACCAGATGCACCATCGTGCACCCCCACATGCACACAAGAGAAAAAAGAAAATAGGTTTGCACTTCTACACGACTGAGGATGTTTTCTGTCCTCACTTTCAGCTTTGATCTTCGTCTGTTTGCAGACACCCTGATTGGTTCAACTTAAAAAATCATCCAGAACTTTTACAAATGTTTTTGCTTTTAACACATCCTCAGATTCTAAAAATAATATCAATCTCAAGGTCAAGCGATGGTTTCTGAGTCTGTAGATGGACAATGACTCAATGCCGCCCAACTGAAGAAGAGTTGTTTTAGGGTTCCCACTCTTTTCTTGAAGTTATTTTCTAGTACTTTTCCAGCTGCTACAGTACGGGTCAAGTTATCACAACATACACTAAAAAATTCCACCCCAAGCTTTTGGAGAAGTGTTCAACAATGGGCTTTATGCACAGCTCCAATACTTGCTGCACCTTTGTTTCCTGTCTTTCACGATTGAATAAACTGATTAATCCAGGTGTGTCTGACCATTTGCTGAGATCAGACACACCTGGATTAATCAGTTCATCCAATCATGAAAGACAAACAAAGGTTCAGAAGGTAGTGGAGCTGTGCATAAAGCCTATTGTAGCTTATATTTTGTACAGCGATGAAGCAGAGACGAAGCAGAGACGAAGCAAAGACGAAGCAGAGACGAAGCAGAGACATAGTAAAGACGAAGCAGAGACGTAGCAAAGACGAAGCAGAGACGAAGCAGAGACGAAGCAGAGACATAGTAAAGACGAAGCAGAGACGAAGCAAAGACGAAGCAGAGACGAAGCAGAGACGAAGCAGAGACGAAGTAAAGACGAAGCAGAGACGAAGCAAAGATGAAGCAGAGACGAAGTAAAGACAAAGCAAAGATGAAGCAGAGACGAAGCAAAGACGAAGCAGAGACGAAGCAAAGATGAAGCAGCGGGAGAAATAATCATTTTCCAAGACGTTTTACTCATTTTCTCATTTTCCATGTTTTTTTTCATGACTGAAAAAATGTTCAATCATTTTCCAGGTTTTCCCGGATGCATAGGAACCCTGGTTTTGTTCATTGTTTATGGCTGGACAAGAATGAACCTTCAGAAAGAGGAAGTATTGTGCAAACTGAACGTACAATTCAAAGGAAATCTGGAAAAACAGGAAGCTGAGGAGGAATGCAGTTCCCTGAGTGGCCACGACGCGGTAGCTACAACTGAGTGACTCAAAATACACCTTGAAAAATAAGCTACTTCCAGAAAGTAATTAATGGATTTGAAATAAAGAATAAGAAACGATAAAACAATTTAAACTATTATTAATGAACATTCCCTTCGTTCCCCTGCAGCGTCCTGAGGCTGAACTTCACTTCAAAGCTTTATTTCCGTCCCAGAGCATCAGGTTGCAGCTGCTTTCGCTTTACACCACTGCGTCACACACCAATAACACCGGCTGTGATGCCATGTGGCTGATTCAGCAAAGAAATGCAAGAAGACATTCAATTTAATTTAAACAACTTTATTTGTCCCCATGGGGCAATTCAAAGAGGCAAAGAAGTAGCTTACTGTAGAAATAAAACACATAAGACAAGTTGCAGACATACAAATAAGTCACACTCCCCATGCAAAGCAAACACATACAAGTGATAAATTCAAAACACATTAAAATTAAGATGTTAGAACGTAAGTAAAACAGGTTTAAAGTAATAAAAAAATTAAAGTGGTGGTAGAGTGCAGTGCATTTAGCCCCTGTACTCAGATTTAAATGTTAACAACCAGAGTTGAGAAGCTGGACAGCCCTGGGGACAAAGGTAGTCTTCCTCCTCTGTGTCCTGCACCCTGGACAACCGAGTGTGTGTCTGAGGGGAGCCACTCAAATTCAGAAAACAGAATGTGCAAAGAGTCTTTTAAAAGATGATGCTGGATGAGCCTTCATTAAAGGAGTGATGACATATCAGTAAAAACTAGTTCATGTAGTTGACATTACTGCATATGTACATACTCCCTGTATATGTACTACACTGTTTACTTGATAGTGTGCTCTTATTGGAGCAACTGAATTACATAGAATGATAGAACTATGTAGAATGATAAGCTGCTGTCTGATTCAACCGTTTCTGAACAAAGAAACAAAGCTGACAGACCATAAACAGGAACTTTGATTCTCACTCATGACATTCACATGACCTCATCAGTGCACAACAGATCAGATTATACCCCCAAAACCCCAGAAAAGGGAAATTTGATGTCATGACACCTTTAAAGGGCACCAAAGCTTAAAAAAATCTGCCAAATGTCATTAGTGGGGCTTTAAAGTTATGTATTTACACACACGGGCAGTTTCAGGTGATTTTCCAGAGGACAAACATAATGTGCTCAGATTCTCCCCCACGTCCGTCGCTCGCAGATCTCCTGGCTGCAAAATCCAAAACAACAGCAGTCACAATGCTAAAGTCAAAACTTCAAGCCAGTAGGTCTCAATAAAAGCTGCATGGGTCAGTTGTGTTGCAGGAATGACCAGATGCATCCACATGTCCAACTCTGTGACCTCTGGTGGTGGTGGGGGGAAGTGACAGTGCAGCATCCTGCTGTCCTGCAGCCGTTAGATTTTCCCCACTTCGTCACACCTGCTCGAAATGAGCGGATCAATCTAAGACCTGTGCACACCTGTTAGGGAGTTCAGTTTTCATCCATTCACTGAATCAGGTGTGTTGGAGCAGGGAAACATCTATAACATGCTAGACAGCAGCCCTGGGGGGTCAGAACTGGATCTCTCTGGTCTATGCAACGACCAAGCTTTAACCAGGTAGTTGTGCTGCATACGAGTGAGGCTTAAAGCAAAGTGAGGTGCGTGAAATCAAGGACATCTATACCAACTCAGAACTTTCTGCTTGTTGAGGAGATGTTTGCATCAGCTGGAGCCAAACAGGGTCTCCTGACCTTTACCATCACTTTCTGACTCCACAGCTGCATGCTGACAGTTTTCCTGGAGAAAATCAAGTCAGGGAAACGTCATTCTATAAGTGCTTGCTTATTAAAAATTGACACACATCCCATAAGGCCATCGGAGGGGGGAAGGGGAAAGTTGCCTGACCTCTGAGCTCAGGACCAAGTGGGAGTCCAACCTTGTGAGTGCTGGTTTTCCACTTTTTTTCTGTTAATGTCTTCAGTCAAACTCAACTACTTTGTTATGTATTAAACATACCTGATGGAGCTCAGGCCCGCAGATGTGTCTGTGAGCACTTTAAGAGTTTTCTACGACATGAAAGTCACCTCCTGAAAAACTGGGAGGAAGACTATGTTTGTGTGTTTGAAGGTGCCTCTCATACTGGTGACTAAGTCTGCTTTGATCTCAATATGGACACTAATTACCACTTGTAATTAGAACCTCTATACTTCTATACTTGTATATATTTGTGTACTTATCACTTGATTGCCTTTGTCTTTATGTTTCTGGTATTTATTATTGTGAAAAACGCTCCTGTATATAAATAAACATTTATACTGACTCACTGGTAAATTATTTCTCTACTTCAACCCTCCTTAGCTACATTGGGAGCAGCGGGCTGCTGTATTACGGTACTTGGGAGCAGTTGGGGGTTAAGGACCTTCACTGCCAGTCAGGGCTCTTGAACCCGGTTCCTCCAGCCCCAAGCCCATCTCTCTTATCACTAAACCACCTTTTACTTCATCTTCGGGTGCATTCACACTCTGGCTGTTGATCAGATTCCACGGATGGTCCGCTTAGTTTGGTGCAGTCTGAACACCAACCACATCCAAGTGCGAACTTAAGAAGCGGACTCTGGTCCACCCGAAAGCCGGGGGTTTCGGTTCACTTGCAAACGGACTATGGAACTATCCAGCGCACCTACATTTGTTGTAGGTGACATTTGTTGACCGCAATAAAGCATCTAGAACAGGAAGTAGACAGATGTGGGGTAGATTGTCGTTAGAGTAAAAACAAAGCAAACAGCAGCCGAGGCCAAATCAACAATGAAATAACTGGATAATATGTAGACAGAGATGGAGTAATAATAAGAAGCAGAAAGATTTCCAGTTTTCTTCTTCTTCCTGCTTCTTTATCATTGATCAGTGGTTGTATTGGTGAGTGTCGCCCCCTAGTGAGCAGTTGTTGCAACTATGACGGTTTAACCAGGCGGTTTGGTCCACTGCAGTTACTGCAGTGTAAAAGCAAACCAAAGCAAAGAAAGGTGTGACATTTTTCAGCAATCCCTGCCCAATCAGACGGAGTCCCCGGCCTATCCTGGTGTGAATGAACCCTTAAAGTGCTGATGAAACAACCTTAACTTCCAGTAACTTTGCCATACAACAACACACCAAGACAAAATAAGTAGTTCTGTGCAGAAAGAAGTTAATCAGACGTGTATTTATGTAAATATTAGATGTTTAGGAGGCTCGGCTAAATGCTAAAAGCTTTTCAGTTGTGAAACGAGCCACCATGTTGTGTCGTCAGCGACAAACAGAGTTGCGGTTCGCCCATTGAGTTACATGTATAATTTAAGTCATGGAAAACATGAAAGATGCTCCAGAACAGCTAGATTGGAACTGGTTTGTGTGCTGGATCATCAGCCAGTTCAGAAAAGTGTAATAATGCTGAGGAATTTGGGGAAAACACATTAAAGAAGCTAGAAATGGAGTAGACCTGTACCCAGCTGCCTACAGCCTGTTTCCAGCCTCAGCTCCACTGGTTCAGCCAAAAGCCTGCAAGACCACACTGAGGGAACCAGAACTGTAAGGAGCGAACCAGAACAACACAAGAGGACCCACAACTGATAAGGAGCTGCACCTGTTTGATAGAGCCAGGCGTGACAGAGACACTCGTTCCCTGCGTTAGCTCGGGGCTAACGGCTAACTGTGGTAAATAATTAGCCTTTTAAAAATGAGAAGATAACAACTTCCATGGTTCCAGTTGAGTTTTAAATAGTTCCCGTTTACAAGGATGAGGATGGGGGGAAGGATGCATCTTTGGAAGCAGCTGGAGGCGTTCTGATGACCGGAGACGTCCTCATATAACTGAGCCGCAGCTGTCTGTCTGTACAGTAGCTGTATGACCGATGTGATGAAGTAACGATGGTTGAAAAAGAATATTCCAGAGGACATTTCACAGTTTCATTGTGTTAGACGTCTCAACACGTTGGTGCCTGAAACTCCAGTAAACAGACGCAGACAGGAGAGACGAGAGCAGATGCTCCTACTGCTGCTACTGTTTCCCAGTGAGTCAGACTCCGACCTGCTTTTTTATCTTCTTCAAAATAAAATTCTGAATCTGTAGGAAACCTAAATAAACTAACGCTGCACTTACAAGCTTTTAACTATTAACTGTCAATACAATTTGAAGGTGGAGTCGTTACTGTTTGTCTGTAAAACTAAAAAAGGAACTTAAAAACCACAATGAAGCCACTTTAATGTTTAATAAGCAGCAAAGAAGACGCTTTTGCAGATGTCACAGCCGGTTTCGGCTCACGGCGCCACAGTCTGGTCAGATGTGCTGAAAAGCAGCGATGTTTTCTAATAACTCATCTATGGAGCTGCGCTTGTTTCTGTTACATAGATCATCATGAAGAACGTTTTGGTTGATAAAACATGGCAAAAAATGTCAAAAACGTGTCATCAGCCCAAGTTTACTTCCTCCCCGCCAGTAGGTGGTACACTAACACTCAATCAGGGTTCCCGCAGGGTCTTAGAAACTCTTAAATTTACAAATCTGCATTTAACAACTTAAAAAGTCCTTAAATTTGACAGTTGCAGTCCTAAATCTCATATGGTAGGTCCTGAATTCTGTTACACTCCGGCAGATCACTTAAAAAAATGACAGTGAAAAAAAGATCTTGATAGAACAATCAGGAAGAGATCAGGGAGGGTCTCTGCACAGTTATCATCTGTCAGCCTGAAGTTTGTGTGCGTGCGTAAACATCTTGTTTACCTTTTGGAAGAAAATTTCAAACTGGGTACCAGTGACAGACGGAGATAATGATGGTCAAAAGTTGTTCAATCTATCTTTTGATAACACTGTTGTAAATGTTGAGGGATCTGTGTTTTTGCCAGTGAGGCCGTGAAATGGACATTAAATTAAATTCCAAGTGGTCTTAAAAAGTCTTAAACATAATTTGTTACAATGTGTAGGAACCTGTCAAATATGCTGCGTTCCATTTCAACTCGGAAGTCGGAAATTCCCAGTTCCGAGTAGGAAGTTTCAACTGGAACGCCCCCTGAAGTCAGATTTCCCACTCGGAAGGTCGGACAACTCTCGCAGCTCCGAGTTCAGATTTAAAGATGGCCGCGCCCAGTGTTAGCAGTTTTAGAAGCTTCTATAATGTTACATTTATTTACACTTCTTACTTATATTTTGTTGCATAAATCAGTCGTACACGTAGTATTGGTTTATACAGATGTAGGGGGAAGCTGCTGTAGTGTAATTCACATTTTTCATGTCGTATATGTGAACTACAACGCCAGCTGTGCCAACAACGGCTAATAACAATAGCATTAGCAAACACGTTGTTTTGCTAGGCTGCTAACTGGTTTTCCGACCAGTGAGCTGGAACGCAAGTTGGTCGTGTGTGACGTCACCCCCCAGTTCCCACTTCCCAGTTCCGATGAAAATGGAACGCAGCATTAGCATTAGCAACGTTACAGAACCGGCTAACCATTAATTAGCATTAACAAATGTTTCACTTACATGTCCATGAGGACAGCAGCTACCTCCGTGGGGCTTTTGAGCCTCTTTGCTACCTCCACCCTCATCACTTTGTTTTTAATCTGCTTGAATTTAAGTAATAAGGCAAGGAAGATGCTATTCCTACACAGAGCAATTGAGCTAGCAGCTCCGGAGCTGATGCTAACAGCGAAGAATCCTGACGCTGATATGGTATGCAAACATTTACTTTTCAGACCCATCAAAATTGATGAATTTATTTATATGCTATATAAAACATTTTGTGGTAAAATTAATGCTTTTATTCTGCACCTCTTTAGATGTTCTGTGGATGTATTATTTATTATGAAAAACATGTAGCTATCACCTCTGAAATTACATTTGCATGAATGCTGTTAGTGAACATATAATGTGCAGGAAACACCTGGAAGAGACATATTTTATGATTAGAGACAGTTCCTCGCAGGAACCATGACCGGCTTCCCTTCATCCTTCTCCTCCAGCTCGTCTGTCACATGGTGTCAATGTTCCTGATTCTGAGTGACAAAATGATTCCCACAGAAACGGTCGTGATAAAAAACAAAGTCTCCAGTCTCTGAAACTCTTCCAGCTTTCAGGAAAAAGTTCATCAAATGCAGTCGTTCTCAAACTTTTTTGCAGGGCCCCTTTTAGTTGGAAATGATAATGTAAAGCCCTCCCATCCCATCACCACCATCACATGCACCCAAACATTTACCATGAGATACATGAAAAAAATGTACTGCATGGGGGGGGGGGTCCTTTTAAGTCATTATCATTTGTTCATTAGTCCTTTTAAAGGGACATTGTGTAACAATTGTATATCACAGCAGCTCCCTCGTACTTTTCATGCTGCGTTCGCGTGAAACCGGGCAGACAGACGACAGCGCTGCACATAACGGCATAAACAGCCTCTATGTGAAGACGTGGTCTGTCAGTTACAGAGACTTCAGTCCACACCTGATATGTTGTCATGGCGATGTCGTATTGTTTTCCCTGACCCATGTTTTGCCGTCTTTCTTCCGGCTTCTGTGATTAAAATTACATCTGGTTTGTTACTGACGGTTGTCTGTCCGACTTCCCGCCCCCCCAGTTTTAGAAACACTGATCAAATGTCTCATTGAGTTTAAGATTTCCAACAACATTCCCACTTTAATCCTGTTTTTTTCCCCTAAAACTTCCCAGCATCTGTAACTGGTCGTCAGCAGAGACCAACACAAACATCTCTGCGCTGCCCCCAGAGGACACAACAATGCATGACCCCACTGATGACCGCATCCCAGCCAGCGGGGCAGGTGGCGTCCTCTGAGAGTGTGCAGCATCACTGTGTGTGTGTGTGTGTGTGTGTGATCGGGACGTGGAGCAGCTGAGGGAGCCTCCTCCGGGCCCAGCTGATGCCGTTACCAGCAGCATATGTGGAACTTCACTTCGGTGTGTGACTTCCACACTTTACCCGCTGGTTTCCAAGCACCAGGTGACGGGTGTGTATCCACGGGGCCGAGTGTGTGTTTCTGCTGAGGTGTGTGTGTGTGTGTGTGTGTGTGTCGGAGGCAGACGCAGCATTTTAAAGTTCGTGCTTCAGCACAAAGGGAGCTGTGCTAGCTAACCATCAGCGCTTTACCAGCAGCGTCCAGCTCTGAGGGGAGGTGTCGAACCATCCCACACCCCCCTCCTGTCCTGCTTGGGAGCTCCCTGCCCCCCACCCCCTCACACACACACCTCCCTGTGGCCTGCAGCCTGGCAGGGTGATGAAGGAGAAGCTGTCAATAAGAAAAGAGGCCACGCAGAGGTTCAAACAAACTGCTGTTAGAGACACAAACTAACAAGCCTCGGGCCAAGGCCTCTTCCTCTCTGTTCTTCTTCTTCTGTGGTCTTCAACGTCGGCTTTTTAGCCGCTCAAAGACTCCTTTTATCATGCACGTCACAGATTCCACCCTCTTCAGCACTTTGCGCGTTTGATTACACCTGTTTATGTGCTGCTGATGTTGTTTGCTCAGCCAGTGTGTGTGTGTGTGTGTGTGTTTGTGTGTCTGTGCTGCTGATCTGTTCGTGTGCATTCTCTTAAACCAACCTGCTGACTGAAGGTCTGTCCGGTCTTGATACAGAGTGCCGAGAGCATTTCTGAACTTAAAAAGATGTCTTCAAAGTTTACATTGACGTAAGCGTGCACATTTACAGCGCGCGTAACTCTGGCGTGTACACATCGCCGCGGTGTGTGTTTTAGCTGCAGGCTGAGCTGCAGTTACACGTCCAGGGGAGGATCTGGACGTCTGCATGCACACACATGAAAGCGAAGGCCTCTGGAGGAAGTTTTGGAACCGGTTAGGACAGATTTTCTGCACAAAGATGCTGTTAAAGGATGCAAAAACATCCCTAAAATTGAAGTGGTTAAAACATCATGGTCTTACTTCTCAAAGAGACGCTACTTGTTTAGCCACTTTATACACGAATGCCACTTTTTTGCATTGGAGTTGTCTGCCAGAACAAACTGATTCCACATGAGCCTCCAGAGTAGAGGACTCTGCTGTTACAGCGTTAATTTATTCACGTCTAAGCAGATGCAGAACATTGTTAGAATATAGAAAACATCAAGTTGTGAGTGATTTTGCATTGTTGGGTTTGGCTGAATATCTACAACAGAGT